>OV839569.1:58688223-59288223 GCA_929447395.1 Epistrophe grossulariae | reverse complement strand
TTAAAGTTACAAAAGCTAAGCTGTTTTCTTTGAAGAAGAACATTATTCGCGTAGATTTTCGTAGCGCGTGGTCAATTAATGTGAAGCAAATTGTATTTTTAAAAGGTAAAATGTGTTTTAATTTTTATAAATAAAACAATTAAATGAAAAATTTCTATCTTAAAAAAAAGGGCGGTAACCCTACATACTATTCTTTCATATTGGAGTCAATTTAAAATAAACACTACGACAACCCTGTGAGAGCTTTAATGAAGGACAGATTTATACAATCTACTGTAGCCAGAATGCGAGGCAAACGTCCTATCTTGCCTACACTGCCTATTTTTGTTAGATGAAGTATAGAATTATGTCAATAATCAGCTGTCCCCTGAAGCTTATGTCGAATTCCTTTCAACAAAAGAATCGAATTTTTTTCTAATGTCGAATTTCTTTCAACAAAAGAATCGAATTTTTTTCTAAAAGAATCGATTTTTTTTTCTGAACTATTCGAATTTTGTTTGTCAAAACAAATCTTGATAATTTTGCAGGTTTCAAGAAAGATTTTACACCGATTTGCACACACACTTGCAAGATTTAAAATTTCTAAAATGTCAAATTGAATGCCTCGGTGTTTTTGGTTGCAACCAATTTTCGGTGAATTTTATAGTAAATATTTGTGCGTTGTTTTTCAATTAATAATAATAATAATTTTCAAATTGAATATTTTCTGGGCATTTTACTTCAAAATTGCTGCTGTCAAGTGCCACACACACAATCACAAAAAAAATCGATTCTTTTCGTCTTTTTGTATTCCTTTCAACGACAGAAAAAATTCGATTCTATTTAGAAAAAAAATCGATTCTTTTGTTGAAAGGAATTCGACATACATAAAAAGAATCGGATTTTTTCTGTCGTTGAAAGGAATACGAAAAGACGAAAAGAATCGATTTTTTTTTTTGTAATTGTGTGTGTGGCACTTGACAGCAGCAATTTTGAATTAAAATGTCCAGAAAATATTCAATTGGGAAATTATTATTATTATTAATTGAAAAACAACGCACAAATATTTACTATAAAATTCTTAAAATAAATTGTTTTCTTAAAACACCGCGGCATTCAATTTGACATTTTAGAAATTTCAAATCTTGCAAGTGTGTGTGCAAATCGGTGTAAAATCTTTCTTGAATCTTGCAAAATTAGCAAGATTTGTTTTGACAGAAAAAATTCGAACTGTTCAGAAAAAAAAATCGATTCTTTTAGAAAAAAATTCGATTCTTTTGTTGAAAGGAATTCGACATTATTTAATTAAATTTAAACTGTTGTTTGTTCATTTGCTCAACAATTTTGCTGTCTGTTATAATAAAATTACATCCGAATGGGGCCAAACATATTTTTGTTGCTCAAATTCCATTTTTATAAGACTATTACAAAATGAATTTAAAACATATGTACATGATATTGAATTTAGACCTAATCAAATAATATGAAGTACAAAATTCCTGAGTTTTAAATGTTTTTATTTTCTCATTCTGAAATCCTGCGAAATGGCAAAATAGAAATCATTTGCCGGTTTCATAATATGTATATGTACATACATACATAAGTATGTAAAAACACATTTATAATAATTTTCCTTTGATTATTATTGATCTTCTTTTTTTGAATGGTAAATAAGTTCAAATGGAGAGTTAAATTTTGACTTTTGAATTTATTAGTTGTACAGTAAAACCCGCTTAAGAGAAACTGCGAAATGTCACAGTCTTTCTTTCACTTAAGCGGGTTTTTCACTTAAACGAACCCCGCTTAAGTGAACAAAAATTTCACTTAAACGGAGTCCGGATAAGTGAAAAAAAATTTGCACGTAAGCGGATTTAAAAATTCCAGAAAGGGTTCTGACATATCAGAAATTCAAATGTCATTTTCGTGATGAAAATTTTATGGAGGTGAAAAATGCAAAAGAAGTTAAAGCGTTCAGCAAATTTTTTGTTCTGTTCTATTAAATTTTTTTTCACGTAAGAGTTTTTTTCAATGAAAAATATTAAATTTAACAGAAAATATGTTTCAGGTATCCGGGTTTTTCACTTAAGCGAGTTTCGCTTAAGCGGAGTGTTATAAAGGTAATTGGTCGACAAATACTCGGGGATGAAAAAGTGTTTCAGATAAGCGGGTTTTTCTCTTAAGCGGGTTTTACTGTATCAAGAATCAAAGTTCTATTCTTAAACGCGTCAGAAGTTTGTGCCAATGAAATGGTTTCCGAAGTATTGTTAATTCCAGGCTCTTCCGGGCGTTCAACGGAAAACGATATACGTATGTACATAAGTTTCAAAGGTAGATTGAGACTTGAGAGTAACAAGGTAAAGTTCAAGATGATTTTAAAACATTGTCGAAAAATTGGGCGTACAAATATCTGAAAAGTTGAAAGGTTTGTAATTTATATTAAAAAAATACTTACTTTTTATTTGAGTTGAACCATTGTAGTAACAGGACATATTTATCATTTTTTACCGGGTCTTTAGCTGTGATGTACTGCAGAAAAGGAATATACTTCCTAATTTCGTTAAACCTCTTTCGATCCAACTTTTTCCTCGCATTCTAAAGTAAAAACGAAAAATGTAGGTATTTATTTATTTATTTACATCACAGGTTACATACAAATAAATTTGTATCATCCGGAAAACATAGTGCCGTACTGTACTGAGTACTGAGCCCATATGGCTTTTATAACAATTATTATAAAATATACATTAACATTTTTTTTAAGTTAAATAGTTTGTATTGATAAAAAGGTAACGAATAATTATTATTAATGAATATATCATTTTGAAATTTGATTTTTTTATTAACAGTTTGTGGAGTATAAAACGTTTGGATGGCTTTATTCTAGGATATTCAAAAAATTTAGTATTTATTAAAGCTAAAATATTTTACTTCCAGCAATAAAGACACCTAATACTGCAGAAAGGCTATTATATCTTTGGTAATACAAAAAACCTAAAACATATGTAGGTACCTTCGGTTTAAATTAATTTAAATCTGGATTTTAGTTTTATTCTGGATTAATCGCAAGAGTAATATGGGGGTTTAATTATTATTCGTTTTGTTCTTAATAAAATGTAGGTAGTATATATATGCCTATATGCCTGTTTTCAAAGATTTAAGAGTTTTGAAAGTTACAATTTTAACCATAGGACTCTGTCGGTTGCGTTTTCTTTTAACCATAGGACTCTGTTGCGTTTTTTAATTAATACGTTCTAATTAAAACATCTATGTACCTAGCTACAATAATTAGGTAAAAGACGTTCAGAAAGTAAAATCAGTAATTATTTTAAACCCCTAACAATGGTGATGGCTTGAATATCTTATCTTTTCGATTCAACCCACTACACATAATTAGTAGGTGGTTATTTTGAAATCCACTTACAGGAGTTGGGATTTCAATTTCTTATGTCGAATTCCTTTCAACAAAAGAATCGAATTTTTTCTAAAAGAATCGATTTTTATTCTGAACAATTTGATTTTTTTTTGTCAAAACGATTGATTAAAAATCAACGCACAAATATTTACTATAATTCACCGAAAACTCGTTGCAACCAAAAACACAATTTATTTTCATAAAAAAATTTGTTTTCTTAAAACACCGCGACATTCAATTTGACATTTTAGAAATTTCAAATCTTGCGTGTGTGTGTGCAAAACGGTGTAAAATCTTTCTTGAATCTTGCAAAATTAGCAAGATTTGTTTGAATTTTTCTCTAAAAAGAATCGAATTTTTTCTGTCGTTGGAAGGAATACGAAAAGAATCGATTTATTTTTGTGATTGTGTGTGATTTAAAAAAAATGAAAGAACAGACTTCAGGCTTTTAGAAAAGGTGAAACACTTTTTAGTAAGTGTTGCCATTTTTTTTAAATATTTTTTTTGCATTTTAAATACTTTTTTATAAAATGTGCCAAAACACAAATTTTGCGCTCGATTTCAATTTAGCTGCCATATAATGAAATGAAGTAATCTCCATACGCTTTCATATGACATAAGTTGCATGCATCACTGTTGAGCAATGTTGGAAGTGGGTCCAAACTCCATACAAAGTTGCCCATGGTCCTTTCAAATCTTGCTAGTGTGTCCAAATCGGTGTAAAATCTTTCTTGAATCTTGCTTAATTAGCAAGATTTGTTTTGACAGAAAAAATTCAAATTGTTCAGAAAAAAATCGATTCTTTTGTTGAAAGGAATTCGATATTAATAATCCCATCAACGAAATATCAAGGTGTGTGATTTCACTGATATTCTGCAAAGAGAATTTACGCAATGGACGGTGAATTGAAAGGTTTTATGGTAGGCAAGGAGGGCAACTGGAAATATAAATATTTTAAACTAATGTCGTTTTCCATTGCTCGCCCGTAAGCCGATTTCAATTCTGAAATAAAATCCAAAAGAAGAACAATCATTTTGAGGGTTTCAGGACGACCAATGGAAATCGAAATAAATAAAAATAAAAATGCCTCACCAGATTCCTCACCCTACACTTCTCTTGTCTACGAACTGCCGTGATACCGGCCTCAATCTTCCCAATCTAAACAGCGTCTTAAGATGTGTAAACATATGTAACGTAACGTGAGCCTCAGAATCACAATCACAAGATACATCACTTTTTTTTCACTCTACCGCCAGTATAGATGTTTACACATGAAAAACTATTTCAATTTTCAGGTGTGTTGTGTGGAAGTCAGGATGATTTTGAAAGCTTTGTTGTTATCAATTAGGCAATTGGACATATCCTACAAAGCATCAACGAGGAGTAGATAGCCACTTCATTACATAGAAAGTGGACACCAAAAATCTAGAAAAGGCGGAAGCCAAACTGGAGCAAAAACTGCTTATAGACATTGGACAACATGACCATCAAGCCAACTCAGGTCAAACTATAGACTGCAATGTAATTGGGTCTAGTTTGTGGATTAATAAAGAGCTTAAACAAGATTCTCTTTGAACATAATTGGTGATGAGGTTATAATTTCAAAATGTTTACATTTTCTTATTATCTTGTGTGAATTCACAATTCTAATTCGATCCAATTTTTACTGAATATTTACTGTAAATAATGTTCTATGCAACTTAAATCAAAAATCAGCTGATGCAACAACAACCCAACGAATCTAAAAATTTGTTGGGATAGATGGATTCCCTATCAGATAGTTAACCGAACGCAAAGAATACAAAATAGACCCACCTCAATTTCGACATCATCCGACAGATCAACAATTGCAGAAGTATCCATTTTTGTTTTATGCTGAATGAACTGGGTTATTAATTATGACACATTGAAATGTTTCACAAAACTATTTTTTATTTCTTATTTTTATTTTCAGTTTGTTGTTTGACTCTTTTTTTTAAACTTCTTTTACAATTAAATTAATTGACGAGGCAACTCTGACTTCAACCAATAAACTCCTAAACATGTTGTTTTAATCTGTACAGAGAATCAGAACAAGACTCGCTAGGATATAATACAATTGGACATTGAAACAGGTTATTCGTTTTTCTGCCTTTGTTGAAAAAATAAATGCAGTCACGGATACGAAAGAAAAATAATCCATTTGAAATAAATAAATTAAGTCACGGTCCACGGATATGAAAACAAAATTGAAGCAAATACTGAAATAACAGCACAGCGCAACTGCGCAAGGACTAAAAATCGATAAATATTAAATAAATAAAATCACGTACGATCGTTTTTTTGATTTTTTTTATTATTACCACCTACCTAACTTCAACATAACACGCGTTTAGGTTTATGGCAATAAAGTGCCACTTAAATCGTAATTAATCAATACCAATTTCATAAGTATATAAAACAAACAACATAAACAACAACGCTAGTCGCCAGACCAGAGAGAAAGAACTAATAGAGAGAGTCAAATTTACTCGTCTCCGTCCCCTCGAAACCTTTTTTTTAAATTTTTTATAACGTGTTGAATTCTAATCGGTGTGTACATGTTTTCACGTCGGGCAGTGCAAAACAAAAAAAAAAGGTGGTGAGTATGCACATCTTCTTGCATATGTATTTGTCCCCACATTTTTTTATATGGAGTTAATAATTACACATATGCAAGATGGTGCGCAAGCGCAAGTCGCAACCAGGGATGGAAAATGACATTTTTTGAATGTACTGAAAACTTCTTTAAAATTGTACTGAAATGAATTCATTTGTACTGAACATTTTTTTTTGTTGAATGAAAAAATATTTTATATGTAATGAAAATATTGTAGGTATTCTTTAAAACATAAACAAAAGCAATTCATAAATTTACATATGTACATAGATAAATAAACAAAAAACATCAAATATAAAGAAATAACTTTCAATTTATAAGTTCAAGTGACCGACAGTTGGGTTCATCAGTTAGATGCTGTCACCCTTCTAATCGATTCTGATGAGCCCAACTGTCGTACCTGGGTGAAACGCAATTTTTGGAGTTGATGTCACTTGAACTTATAAATTGAAATACCTATATTCAATCGCTCCACTTAAACAGAAGTATTTTTCTAATTATCTTCACCTACATTATTATAAAGAAATAACTACTTTATAATAAAAACAAAATTGAATAACGTACAAAATGCAAGCACTTTGACAGAAGTGAAAATTATTTATAAAATTATTTTTCAGTCTAAAAGTTCTTCTGTCAAAATGCTTGCATTTTGCACGGTATTTTTCAAAATATTTCCATTTATGTATATCAAAATCCTAGCACGATGAATTCTTTAACAAGTTTTTCGTTGCTATCAAGGAAGAACACATTTGAACTTGCATTTTGTTTCGACATTACGACTTTATAATATTCTGGTATGAAAAAATTTTTTCGACATTTGCGGACGAATGGAATTTTCGGTGAATTTTATATTAAAATTTTGTGCATTGTTATTCAATTAATAATAACAAATAAATCACAGACAATAATAAGTTTAGTTTCATTTAACGAATAAGGTAAGTAATTACTTTCTTCAGTGTATTTTAAATCCGTTCTCGGTGAAGTTGTCTTCCACAAACTCTTGCAATTCATCGTCTATTGCGGGATATTCTCGTCGCAAAATACCTACCAGTCAAAGCACTCACCTTGATATTTTGTTGATGGAATTATTAAGTTCGTTTTTTTTGCTTTTATTTATTGTGTTTTATTAAGTTTATTAAGTTAATTAACTGACTGATTAGTGAAATTTCACCACTGGTAAGTTGATTTATAAACAACTTCCTTATAATTTCCAAATTGAATATTTTTTTGACGTTTTACTTCAAAATTTCTGCTGTCATGTGTTACACTTAAACACAGAAAAAATTGATTCTTTTCGCATTCCTTTCAACGACAAAAAAATTCGATTCTTTTCAGAAAAAAATTCGATTCTTTTGTTGAAAGGAATTCGACATAATTATTAAAGATTTAGAAAATTTGCAAATTTAAAGAAAACAGGTTTCATAAAATTGTACTGAAATAAGGCAAATTGTACTTTTGTACTTGAGCAAACTCAATTGTATCGAATTCGATACAATTGTACCGAATTTTCCATCCCTGGTCGCAACATCGTAGCTTCTTGGCTAAAAGAGAGCCACCGTCGAATTTTACTCTCTCTATTAGTTCCTTCTCTCTGGCCAGACACCCAGCGTTGCCGAAGTGGCACGATCGTTCTTTTTTGACGTGGTATAGTGGCACGAAAAAATTCAATATGACACATTTCTCTTATTTCCATTTGGTTCTCAAATAAAGCGAATTTTAACGTAAACTGATGAAAATTGCACCAAATGAAGTTAAAACTGACAGAAAGACGCTGATTACACGACTCGTTTTTTCAGTTGTCTTTCCTTTAGTCTTTTTGACAGCTCTGGTGAGGGGTGTAGAAATATAAAGGGAATGACTATTACTTCTTGCCCTTCTCACCTATAAACTGAAAGTTGCTGGAAACTCAGTTTCCTCGTGTGAAAGGGGACTTTAATGGAAGAATTTGCGTTTTTTCATATGGCACGAAAATGACACCGTTTCTTTGAAAATGTGGCAGGGTATTTTTTTTGGGGCGGCAACGCTGGGTGCCACATAAGAATACTGAAACTTCTGTATGTATTTATGTATATACCTTATTTTCCACAAGTATATATGCATTTGTGCATATAAAAACAGTATGTATGTATAAGTACAAATGTATATAATAGCTGTGTTTGGTAACGTGAAATTTCTTGCAAAATTGCACAAATTTTCACAAATTGTCACTAATTCCTGTTTGTTAACTCAAAAGAGTTGCAACGAGAGAGCGCAATGAGAGAGGAAATTATTTCCCCTCCATTGGATAACTTGCAATTTTCGAGAAATTTTGCTGAGAAATCCTGTTCAGGTAACTGAGATTGCTGAGATCTCCGAGATGTCATTTTCCTGAACATGCCTATTAGGTCTGTTTGGTATCTTTTTTAAGAAAAAGGTGTAAAAGCTGTCAAAGAAGGAGAAAATAGTCTCAGGGCCAGTTGTACAAATATTTAAACCGTGGTTAACCAATTTTTACCCACCGATTTCGGCGGATTAATTGAGTTTCAACAGTTGTTAACTGTTCAAGTGTGTGATAATAACCAATTACATACTTGAACCAGCGTTGACCGTTAGTTAATCCGCCGAAATCGGTGAGTTATTAAACCGAGGCCGAACCACTATTGTACAACTGGCCGTCAGAGAGGGGAGAACTTGTCAAAAAGTTAACAAACCACTTCATGTTTTGTCACTTTTGTGAGCAAGACGTCAAACGGTGACAAATCATTTTGAATCTTGTATTTTTTAAGTTGTAAAATAATTTTTTATACTGAAAACATCGAACGAAAGTGTAACACCGGTTTTTATGGACTTATCTGAATCTTTAACTAGTGAATGCAGACAATCTGAATGAATATTTTCTAAATTCCTAGCCGACGTGAAGTGACAGACACTGACAGCTGTGTATTTGACAGTTTTTACACTACTTGCACACAGAAATTTGTGTAGCAGAAATTTGCAAGTTATCCAATGGAGGGGAAATATTTTGCTCTATCGTTGTGCTCTCTCGTTGCAACTTTTTTGAGTTAACAAACAAATGAAAAATTGTGAAAATTAATGCAATTTTGCAAGAAATTTCACGTTACCAAACAGAGATATATGTCTTCATTCACTTGATAAAAATATAGATAAGTCCATCAAAACCGGTGTTACATTTTGGTTCGACATTTTTCAGTATAAAAATTATTTTACAATTTAAAAATTACAGGGTTCAAAATGATTTGTCAATGTTTTACGTTTTGTACACAAAAATGACATTTTATACAAAAAGTGGTTCAGTACGTTTGTTAACTTTTGGACAAGTTCTTCCTCTGAGAGTATTTTCTTCTTCTTTAAAAGTTTGACAGGTTTTACACTTTTTTCTTAAAAAAGATACCAAACAAACCTAATAAGGGTATTCATGCAACGTCTTAAATTTTACGATGTCGTAAAATCGTAAAGTTTCCCACACACGTTTCATGAACGCACCGAAAAACATTTTTCGTAAATGGGGTAAACGATATGGTAAACAACTCAGCTGTTCGTTAAACGTCAAACAGCTTAAAATATTTAATTTAATTTTAACATTCGTAAAATATGTCATCCGCAATTTAAAAATGCCCAGAGTAAGCCAAAAAGTATATTTATACAATTGTATGAACAAATTGCTTTCAATTATCTATTAATTCTTGAGTTATTTGGCAAAAATGATGGTAAGCATGTTTATTGTTGTGATCAACATATAAGTGCATGTGTGAATGCATTTGTGTTTGTGTAACTCACACTCCTTTGAAAAAAACCTCATTTTTTCTCGAAATGCCCGTTCCTCTATTTTTTCTTCTAAGGTTACAAGACTTTACCATGTTTACGATGTTTACCATCTTCGTTTAACACACAAATGTATGTCTTAAAGTTTAAGATTTGTTTGAAAAGATTTCCCATACAAATTTTGACAGTTCGTTTACGACGTCGTAAACTTTAAGACGTTTACGATCCTTTTCCGACGTTGCATGAATACCCTTAATATTTGGTGTGTTCCTTTACTTTAAAACTCTGTGCATTTGTGTGAATTTCTACGTTTTTTTATATGGACTTTGACAGACTTTGGTGTAGAAATTCAAAAAATGCACAGAGTTTCAAAGTAAAGGAACTAGGCTATTATAATTACGTCATCAAATAAGAGGGTAGGAAATGGAATTAAATATGAACGCACATATCTTTCAATTTAGCAATAATTTGGTTTTAAAGAAATGACTAGGTACCATAGTATCGGCTAAAGATGCAAATCTCGTAGGTATCTAATTCATTTTGTAAATTGTGTAGGACAGGACAGTGATTTCTAATATTCAGTTACCTACGAATTGTATGCTATTTGGATGTAAGAAGTTTTTTTGTTGCATTTTTTTGCCTTTTAATAAGCATACATTTCGATGCCAACATGATATTTTTAAAAAACTCTCATTTATTACAAAAAGTGGATTTACGGGGTTTACTATCAGCCTTTTTCAAACATTTTTAAAATATTTTTTCTTGCAGAACGTCACTTTTCAGTTTCATTTCAAAACAAAACGACACTCACACATTTCAAAATTTTTATTCGAATTTGTTTCTAAAAAGAATCGACTTTTTTCTGTCGCTGAAGGGAATGCGAAAAGAATCGATTTTTTTTGTGATTATGTGTGTGAGACTTGACAGCAGCTATTTTGAAGTTAAACCTTTGTATTATAGGTTTACAAAGGTAAAACGTCAAAAAATATTGAATTTGGAAATTATGAGGAATTGTTTACAAATCAACTTGGAATTTCATTAATCAGTCAGTTATAAGGCGTGTTTTTTTGCAAGCCCGGTGGGAATTGGTTGAAAAAAAACGACAGCGGGGATTAGCGACGCCATGACAGTAACAACATGGAGTTTTCATACAAACTATCGATAACATGTACAGTCGACTCTCCCTAAGTCGAATTTTCACGGGATACCAAGATTTGTTCGAGTTAGAGAGAGTTTTGGAAAAATTCGAGTTATAGAGAGAAACATTTTTTTATTTGAAAAGGTTTATTTAATAAATAAAGGTTAATATTATGGATATAAACAACAAAAAGAAAAGGATAACAATCCTTTTTTTTGTTTTTGCGTTGTAACTTTTTAAAAACTGTATCTTTTATAGAGGTACCAGGTTATGCATAGAAAGAAACGCGAAGAGCTGACGATGATAGTACACGCGATGCTACACATATATACATATGTATTATGGTTTTGATGGTTCGAAGTATATACTATACCCAAATACGGAATCCGAAGGGATAATGTTTTTTATTTTGTTTTGTTCTAAACAAAATTCGACTTAAGGGTCACCCCTTAAAAAGATGCCAAATATCGAGAAAATGTGTTCGAGTTAGAGAGAGTTCGACCTAGAGAGAGTTCGACTTAGAGAATGGTTTTTGTATGGAAAATTGAAGGGAATTATAAAATATAATTGTCGGGGCTTAATTTAAGCCGGGACCACACTTATCTCGTGTGCTGTGTTATGGTGTGGAGCGGTGTGTCGTTGAATGTGCCCACTTGTGTGTAGTGATGTTGAAAAAGAAAAGTACAAATATATATGTCATGACATGACTGTTGTTTTGATTTTTGTTTATATAAGTGTTCTCTTTCTAACAAATAGTAAACTCCACATCGTGGTATGGCGCAATCGAAACAGAAGCGATTCCTCCACAACACACCACTCCACAACACAACACGCTTCACAAATGTGGTTTTAAGCATATGAAACACATTGGAGCGATAGCAACACACCACTCCACAACACACCACACGAGAATCGAGATAGGTGTGGTTCCGACTTTAAGCGCACAGAAAAACTGTGTTACCGGCATGAATTACATACATGTTATCGATAGTTTCTATCGATAACTCCATGTTTTTTTCTGTGATGGCGTCGCTAATCCCCGTTGTCGTTTTTTTCAACCAATAACCCCCGGGCTTGCACAAAAACACGCCTTTAATAAACTTTAATAAAACAAAAGGCATGTTTTTTTGCAAGCCCGGGGGAATTGGATGAAAAAAAACGACGTCGGTGCTAAAAAACTTATATGTAAAATGCAACAATAACTAATCCCCTGCGGGCTTAGCTAATCCCAGAGAATTCTCGAGGCTTAACTTAAGCTCACAGAAAAACTGTGTTACCGGCATGAATTACATACATATCGATAGTTTGTATGAAAACTCCTTTTTTTTCTGTGATGGTGTCGCTAATTCCCGTTGTCTTTTTTTCAACCAATTACCCCCGGGCGTGCAAAAAAGCACACCTAAAATAACTAAAAGCAACAAAATCGAATTAATATCAAGATGAGCGCTTTGACTATTAGGTATTCTGCGACGAGAATTTCCCACAGTAGACGTAAATTGCAAGACTTTGTGGAGGACAACTGGAAATATTAATAGCTGCGTTTTATTTTCCCCCAGATCCAATCCAGATCAGATCATGTAAATAAAACAACCCAGGATCTCAGTGACAATTTGTTATATACCCAACTCTTTTTTCCTTTTGTTTTTTTTGCACCCCCTCTGATTTCGTACCCTTTCACCCATCTCCCAAAAAATCGCAAAACTATTTTTTTATTTGGAGACTCATAAGATCATTTTTGGTTTAAAATTAATGTACATCCAAATTTCCCCCAATGCACACCAGGCTTTTTTCAGAACTCCTTAAATGATGACGTTAAGCCTAGTACGCTGCTGATGCGAAACGAAAAATACCATACAAAAATGACACAACGAAATCAGAAACGGAAAATTTCGCTCTCCTTTTCGTTTTGCAGTACGCTGTTCGAAGAGCGAAATGTATAATTGTAGTTGATTATTTGGAGAAGTCTCCGCTCCTTTTTCGCACTGAATTAATTATACAGACTATTTATTGTGTGCGGAAAAATGACATTTGAGTTTTATTTGTGTTTTTTTTGTTTATCATTTTCTTACATCATGGGTTTCTCTGATTTTTTGCGTTTCTGTTTGATTTTGTTTTTGGAATCAGTGAAACTCTCCAAGGATATTTTCCTTTGTGTTTTCACAAGCGCTTCGTTGTCTGTTTGGAGATCACTGAAAAATTTCGTTTCGCATCAGCAGCGTACTAGGCTTTATATTAAAAATTTCGTAAAAAATGGTACCATCGAAAATTGAGTAGTGTCATTTGATTCAGCATTAAAAAATACATGGAAACGATAACCCACTCGACCTAGTTCCAAAGGCTGAGTTTTTCATTAATTCGTACCCCCTCTCCTTTCCTACTCGTGAACCCCTCCCCCGAAAAAATTTGGGGAATCATAAAATCTGCATATTTAGTGCCAAATTAATGTTAATCACAATTTTTACGAAAAGCACACCAGCTGCAGCCTTTTTCCATATGTCCTTTATTTATGACGTCATATCTCAAACCACTCAAGGATCTTAGAAGTATACCCGGCATTTTCGAATTCAGCACGCTTTTTTCATACAGAAACCATCAAAATGTATTGTATATACCGAAATTTTGAGTTCAGGTCAGTTTGCCCCCGACTATAACTCGAAACGTTGCATTATTTAATGATGTTGCTACCAAAATGAATGACAAAATGAAGATCGTTTTCAATAGGGTCTTCTTCAAGTGTCTTATAATGTTATCACACAAGTGTTATATACCGTTGGAAAGCTTGTAATTTTAGCTTTTGAAATCAATGAAAAAAAAAATAATTTCTTTAACAAATTTAATCATTGTTAAGCCCGTATGATACTACATTTTTTCTTCATTTTTAGCTCATTAAATCATGTTTAAATGTCAGCCAAGAGAAAAAGGGAAAGATGTTGTTTTTAAGAAAGGAAGAACAGTTATTTGACAAAATACAATATGAATCGTCAAAATTATTTAAAAATCCTTTTGTTGTTATCTCTTTTAATGCTGCAATATTTGATAAATTTATATTAACGACAACACAAAATAATTCCAATTCCATTTAATCCGAAATGTTTTTTGAAAATAATTTTTTTAATGTTTTCTGAAATATGTTTTAATTTTCAGTTCTTACATGTCAAAAAAAAGCTTTAGAAGCTGAAAAATGTAAATGGAATCAAATTTTTAATACATTTTTTTTGACATTTTCTCGTTTTTTCTGACATTTTTAAATTTTTTGTGACATTTTCACATTTTTAGAGTTTGATGTATACACACTCACTCATATGGGAATTTTCAGTAATGAATTCTTCGTACTGCTTTAGTTTCATTTTTAATGAGTTAAAAATAAGAAAAAAATTTAGTATAGCCCGTACGACACTACATTTTTTTCTTCCTTTTTAGCTCATTGAATCATACTAAAGTGTCAGCCAAGAGTAAAAAGGAAACATGTTGTTCTAATGAAAGGAAAAGCACATATCTAATAAAAAAATAATATGAATAATTGTCAACATTTTTTAAAAATCCTTTTCTTGTTTTCTCTTCTAATGATGCAATATTTGATTAATTTATATTGACGGCAACACAAAACTATATCCGATTGAATTTTGTTCGAAATGTTTATTAATAATTAGTTTTATAATGTTTTTTGAAATATGTTTTAATTTTCAATTCTGAACTGTCAAAAAAAAAGCTGCTAGAAGCTGAAAAATGTAAATCGAATCACATTTTTAATACATTTTTTCAGACATTTCACATTTTTTCTGACATTCTCACATTTTTTTTGTAACATTTTCACATTTTTAGGGTTTGATGTGTACACACTCGATCATAAGGGAATTTTCAATAATAAATCCTTCGTGCTGCTTTAGTTTCATTTTCAATTAATTAAAAATGAGAAAAAAAATGTAGTATCATACGGGCTTATCATACGGGCTTCATTAAACGAAATTGGTATTTAATTATTTATTTACATTTTATTTAATGAAGCAAATAAATAAACTAGTTATAAATTTAATATAGTTTTTAATTATACAAAAAGAACACTTCAAAAATACCTATATTTCAAGGATTTTTCTCGTTACACCCCCAAAAAGTGGGTGTGGCCTATACCATTAATAATTTTGTTTGTTACTTGAAGCCAAACAATCGTCAAAACGACGTTGCATCGTCAGACGATCATCGTCCGCGATGAGAGCCTTCTTCATGAAAGTGAGATTGCTGAGATCTCATTTTTCTGAACTTGCCTATTACTACGTTTACATGGAGAATTAAATCCGAATCGAATCAAGATTTAGGTATTTGTAAACCTGGATCGGATCGAATCCGGATTACTCGATCCGATCCAACTCGGCGAGCTGGATCGAATCGAAAATAGAAATGTATACCTAGATCGAAGAATTAAAGAATCGAGATTACAGCGGCTTGTTGGTGTATGTGTGCTATTGTGTATTTTGTTTCCACACTGATTGCGGTGTTGTGCAATACACAATAAAAACAAGACTGTCACTTCGATTCCATTTCAATTTTATGTTTCTATGAATGCGTATTTGAAGAGTGCTTCTCCTCATAACAACTTTTGAGTAAAAGATTTGAATGCTTCTTTTAACAGTATTAAGTGCTGATTCCAAAAAGGTATCATTCATCCCTGTACGGCTTACCGTTGGCCAGATACACTCCAAAACCTTTTTCAAATTTCTTGATTTTTCCCATCATGAAGAAAAATCAAAAACGTTTGAGAGTGTATCTGATTAATGGTAAGTCGTACAGCGATAGTTGATACCTTTTTGGAATCAGCAAAATTGATGCTTTCAAAACGAGTATCAAAATTTCTTGAAAGAGAAAAAAAAAAACTTAAATAAAAAGCGCTTTTTCAAAAATATGTATAAACAAAAATTGTTTAATTTATTTCCTTTGAAGTTTTAATATAGTAAAAAAGTTAAGGTAAGCCAAAATTAGTAGTATTCAGTGCACCTATTATGTTCATACAAACAGCACTTCCACATAATTATTGTATTATCCAAATAAAATTCTATTTGGAATATAAGACTGCTGCTACGCACGGATGATAACCTTCATCTATTTTAATGAATGGTGTTTCAGAATCATCACTATCCCTGGAACACAAATAAAAATTGACTTCGAACATTTTCAGCAAGAGAGCATAGGATACCCAAAGTCGACACATTAGCTGCATTTGTTGAGTTCCTAAAGCCTAGTACGCTGCTGATGCGAAACGAAAAATCCCATACAAAAATGACACAACGAAATCATAAACGGAAAATTTCGTTCTGCTTTTCGTTTTGCAGTACGCTGTTCGAAGAGCGAAATTCATAATTGTAGCAGATTATTTGGAGAAGTCTCCGCTCCTTTTTCGCATTGAATTAATTATACAAACTATTTATTGTGTGCGGAAAAATTACATTTGGGTTTTATTTGGGTTTTTTTTTTTGTTTATCATTTTTTTACATCATGGGTTTCTCTGATGTTTTGCGTTTATGTTTGATTTTGTTTTTGGAATTAGTGAAACTCTCCAAGAATATTTTCCGTTGTGTTTTCGCAAGCGTTTCGTTGTCTGTTTGGAGATCACAGGAAATTTTCGTTTCGCATCAGCAGCGTACTAGGCTTAAATATAGAAAGTGTATTATAGGCATTACAAAAACAAAGATTTAAAAAAGTGTCTTTTTAAAATCGTGGTTAAAAAGGAGATTAATTAAATTTTTCAGAAGTTATTTTTATATGGAAATTTTTTAAAATTTTTGTTCGATTTGAAAATGGTTTTCAGAATCACTTAGGGGACTTAAAATGAAACTAAGAACCATTAAAACCATCCTTATAAACCTAATAGTTTTGAAACGACAGCGTAGTATATCTACCAATTTCAAGAAATTTCTTAAAAGTAATAGAAATTTCCTGAAATTGATAGATATACAACGATGTCATTTCCAAACTACTTGCTCTATAAGGATGGTTGAAATGGTTCTATTTTTAATTTGAAGTCCCTTAAGTGTTTCTTAAAATGAAACTAAGAACCATTAAAACCATCCTTATAAACCTAATAGTTTTGAAACGACAGCGTAGTATATCTACCAATTTCAAGACATTTCTTAAAAGTAATATAAATTGCTTGAAATTTTGTAGATATACAACGATGTCATTTCCAAACTACTTGCTTCATTTGGATTATTGGAACGGTTTTGAGTTTGAATTGAAGTTATCTTAGTGTTTCTGAAAATCATTTTCAAAGCGACCAAATATTTCAAAAAATTTGCTTTAAAACTGAAAAATGCCGAAAATTACTTTTATATAGACATTTTTTGGAATATTTGTTCGATTTGAAAATGGTTTTCATAATCACTTAGAGGACTTCAAATAAAACTTATAACCATTTAAACCATCCTTATAAAGTTACCTAATGGTTTTGAAACGACAACGATATACCAACAATTTCAAGAAATTTCTTGAAATTGAAATTCCGACCACAAGTCCATTCAATTCTTTAATTACATCTTGGATGTGTCCCACACTGTCCAAATGCACCAACCCATACACTAGTAAACAAATACACAAAGTCACACTCCACGACCGTACCATATTTATCAAATCGTTCTCGCACCTCCGGTGCTCGGGTCTTGTTCATCACATTACCAACAAAGACATTGGTTGCCGGCGTATTGGGGGCACGATGGCTCTATGCCGCTTCCACTTCGATCGGATTGTTGTGTAAGATATAATTGTTAAGATTCTGTATTGCGTCGCGACCCTGTTGCTCCGATTCCATTCGACGACGCACGGTAGGTACCGTATTTCTCGAACAGCGTACGCAACTCGCCAGCTTCAGTATTCTCGTCTTAATTCCCCATGTACAACTTGAATGTGCCAACGCCTGGCATTTTTGTCGTCTGAATCACTCAATCGTGTGGCTGGTTAGATTGATTTTTATCAAAATTCCTTGAAGCCTAGGTGAGGTTAATGAATTCACGCGGATCCTAGGGAGCTAGTAAGGAAGGAGTTAAGAGCCCGTACGAGTAAACTTAACGCACATAAACACTGGGCGGTAGCCGATACGACGAGGACGGGCAACGTGTTCCGGCAGCACTAGCTCTTTAAATCGAATATCTAGTTTCTTAAATTGATTTGTTTTTCGTTTTGTTACGTATATACTTAACTTTGACCAAAAAAAAATTATGTATTTTATGATTATTTAGAAAATTTTCGCGGATATGCTGATAAGTTACAACACAAATCACAATACACAAATAAATTTTGAGGTTATGAGTTAAATTTGTCATTTATGTTTTGTTATACTTTAGAACAGTTAAAAAAAGTAAATGTACCTTGCCACTGTTATAAAATTCTTCAAAAGGAGTCAAGTTTTTTGTATGGATACACTATCCAGGATATTATAGAGATCAGTGATGCAACTGTGATTATTTATAAAATTTTTGTTAAGACAATAACAACTTATTTACTAACAACAATACAGACTGAGGTTGCATAAATTCAATTTTATGTAGGTACCTACTAGCTTTTTTTATTTAACAAACAAAAAATAATCTACGAAGATATTGTTAGCAACAGCCAACACAATACACATGACACAATGCAAGGCGGCTCAGTAAGACCTACACTATCAATGCACACGTACGATGCATTTATATATAAACGTGTAGAAGTAAATATGAAAGAGATTATAAAAACCGGTTGCATGTGGGCCGTAGGGGATGTGCATATGGTGTAAACACAAATCAGCTATACCAGATCGTGAGATTTATCCCTTTTTATGGGAAATTCACGTTTAAAAGAAGAGAAAGAAAAAAAAGATTTTTCGAACCTCATAGTATAAAAAGGGATTTCACGTTGTGCTCAAATTTTTTCCTAAATGCAAAATTTATTTCTTAATCCTCTTTTTCAAAATGTATTGGATTGGATGCAAACTGGCTGAACACAATGCCCTGCTGCAACTGGAATTGGAGCCGGAGCTGCAACTGCTTTCAAAAAATGTCGTACGTCGTTTTTTTTATCTGACCACAATGAGCTGTACAGCTTTTTGTATATTTGAAAGAAAAAAAAACAGCCACGAGTTTATTATTCACTGTTCTTATTTCCAATAGTTTTCTTTTAATTAATAATTTTTCCGCGACGCAAATAATCACTCAAAACTTCAATATATGTTTCCGGCTTCTTTTTTCTTCATATAAATTGAAACGTCAAAAATGCTGTACGTGAAAAGTTAAAAGTTGGCAAACCTTTGCGGCTCCGACTGCAGCTCCGTCTGCAGTTGCGTTCCGTTCTGCTCGTTGCATTGATTTTGTGTGTATTTAATATTTTGACAGATGTTCCAGCACCGACTCCGACTGCGGCTCTGTCGCATTGTGTTCAGCCAGTAATACCTAAATACATATGCAATGCATATATATCTAAATACATACATATTTGTTTTGTTAATTGTTTGCTTATAGGTACCTACATAAACATCAATAATACCTACCAATTTAATTATAGGGCGACCAGTGCCTGTGCCTACGCTCTGTAAGTGTCACATCAATAAAATAAGTTGAGAAACGAAGAAAATTGAAACGATCCATTTTTCAACGTTTCTTGACCAATTGTGGGTCAAATGTTCTCAAGTTTTTATATTCAGATTCTGCCACGAATCGTAAATGCCCACAATGAGCAGTACAGCTTTTTGTATATTTTAAAGAAAAAAAAACAGCCACGAGTTTATTATTCATTTTTTTATTTCCAATACTTTTCTTTTAATTAATAATTAAAACTTCAATATTTTTTTCAGGATTTTTTTTCTTCATATAAATTGAAACGTCAAATGTGGCTGCACGTGAAAAAGTTAAAAGTTGGTGAACCTTTGCAGCACCGACTGCAGTTGCGTTGCGTTGTGTTCGTAACATTGAATTTGTGTGTATTCAATATTTTGACAGCTATTCCGTTGCAGCTTCCAGTTGCAGCTCCGTATCCATTGTGTTCAGCCAGTTAAGGGGTTTGTTTTCTTTCGACCTACAAGCTGCTAGAACACTGAAATCTAATGTCGAATTCCTTTCAGCCAAAAAAAATCGATCCCTGTAAGATATTTTGATCCCGCACCAATTTTGGCATTCCTGAAACCAAGTAAAATCGATCCCTCATGATTTTGGATCAAAATCATTGATCCCGATTTCAAGAGAGATTTACACCTACACAAAACACGCACTTGCTGACACTCAATAGTAAAGTGACATTTATCTGAACGTCATTGTGAAATTTTTCAATTCGGAAATTATTGTTGTATACTTTTTAGAAGTTTTGTGAAAATAAATTTGTTTTATTCCTTTTTCGTGGCCTTTTCAAATTTAAATTGTTATTTAAATACATTTATGAATTCGAAGAACGACGCGACGGTGACAACTGATAATTGGTGTTTGTCCGCTGGTGAAGCTGCGGCATGCATTTACTGTTTTGTACAAACTATGTGGACTGTAGAATAAGGAATACAACGCCGCCGTTGCTGAAGCCATTCCAACTGCAGGGATACATATAATCCGGAAGAAAAGTGTGTTTCGACTACATGTTTAATTGCATTTCCAGGTAGGGAAGGTGTTGCATTATCATTTGTTTCCGAAGTTAAGAGTATATGAAAGAAATAAAATTCCTTCTAGTACTAAGGATCAAAAAATCCCTTATGTGTATTTTACTTTTAATTGATATTTTAGACTCATACGAGGAAAGAAAATCGTTTACTCTTTTGTAAGTTAAACATATCGCCATGATTTTTTTAATTTTGTTTACCATTTTAAACTTCAGCATTTTAAATAGTCTCAAATCTACGACTAACAAAGTTGTCAATTTTCAATTTTTCTGGCACTCTGAAGATACTACTATTGATTTGCTTCAAAATATTGATTAATTTGAATCTTTCTAATATTTTGTTATATATAATTTACAAAGTTTAAGAAAGCACAGTAATTATTGCCAATAAAATTAAAACCTCAGTTGGACTATTATCAGTTTTTTTTTTATTGTGAAAATATGTCAAAATAATGTCAAAACTCATAGAAAAAAAACTCAGTTTTGGGAAATTTGTTGAAAAAAAAATTTACCAAACAGGCATATTGCTTGAAATAACAACAATTGTGTTTCCTTTTTAATGGTTGCGTTTTATTTTTCCCCAGATCCAATTCAGATCAGATCATGATAATAAAACAAACTGGATCACAGAATTTTTTAGTTTTCACAGTTGGTCACATTACCCATAAAATTGACAGATTACAGAATGGAAATTCCATCACTCAATTTGTATTTTGATTGTTTTAGGCATTTGCAAATTCCGACAATCTCGAATAAAATCTCTTGCATGCAGAATGTACAAATATAATGTACCTACAAATAAAAAATATACAACAATAAATAATAATTGCGACAAATAAAAAACAATTCGTTAAAACACATTTGTATATGTATATGTAAAATATCTTTAATTTAAATAAAAAAATGTTCTTTTATAGTTTGAAAATACTTATACTTCTAAGAATTTTTCCCTATCCATACTATCACTGCTTTTATCAAGAAAATAGTGCCATATTTGACATGCCACACACACAATTACAAAAAAAATCAATCCCATTTTGCTCTCCATTCACCACGAAAAATCCGAAATCCCGGATCAAAATCCCGAATGGCAAAAGGAATTCGACATAAGTTTTCATAAACATTTATTAGTGGTCCCATGCATTTTAAATGGGACCCGATGCCCCCACTACATTTGAGCATAGTAGACACGCTCAGTTTGAAATATGGTGGATTAATGTGCTCAGATATTCAAAATAATATTCCGTTAAATTCAAAAATTGAAAAATTAAATTAAATTTTAGTAAAATTTCTTTTTGTTTATCTACTTGTTTTGTAAAATTTTTAGATTTTTCGAAATTATTTAACCGAGATGTTGACATTTTTCTGTTGTTTTATTTATCACCTCATATCTATTAAGTTATTTAATTGAATCCATAGAATTAGTTTTTGATGTGTATCTATACTGGCGGTAGGGTAAAAAAAAAAAACGTTACGTATCTTGTGATCGTGATTCTGTGATTGTGATTAACGTTACGTTACGTATTTTCACACATACATATTACTCGCATTTTTTTTTTTTTGAATTCGCATCTAGGAAAGTAGACAATTAATTTGATATGTAATACATAAAAGCACACCCTACACGACCTTCACAAATCACAATATGCGTGTTTTTGAAACATCAAAAATAGTAGTTTTAAATTTTTTTTTCGTTTATCTTTCCAACAGTATAAAATTTATTTCAATTCGATTTAACCCTGATTTATAGGAATTTTTCAATTTTGATTTTTATATCTCGCTTTGAAGATTTTACAATTTTTTTTATGAAATTAGTAACATTCTGGAATTTCAAATATCTATTGAATAAAAAATAAATTAATATTCTTCGACCTTCCGTTTTGAATATAGTTTTTCGACCCTTAATCAATTTTACCCCATTTTGGCTCACTTACATAAAATTTAAAATCTAAACAAATTTATTATAAATTTTTAATGAATGTGAGTTAGCTATCGATATAACTATACCTTTATATACTTTCACGTACCTGCCTACTTTTTTTTTCTTGACATGACAGAATGAAATAAATGTAAACAAAACAAATTGTGTTTTTTTTCTTCGTTTTATCCCTTAACTTTATCCTTTATTATTTTCATTTTCCCATATTCTCAACAAAAATGTATTTTTTCACTTCCTCGCACTCTCATAAATTTAGTATACAGCGTTCCCATTCTTATTTAATTATTACGTTTCTCATTTTCTGAATATTCGAGATTCTAATCAACACTCCATAAAGAAGTTAAACATATGTCCTTAAGATGTCGCTACTGTCACTCCTCTTCTTGATATTACTAAAGATTTTATATACAATGATAATATGGTTAGTTTGGTTGGCTGATAACTTTTATTATAATAGTCGGATCGTTGAGGTTGTGGCCTTAAAATTGAGGTCGAATATCAGGCTACATTTTTTTTTACATAATCATTGCAGAGCAATACGTGTAAAAGATAACCCCGACCCAGACCCGTAGATAATAAAACACGGCTACTATCTCCCTCCCCCCATTATATTCTTAGTAGCAAACTTTTTTAATTTTTTTTTATGTATTCCTCTTCCTCGTTACGTTTGCCTCGATGAAAATTATTCTCCAAAAATTGTTTCAATTTTTTTAGTATGAAATTTTTAACGGTTATTGAAATTTCTTTGTAGCTGGTATACAAGTCTGTCATTCTGGCTTTAATTTGAATTTTAAATTTTTAAAGTCCGATCATCGGATCCAAAGATATAAGCATTCAAGTGGCCGAAAATCGGGTGTTTTTCAATTTTTTGCAACTTTTTGAGCTGCTGGCACCAATTTTTTTTGTTGTATAAACAATTATTCACACGTATTCACGGACAGGTTATTTAAGAGAGTTTTCTCTTACTGAGCTCAAATAAAATTTGAGGGTGTTTGCAAGGGGGGTACAAGTCGGTTCTCTAGATAATATAGGTATTAGGTACTCGATGGAGCAGAGTCTGAGCGAACAGAGTAAGTTCTGTGCAGAGTATGTTCAGAGCTCTCTGATTTAATTATAAATCAACTTGAGCACAGAACCTTTGTATATATACTCTATAGCACAGTACACAAATCAAAGGTATTATATTGCGCAGGTCAAAGTTGGAAGTGTCAAAAAATTAAAAATGGCTGTTCCAGTGCCCACAGGAACTCATCACGCATCATTAGAAACAACAACAAAATATTGAAATTAGACAAGTAAAGGGACACTGGATCCACCATTTTACCACCATAATACGTCAATTTTGACAGATGCGCAGAACTGAACAAAAATGAAAACGCTAATGGTATTACCTTTAATATGTGTACTGTGCTCTATAGTACTTTCATGAAGAGGAACGTCCAACGCGCCGTTTGGTGAGCTGAAACAGAAGCTTGTTCCATTTCAAACCATTTCAGTTGAAAAGGAAAAGATAATCAAAGGCGCCAGTTATAGCGATCAGAAAACCCATCCGAAAAACTTGAAACAGTATGAAATTGATTCTTTTTTCTGATGGTTGTTTATAGCAATCAGAAAAAATGTGTCAGAAAAAGTGAAGCAAACCGAAAACAAACAAACAGCCGCCAAGATTTTTTCTGATTGAAATGTCCGAAAAAAAATTTTCGGATGGAATTCTTTCAGTGGAAGAGAAAAAAATTGTAGCACCCTTTTCCGTCAAAAAGCAATCATCTGATACGAAAAATGAAATTTCATCCGAGAAACAAGTAAATCCATTTAAAAGATAAAAATATAATGTTTTGGCAATTTTTTTTCGCGAAAAAAATTCTACGCTGAATTACTCGTCGATTGATATATCATTTGGCTATCAAATCGAATTGAAAAGTAATAAAAACTTCAATCGATTTTTTTTCGGATGGTTTTTTCTGATCGCTATAACTGGCGCCAAAGATAGAATAATAAAAATTAAGATTAAAGAAAGAAAAGAAGGAAATTTATGAAAATTGAAGTGAGTCAAGAAAAAAACAATTTTGCGACTTTTTCTTGTATTTCTATAAAAAGGGGTAGGATATAGAAAGAATGATATTTATCTTCCTCCCGTTGTTTTATTTTTCCAATGTCAGATTATGGCGATTGCAGCGCCGTTCGGGAGCCGGAACAGAACTATTTTTTTCTGTTCCATGAGAGTACTATAGTGTTTATATACAAAGAATAAACTGTCACGATTAGAAATTATTTACATAATTATTTTATTTTTCCACTAGAACAAACGGCCTCTTCCACCATTTTTATTGTTTGACGATGATTTTTTTTAATTTCCCCCCTTTCAAATGTCATCACGTTTGTTTTCAGCATTTTACTCCGTTTAAAGCACTTCCACACTATCCAAATGAGTATTAACACATGTCAAGAAAGTGGGAAACAAATCATGTATAATAGTGTTGGAACAAAATATGACAGCCCATCTTACACAGCATGATATTCCAGCCCACAGTACACATATTAAAGGTAATATCATTAGCGTTTTCATTTTTGTTCAGTTCTGCGCATCTGTCAAAATCGAGGTATTATGGTGGTAAAATGGTGGAGTCAGTGCTCCTTTCCTTGTCTAATTTCAATATTTTGTTGTCGTTTCTAATGATGAGCGTTGATTTCCTGTGGGCACTCGAACAGCCATTTTCATTTTTTTGACATTTCCAACTTTGACAACCTGCGCAATATATTCCCTTTGATTTGTGTACTGTGATTCCAGCCTACCCGATTTGACATGTATTAATACAAGAGAATTTTTGAAATGGTTCTAAGGGCCATTCTATTCACTATTGCCCAACTTGAGGCAAACTCTCAAGTTGGCCAACTTGAGAGTGGACTTTAACTCGAGAGTTAAAACGCAAGTTGAAATTTCTTTCTATTCACTACAGTGATGGAAATCGACTTTTTTCGAATGTACTGAATGCTGAAACAAAATAGTACTGAAAAAGAACAAATAGTACTGGGCTCTTTTAAATGGATAAGAACTAGCAAACACACAAATTCAAAAATAAAATTGATTTATTAACAAGAACAAAAAAAAATTCATTTGTTATAAATATTAAGGTAACATAGTAAAGGAACTTCATTATTATAGCTAAATAAAAAAAGGGCGGATCCCGTATCACAGTAAGGAGCCAGTTGTAGGTTTCATGAATATTTAAATTTTTAGTTTTGAGGTTTTTAAAATCCTAAATCATTATTAAACTGTCAGGTTTATTTTGCCATTAAAATAATCACTGATTTTGCTTCCTAAACATCTGAAAATTAAAAATAGAATTTTCAATGATTATTACGTATAACTGGTGCCTTAGATAAGAAAATAATAGTATTTTAGGTAATTAACATTTTTTTTTACTCTAAAAGTTCTTCTTTTTGAACAGGATTGTTTGTGACGTTTTTATTCACAAGACCTTTATTAATTACAAAGTGTGACAACATTCCTGTTTAAAAAAATTTTTGGTTTCTATCAGCATTCATTTTTCAAAAACCAAATTTTTGTTCAAAATTCCGGTACAGTTACATTTCTCAGTTTCTTAAAATATTCGCAGTCAGCTAGAGCTCTATATTCGTTGCTTATAGCTTCAATATTTTTGTGTTTATTAGGAAAAAACTTTAAAACAAATTGAACGATGGAGTGCGCTTTGTGAGAAATTTTGAAGTGCGTTTAAGAAAACATCATCGAAATCCAATCTTCTTCTAATATCTGAGCAGAAATGTTATATAAAACATTTTAGCATGATTTTTGAAGCCCTGTATAACTTTTTCACTGAAGACATTTTTAAATTATTCGGATTAGCTGCGTTATAAATATTTAATTTGAAGCGAAACGTTTGGGGTGAGTACTACATTGAACTCGCTTAATATTAAATATTTATAACGCGGCTAATCCGAATAATTTAAAAATATCTTATGCAAACAACGGCGAAAATCTTAAAAGTTATATTTTTCACTGAACTTTTTAAAAGTGTATAAGATTTCACATTCGGTGACGCAATATATCTCCATAACTGGTAGGTGATTTTGCAAAAGCCAATAAAGGCTTTTCATCAAGAGATTCCCTTCCCAAAAACTGTCATTTTTAAATTTTAATTTGAATCTGTCAATCATAATACCTGAATGTTTTTCTGTGTTAAATTGTGTTTTTTGTGTCAAATTGTGCTAAATTGTGAAAAAATAATTGAAAAATAATGGTTTAAAAAAAAAAGGAAAATAATTACTTCTGCAAATAAGTATTTTTTTAATCTATTTTTTATTGCGATAACTGAAGCCAACACGCTTTTGAAACAAAAGTAAACAAAAAAAAACTTTTGTACGTAAAACCTCCAGTTTGGTCGGTCAACTTCCACTTTTTCCACTTTGACTAATATTAAATAGATCAACTCTAGAGTTGAAAATCGAAAGTTGAAAAAGTGTTTACGTGTTTGAGTGAATAATAAGAAATTCACAAGTTGAAAATAAAAATCCTCAAGTTATGTTCAATTTTTAGTGAATAAAATCGGCCTATTCTATCACACATTGCATCACATTCTTATTGAGGTTAAATTAAACTATTGTGTGTGGTCAAAAAATGAAAAGTCATTTCTCTCCCACAAATTTGGCAGTAGCATGGAATTCTTTCCCACTTTCAATTTGACATGTATTAACAGTGGGATAGTGTGGAAGGGCTTTTACTCTACTATTTTATTCACAGAGCGTGCTCTGAACATGCTTAGAGCTAAAAAAGAAACACAAATTTGAAGCTCTGAACGATCAGAACTAAAAAAAAACAAATATTTTTTTGACAGTTCAGGGTCTGCTCTGAACTAAAAAATAAAAACGCCTTTTGTATCAAATGAATCCTACTGATGCTTGTAGCCGTCTGTATTTATATTTTTCCTCAGAATATCAATGATCAATGAGCGATCAACGCAATGTAAATTGCTGCATGGTTATATTTCTATTTTTAGAAAGTATATGCCAGTCATCAAGTTTTGTTCGACACATGTTAGTAAATTTTTTTTTTTTTCAAAGCAAACATCTTATGGTTGTGATGATATTATCATCGAGTGTGGAAAATTATTAAATAAATATTAAAGTCATTTGGTTTAAGTGTGTGGGGTTTTATATTATGTTATATAGTCCATACTGCTTCTTCTAGCAGTATGGACTCTAAGGGCCAGTTGTACAAATATTTAAACCGTGGTTCAGCTATTTTTATCCATCGATTCCGGCGGATTAATTGAGTTTCAACAGTGGTTTACTGTTCAAGTGTGTGATAATAACCAATTACATACTTGAACCAGCGTTGAACCTTAGTTAATCCGGCGAAATCGGTGAATTAAAATCTTGAACCGAGGCTGAACCACTATTGTACAACTGGCTCTAAGTTGCGATCTTCAGTAATCAAGACGAAAAAATAGGAATACGAAGAAATGTTGATAAATGTAAAATCATAGTTTTACTCGCAAAAATGGATTTACCTATGATTATTTTTTTGATTCTTGTATGTACTTTGAATAATAATATAATATTTTGAAATAAAATATAAAATTTAAGAAGCTAATAGGGTTTCCATTTGTGTTTTTCAATACATCTAATTCTTTTGATAATAATGTAACTTCATATTTTGTGACCAAATCTTTAATTTGATCAGCAATAGTAGCACTAAAACGTCCTACAATTGCGATATCGACATTTTCACCATATTCATTTTAATCGAATGTTATTTGCTGTTGTTGTTGTGTTCGGGTGAAGTGTCGAGTACAGAAAATGGATTTTGGGAACTATGAAACTTAATATAGAAATATATATTTTTAAGCTTGATATCGCGTCTACGGATCGCGATCCCCATTTCAACTCGACAAGACCACAAAATGGCCAGCAGTAAGAAATGTTTGATAAAACTCGACAGTTTGAATAAGTTTATCAGCTGTTTCTTTGTCAATTTCAAATGAATCATGCTTGAAGAGCACCAAAAATCCTTCTAATATATCGACGTTTAAATTGTGGAAAATTCGAAGTCCATAGCTTATTAAATATCTTTGGCGTCACTTTCCGAGATTCTTATTTCACGATAATTATAGACTGCTTCATACTTTGGCCCCCATAGAGCTTGATTTAATCTCGTGAAAACCTCGCACTTGTCGGACAGATAAAGAAAAGTCAATGATTTGAGAATTCAAATAAGTCAACATAGTTGATGACAGTGTGCACGCTTTGCTATATAATGATGATGATCATATGATAAAGTAACCTATGGTTAAGCTGAAGACTCATGGGGGAGGGTATTGATCCCCTTGACCCCCCCCCTATGTGGACTGGAGTCCATATGGACTTAAGTTCAGATAATTTTCGGGACTTAAGTCCCGATAAAAACTGTATTACCGGCGCTAATTATCATTTTACTATCGATAGTTTGTATGGAAACATCAAACTATCCGAGTCATCGAATGAAACAATTTTTTTTGTTTTCCTATAAATGACTTGAAATTAAAATCTATGTTTTTATTTAATTTTTTTTTTCTGTGAAGGGAAATAATTTTCCATGTGAGTTTTCTTTTTATTTTAATGTGGCGTGGCTGATAAATTTTTATTTTGTATGTTCACCATAAAGCTGGAAGGGTAGTAATGACATTTTGTAACAGCGATGGGTTTGTTTACTGCGATGACTGTGGTAAGTCCCAATGTCGTTTTTTTTTCGACAAATCCATATGGCCTTGCAAAAAAAATAGGCCTATTTTTTTTATTTTTGAGGTAGATCGTTTATTCATCTCGAATATTTAAAATAACAGCCGATAATTCAACTTCAAAAAAGGAAACAGATCGTTTTTTTAGGGTATGTTCAAATCATTTCCCAAAGTATTGTTCATTAATTAGTCTCCTTTCACACGAGGAAATAAGTTGGAAAGATTTTTTTAACGTTTTCTTTCCTTAAAAATCGCTTGTACCATTCACACGAAGAAATAAAATCTTAGATATTTTCTGTAGTTTCCTTTTAAAGTAACTTGGTTGAACACAATATACTACTGTATGGATGTTGGAGAATCAAAAAAATCTTTTCAAATCGTGGACTGGGGAGATTTCGGAAACTCCTCTTACTTCGTGGTCCTCTCACCTAAAAACTAAAAGTTGCTGAAAACTTAGTTTCCTCGTGTGAATATCAAACTTAGGTATAATTATGATGTTATAACGTTATATACTTGGGCTTCTTTAAATAATACAGTAGTGACTTAAATACAATTTGAATGAATATAAAATCTATTAACCAAATTTTTAGAAATGTCTGTGTTTTCCTTGACAATAACTTTAATCCAAAAGTAACCATTAGCTAAGAAGCTAAGTTGCAATTAAATATTGTTTAAATATTCACAAGAAAAAAGAAACACTTCGTTTGGAAACGGCAAACGCCTTTTACTTAAATCCTATTTTGTATTTATAAAAATTTTCCACTTTGTTTTAGTTCACCGTGTCCATAACTGACTTTCTAACAATTTTATTTTGTTTGCTTAGGGGGCAGTTATAGCTTTCATTGAAACTCATCATTGAAAATTTAAACAATTTAGACACTCATAAATATGTATGATATATATAATATAAAGCTTTTATTTTTTGTCAAAAAAATTTTCGTTTTGACCCAAGTTAACACGAGAAATGAATTTCTTTATTTCAATGATTGAACTAATGTACCATTGATCATTGAAATCTTAGAATTAATTTTATGTGAAAGTTTGGGCCAAAATGAAATATTTTTTTGACTAAAAACAATAATTGAGTTATCAGCTTTTTACTGGCATCAAAATATTTACTGATTTTGCTTTCAAAGTGTCTCAAAATAAGAAATTAAAATTTTCCTGGCTGGCCCCTTAAGGTAAGAATAATGTTTTTTGAAAAATATATTTTTAAATGCATTCAACATTTTTCTGGAAATAAACGGATAATTCATTATGGTTGACGCAACTACGCAACATCATTTCTTCCATATACGACGAGATCATGCTGTAAAAAGGACAAAGGCACCTGGTCTATGAAATTCCGGAAGATCGATGTTTTCTTCTACTCAAGTTTCGCAAGTTACAACAAATTCTTTACACGGAAATGTATATGCTTTATTGTTTAAATTTTGTCAACCCGAAAGTTTAAATAACGTACTCGTACTAGGCAAGAAGGTACCGAATAGGAAATGATAAAGGACAATCTACTCAGAAAGCTAAAACAAGCCGGTAGTTTCATTTCGTGCTATATCACGATTTTAACACTATCTCCTTAAGTAAAACTACGGTGCAAAATCAGCCTGATATTAAGTTATTAGCATAACACTAATTAAAAATTAACTAAACATTTTTTTTCTTCATAAACTCCATCGGAGCAAAAATGTAAGCAAACGATATCATTTTAACATTCACAATTGGCTAAGTTACATTTGGAGATAGTATGATATTAAAAAGATAAAATAGGCTATAATTGTAATTTTAACTTTAATAAAATGTTAAAAAGAAAAACGCACTCGTTCAAAATTCGGAAAAAGCTGTTTTCAACTTAACGTCATGTAACATATATAAAAATGCATTAATATTGTACGAAATCGTCTATTCTATAATTTTGCGCCTATGTTTTTGCAGGAGCTTTTAGATGGTTCATAGATATTTTTATTTTAGATGAAAAATTAACCTAGTTTTTCCTTGAATTCAACAGGCAGCGTACATCGTGCCTACCATACAACTGTGTTGAAATAGTTGGGGAAAATCTTAATTTGTTCGAGAAAAAAATTTCATCTTCTAAAATTATTTACTACTACGTTTCTTAAAAAAATACATTAAACTCGTATTTTTTCACATAATCAGCTACCGACATTTCTTCGACTTAGAGTGAAATACAATTATTAACTTCTCCATTTTTGCAACTGCGCGTCATCACGTTAGAAAACCTCCTCGCGTAAGTTATTTCAGCCAAACTAAATGAGCTAACAATTTTAAATTATTGTTATAGTAGATAACAGATATAAGAAATTTTCATATAAGAAAAATGCGCTTATAAGAAAGACATTTCAAAACACAATTTACATTCCCATGAAGATTTATGTTAAATTTACTTCTTATAAGAAACACGTTTATAAGAAAAACACCGATATAGGAAACTTATACTGATAAAAATTTTCATTCATTACATAAAAAATAAACGTTTATAAGAAATTTTTCAGTGTAAACATCCAGATGATGCACGGCCTAAATAAATAAATTTATTGAATTGTCAAAGAAGTGATAGAATGAAGGTGATAAAAAAAAAAGCCCACTAATTGACACATTCCACAATGTCTCATCGTAACTGCTGGCAAAATGTTGTTTATTATTTTTACATATATAATAAATTTTCTTTTTTATGCACATTTTTGTATATAAGAAATTTTCTTTCTTATATAAATTCTGTTCTATATAAGAAAACGCAGATATAAGAAAGGAATTCTTTGCATTTTTTGACTTTCTTATATCCGCCGTCTACTGTATTTACTGCTAATTCAATTTTCAGTTAAATAAAATAAAAATTATTATTTCTCTATTTTTTTTTTATTTTAATAATGAAAGCCATGAAATAACTTCTAAACTTATATCTTCAGTAATTTAAATAGTTTTTATTAATAAAGTGTTGATTTTTTCCTCAATTTTAGTCTTTTTAAATGTGGAGCATTCTTTATCACTCTTCAAATTGTAAATATAGGTACTCCATAAACGCATAAACGCCAACATTTGCCCTGATCTTTGCGGGCTAGTTATGAGATTTCGATGCTTTCTTCAAAATAGCTCCTTTATCAGCATTGGAAATTACTCTATTACTATCGTTTTTATTATTTTTACCATATCCTGACTTATTGCACAGGAATGCCGATATAACTTTACGACTTCTAGCAATTTTTTTTTAAAGATGCTTTTGGGTTGGGGTCATTATTCTGTAAGGGCCAAAATTTAGTTTCCAAAATTCTGTATTTTAAAATTCTGTATTTCAAAATTCTGAAAATCTAAAATTCTGTAAATATTTTGGTCATACAGAATTTTGTAATACAGAATAATGACCTGTTCCCGATGCTTTTTTCTATATTATTAATGAGCAATGAAATGACTAAGTATATAATTTCTTATTTCAATATTAGCCGTTTTTTATTATGACCCATGATCCATATGGATCATCTTGCGAAAATAAAACAGCCTCACAGTGAGGAGAGGCAGAAGTCTGTTTTTGGATCATGAAACGTGAACCCGATAAAGAGCAGGTTCATGAGTTGTTGTTGTTACGTATGTTGTTTGATGATCCATATGGATCAATTCTGATAATAAAAAACGGCTATTGTAACAATTAGTTTTTTTTTTCAATATGCACTTATTAACAGCCTTGACTCCTTGAAAGCTTCAATTTTTGATTTCTCTTCCAAAGATAGGAATTTTACTTTACTTAATTAATTTAAATAGATTCCTTGAGCAGTAAAAAAATTTGGTTGTCATATGCGTTCAACTCTTGAAGAAAAACTTAAAAGAATTTGCATGTGCTAACCTGATGACGTTAAAATAAATCGAAAATAAAAAAAAAAACGTAAAACGGGATCTTTCCGTTGCATGTTCTCTTTTACAGTAGGAGTTTTCAGTAGAAAACTAAAAAGTAGCTTCGTTTTAATATCTTTTTATGTATAAGATTATGGGGAATTTGCTAACCCAATAACGCGTAGTGTACTTATGTATGTAAATATAGAAACTTATTCTTATTTTCCCATTTTTTTTTTGAAAAAATGAAAATGAAGTGGTTTGAGAAATTTCTATTAGTATGTATTTCTCATATGAACTTTTTTTCTTAACAATAAAATACTTAAAATATAATATGTAAATGAAAAAGCTAGTTTTTCTTAAAAACATGTTTTTTTTTATAAGCGTTATGTACTGTATAACAAAAAATCGTTTCCGCTACACACGCACCACATTAAAAGACGACACAGAAAGTCAAAAAATTTTGATTTTCTTCACACTGTGCAGAAAGCACAGAAATCAGTACATACATACATTTATTTGAATACACCGACACAAGTGTTGTTACAATAGTAGTGTTTGTGATCCGCTTAGCGTCGTTTTCTGGAAAACTAAAAACAATTATATTTTTTGGTTGCTTTCTTTTAAACAAAAAAATCGACTTGACTGCTTTTAGATGACTGCGATTTTTAAACTTCATTTCTCTTTTGATCTTCTTCCAGTTGCAGAAATGCTTTTAAGCACTGCGATTTTAAATACAAACTTGCAATTTCTGTTAAATGAAAAGGAAACATCTCTTCGCACTATTTACTCCGCCTATGTCTCAAACAAATAGAAAAAGCACAAAAAAAAGTGACAACTCTGCAATTGTTTCAACTTCGACAACTTTATTTACCCCGGCGACCGCATACGTCCCCCACCAACAGTCTTAAAAATCGCAAAGGGTAAGTACTTCAATTAAAAAGCAGTTTTTACAAGGACTTCCACACAGGCCACACTTGATTTACAATGCGGCGTGAAAACGAGACGTCGATATGAAGAGATCTCTTGATAGTTTTCCTCTCTTAATGACGAAGTTAAAACAATGAAATAATACATAATAAAGTATTTCTCGTCGTCACGTCGCATCCATAGATCAATAATATAAAGATACCAATCCTTCGTACGTTTCACCCCCCAAAACCCATTTGTTTACATTGTTGTATTTGTAATTTGATTTCTTGTCGATGAATATATGTAAATTACAAAAACAATTTAATACGGTGAATTTGTTTTGATTTGACAGTTCGCTTTTTTTATATAAACCAACACACATACTAGTGCAACTTGATACATTCTACCACTAAAATGGCGGAACTTTATGCATTCTACCACTAAAATGGCGGAACTTTATGCATTCTACCACTAAAACAGCGGCCATTTTGGCTATGTTCAAAAAGCATATCATCTAGTGAAACGAATCATAAAGTCTAGACTTCACCTCATATTATTAAATTTGCAGTGGAATTTTCGGGTAATTATTGTATTAGATCGAAAGAGTAATGATTAATGAAAGTACATAATAAAAATAAATAGGGGTATTCCCGATCCGATGCAAACTGGTCTTGCATCATTGCAAAAGTGCAAAGTTTGTTTTTTACAATGGGGTTAGGGTATAGCAATTTTACACTTTTGCATTTTTGCAATGATACAAGACCAGTTGCATCGGATCGGGAATACCCCTAATATGAAATCGAAAATGTTGTTTTTTTTTTAAGGCTTTTCAAAACCAATGCTTTTCGCCTTTCAAGTGCATAAAAAGTCTTGAATTTTAACTTCTCTTTCTTATGGGCTTGCAAAACTGTTTTTAATGTAGTTGACTGTATGTTTGATCTTTAACTGCCATATTATTTAGTCGTTAAACCCAGGTTAAAATTTAAACCCGGATGTATATTTCACTCAATTAACCCAATTTTGTTGTTGTTTTGTGTGCTCTTATGTTAGGTTAATGCATTTGGGTTAAGAGTTCATTTAAACCCATGACTGAATAAAGGCTCTCCCAAACCAACGCTAAACATTTGCCGACGACAGATTTTTGTTGTTGTTTAGCGTTGTGTATTTGTCATATTTTTTGTTATTGTGAATGATTCGCTACGATTTCGCGTAATAAGCCTTAATATGACGGTAAAATAAATCAACCACAATATTCATACGCTTTTTCGTACACACTTATGCTCATTTTTAAAGGCGTAAAATTGGTCGTAAACGTTGTAAAGTCGTAAATCTGTCAATATTTAATAAGGCAGATTAACGCAGTTTACTACTTTTACGACGGCTTTTTTTTGCCCTTAAAATACTTTTACTGACCAATTTTACGCCTTTAAAAATGAGCATAAGTGTGTACGAAAAAGCGTATGAATATTGTGATTGATTTATTTTACCGTCATATTATTTAGTCATGGGTTTAAATGAACTCTTAACCCAAATGCATTAACCTAACATAAGAGCACACAAAACAACAACAAAATTGGGTTAATTGAGTGAAATATACATCCGGGTTTAAATTTTAACCTGGGTTTAACGACTAAATAATATGGCAGTTAAAGATCAAACATACACTCAACTTCATTAAACACATTTTTGCAAGCCCATAAGAATGAGAAGTTAAAATTCAAGACTTTTTATGCACTTGAAAGGCGCAAAGCATTGGTTTTGAAAAGCCTTAAAAAAAACAACATTTTCGATTTCATATTTATTTTTACTATGTATTTTCATTAAACATTACTCTTTCGATCTAATACAATAATTACCCGAAAATTCCACTGCAAATTTAATAATATAAGGTGAAGTCTAGACTTTATGATTCGTTTCACTAGATGATATGCTTTTTGAACATAGCCAAAATGGCCGCTGTTTTAGTGGTAGAATGCATAAAGTTCCGCCATTTTAGTGGTAGAATGTATCAAGTTGCACTAGTATGTGTGTTTTAACTAATACTATTGTAACTTGATACATTCTACCACGGTCAGCTGTTTTTTCAGCTTGTAGGCAAGCCAGTTTGACAACCGAGGATTGGTATCTTTATATTTTTGATCTATGGTCGCTTCTTTTTCACTTTCATTTTTTCGAGCTTAAAGCCCTTCCAGTGTGAAACAAATCATGTATAATAGTGTGGAAACAAAACATGATATTGCTAGCCTACATGATTTGACATGTGTTAATACTTTAGAATTTTTAGAAATGGTTCTAATTGGTCGCGTTCGGGGATCAATCCAAAGCTATCCGGATAGGTTTGTGTTGTTGTAATCCCCTGTGACAAAACAGCTGATGAAACAACAACCAAACGTATCCGAAAATTTTTGAGATAGGTTGACACCCATTGGATAGATCCCCGAACGCGAGGATTCTGTCACACATTTCACCACATTTTTATTGAGGTTAAATTAAACTGTTGTGTTTGGTCAAAAAATGAAAAGAAATTTTTCTCTCACAAATTTGGCAGTAGCATGGAATTCTTTTCCACCAGAGAGAAGGAACTAATAGAGAGAGTCAAATTCGACGGTGGCTCTCTTTTAGTCTACAAGATACGATGTTGGGACTTGCGCACCATCTTGCATATGTATAATTATTAACTCCATATAAAAAAAATGTGGGGACAAATACATATGCAAGAAGATGTGCATACTCACCACCTTTGTTTTTGTTTTGCACTGCCCGAGGTGAAAACATGTACACACCGATAGGAATTCAACACGTTATAAAAAATGTAAACAAAAGGTTTCGAGGGGACGGAGACGAGGAAATTTGACTCTCTCTATAAGTTCTTTCTCTCTGTTTTCCACTTTGTATTAATACTCATTGGGATAGACACTGTTTAGATTGTGACATGCTCACTACGTAGTGAATGGTCATGTCGTGTCTACACTCGAAATTTTTCAGTCATATTTATCGCTGAATTCTGATGGAATATCTGTGGATTGAGACATTTGATTCTGAGCGCCATGAACCCTGAATTTAATATTAAATAAATAAGTAGTTAAAAAATATGGTAGAAATTGCAATTTTAGTAATGAAATCTACTTCAGCATCTTTGCTGTTATCAATCCACCAATTCAATATGCATTTTTTGCGCCTACCCCTGACCAATTACACATTTCTTATTTTTGTTTTCATCTACCTCACCCTTCAACGAACTAGCAAAAATGAAAAAATGGTATTAAATGGAACATTTCGGATATGAAACATGACTGCTCACTACAATCTTTGTTTTCTTCCTGCCTGTCGCCTCCCTTTCCACCTCACCGATTTCACCAACAAAATGCCGTCACTACGTAGTGGGCAGTCACAATCTAAACAGGGTCATAGTGTGGAAGGGCTTTTACGACACGAGAAATACTTTGTATTATTTCACTATTTAAAATTAATTTTTTACAGACCAACTGTGAAGATATCTACTCACGTTGACTTCTCGTTTTCACGCCGCATTGTGAATAAGGCATCAGTTCGATTTAAGCATTTTGACGTTTATATAAATGTTAAGAAAATCTTCTTTTTATTTTTTGTGTCGGTGTGTAGTATTATGTACCTCGCCACACGCAACACATTTAGAGACGCCGACACAAAAAAATCAGATTTTCTTAACACCGTGTTCGACACAGAAATCGGTAGACACCAGTCCACCCACACATCACATTTAAACACACACCGACATGACGATACATGTCTCGTCACAAATGTGGTGTGTATGGGCCGCTTAGGACAAATTCTTGGATTAATCAGACACTCACACAATTATAAAAACAATCGAATATGTTTGTGTTCGTTTTAGCCTAGTTTACAGTTTAACTAAATCATCGAAAATCTAGCGAAATTTTATTAACATTTCACTAAATAGTTTTATTTTCATGCAAAACATGCCAAGGCACACATTTTCGGTACGATATGATGCAATACAGTCCATTGTAGGTATTCGTACCTGCTATGTTAAAAAGTTTTTGCCATGAAAGATCCGAAATCTACCCCCGAAATCTGAAATGGTTGAATGGAAAACTGCAGAAGCCACAGGATTTCAACCATGATACTATTTTAATTTAATAATCAATGAAATAAATACCTCCATTTCAACATCATCTGACAAATCCACAATAACACCAGTTTCCATTTTGAAGTGAATAATAATAATATGCGCATTGATTTTATGTTTTTAATAAGAATACAAATTAATTTTCCGTTTAGCTCATCATTAATCATAAGAGCAAAGAGTCACTAACACTGGTTTTAAAAACCCGAACTGACTACACTAATTTGTAGAACAAGTTGACAAGAACGCAGAAACAATAAATAATACAGACAAAAATATAATAAAACGACGAATTAATACCGATTTCCGACTACCTACCACTTCAAAACTCGATCGAATACTGAAATAAAAGATGAAACTAATACAACATAACACCAGATGACAGACACTATTCTACCTTTAATAAGACTGAAATACAATGACGTAAACACTGCACTACAGTCTACACTACATATAATATAACACATTACATAGTACACACTACACAGAAAAAAGGAGAGAAGTATATGTGACTAGATGCATACAAGGCTAAACAAAAAAAACTCAAACTGAGCATACATTAGTATATAAATATATACATTTTATATATAACAGATTCATATTCTACTTACGTGGTATATATATATATAATGAAGGACCAGTGTTACCGTCGTGTAACTTTTTCCACATTTTATGAACTCTGTTCATTTTATAAATCATATTCAACTTTTGCTATAGGTAATAAATTAATTTTTTTTAATTTTAAATAAAATTTAACACCATTGGTAGTGCATACCTAACTAGTTAAATTTGTCATATCGGTATAGATTAGAAAAATCTATAAAGTGTCTCGACTTGTTAAGTTTTTCATATTGGTATAAGTTAGAAAAATCTATAAAGTGTCTCGACTTGTTTGCTTAAAATTGTATATTATGAGGAGAGGTTAAAGTGAGATCTTATAATTTCGGCAAGTGTTGTGTAAAAACATACTTATGAATAGGGTTGGTGGTGAACTAGAGATCGAGAGTGAAAATTGAAATGAAGAAGTACTTAATTTTTGTCAAATTGGTATTTTCATATAAACTAAATTACGTATATAGGAGGTTAAAAGCGTTTAATTGTGGATTTACACAACAAATATGAAATTCCCATATTTGTTTCTGTTTTGTTTGTAATATAATACGATTATGGCAATGAATGGCTGAAACAATGTAACAATGTGAAATTTGATGTCATATAAATTCAGGTAGTGTTGTTTGTAGTACGTAGTTATAAAGCTAATTATTTAGCAAATTCAAATTTTCTATTATATTAAAGGACCTAAATTTTGATAGGCTGGAGTTATAGCTATTTCGCAACTGCCTCGCCGATGATCACTCCTTTTAGTGGCGATCGGTAAACCAAACCTTCAATATTAATATGAAGCTTGGCAGCCTAACTGCAAGTGTGTTATCACACAAAAACCCCTTCCGTACAAAAGTAAGATTTTTTGCGACCATAAACAAATATCAGGTAAAGGGTAACTCTTGCTGGACACCGACAGTCGCATCGCAACTTGTTTTGGTGTGGAGAAATTCGTAGCAATTGCACATTAAAAAAACAAATGGATAAGCAAAATTTCAGAAAATATACAGAAGACAGAATTATGAATTAATGTTGTTTTTCTTTGGTGTTTGGTTACACTCACTCCCAACCCAAACCAAGTTCCAAGTGCCAGCACTCCAGTAAGCTAAGAAAGCATAGTGTCAGCGACGTTTTATGAACGTCGATATAGAGTAAGAGAACCTTGATCGTGGAAAATAAATTTAAGTATTCGACATCGTTGGCACAAAATAGATTGAACTCGGAGTAACATCAGATGAATCGGAGGGCTACGTCGTTTCGTACAATATATTATATTATTATTATGGTATGTGAAAAAGGATAGAGAATATTACACAGAAGACGTTCATACATATGTATGTATATATGTGTTATGCTAGTAGGTATCTTTGGTCCACGTTTTTTGCTGTTGTTGTTTTAAATGGGAACTATAATTCTCTCGACATTCGACATATAAAAACGGAATAGCTCGGCGACGACACCAGGTTGTTCGAAGTTACGTGTACCTACATGGGGTAGATTAGATACATGGTATATTCTTATAGATAGGTTCCATGGGAAAGATGCAATATATATTTGTAACAACTTGTATGTAGTAGAACCTTTGTATATAAAACATATAGTATACTATCATGAGGCAGAAAAATTTATCTTCATGTGTGGTCGTTACATGGCGTTAAAATAGCAATACTTTGAAATTGGAGAGTTAAATTGGAAGGAAAAACTAAAACAGAAGCAAAAAATAGAAGGAGAGGGTTGTATTATTATCATTCTGACAACAATAGGGGAATAAGGGCGATAACTAAATCAGAAGTTATCGCCATGACAACGACCAGAATAAGGAGAAAAAAAACTCATGTCTATGCTGTGAAAACGGTACCTATGTACATATAAAAATATAGCTATGTAGGTATATGAACATTTTATATGGGTAGGTAGGTATTCAAATTTGTTTTGGTTGGTAGGTATTTTATTAATTTTTTTCTTTTTATCGTTGTTGCCTTTTTTCACTATCTACCTATGATGTATGATAATTGCAAGGTTTAGGTACATTAAGATGATACCTAGGTACCTACCTAGTGAAATCCAAAAAGTGGGTCTCGCAATTCTGTCTGTCTGTCAGTCAGGTCACGAAACATTTTTTTAATTTTTTAAAATCACAAATAACAGTAGCTGCCGTACAATTTTTTTTCTCACTTTTCTCTGCAACTATTTTTACCAAAAAATTATGTAATTTTTACCTGCGATATACAGGGTGATTGGTTTAAGGTGCACCAAAAAGTCAGAGTGAGTAGGTTGGGTTAAGACAAGAAAAAAATCGTGTGTGTGGGGGGGGTCTATTTCCCCCGTTTAGGCGGGAGGGGCAATTTGGTGCACCTTATACCAATCACCCTGTATAGGTACTATATGGTAAGTTATGAATTCATACAAAAATCAAACTCGGGATTTTGATCAAAGTTCACATTACGATGATAGCGAAGACGAAAAAAGTGGGTCTCGCAATTCTGTCCGTCTATCTGTCTGTCCTTTCGGCTGCAGCCTAAACGGGTAAGACCTTTACCTAACGGTAAAGTTGGTACCTAGCGTTTGTTGGGCATTCCCCCCACAGTTTTTTTTTCATTTTTTTTAAGACCAAAAATAACGGTACCTGGCGTAAAAATTTTTTTTTAGCAAAAAATAAATATCTTATTTTTCTCAAAAAAGTGCCGACAACTTTAAAATAAAATCAGCATTTTTTTTAAAGGCAACCATTTTATAAAAAACATTCTGAAAAATGGTTAAAAATGGTACTTCCCATAGATCTACCTGATTTTAAATGAAAATTATTCTTATAACCAAAAATAACGGTACCTCCCATGCAAGTGCTTAAAACCCTTTAAGAAAAATCTCATTTTTCTCAAAAACAGCTAACATAAGTACGACCTACCATATTATTGGCTTTCGACTATCTCATTATCTGTTGAACCGATTTTAATGAATTTACATAAAAGCTTCTAATAAGTTTAAATAAAATTGCATATCAAAATTTTCAAAAAAAAACAAATTTTGGATTTTTAAAAAAAATTTCAAAATATTTCAACAAGACTAGAATTCCTAATCATTAAATTGGAAGTTTTTGTTTTTGTTTTTAGCCTAGGGCCTGGCTAGATTATATAAGAAGGTTTTTTTTTTTATAATACAAATTCTATATACTATACTACTGAAATACATCAGCCAAGTAGAAGACTTAGCACTATTTTAATGGACTTTGTTGAATTATTGATTCAAAATCTCACTTCGACTCATCAGTTGACTATAGTGAGGGCCTTTGTCAATACGCAATTTTTGCTAAGTTCAGTTCATCTTACATAGATTTAGTGACGAATATAAAGTGTGAACTATATAAAATTTGAAAAAAAAAGTAATAATAATTTTGGTAATTTTTAATTTTCTCAAAAACTAAAAGACTTACTCCATCTGGTTTTTAGCGTTCGACTGAAACATATTAAGAGTATTAAAAATTCTATCCCAAATTAGTACTTAATAACGAAAAATTTTGAAAAAAAAATTATTAGGTATTATTTTTTTTTTAAATTTTATTTTTAAAATTTTGAGTTTAAAAATCCTTTATTCAAAAACTAAGCACTTTATTAACTTCATTTAAAAACATACATAATACTGTATATGTTGTCGTTGTGTTTTTATATTCATTTTATATTTTAGAAAACAAAAATTTTAATTTACCCCTCCCACCTAAAGGGGTGGACAAATAGAGTGGACCGATATCTTAAAATAATGTCCATATAATGTACCAACAGTAAAAAAATGGATCTTTTATCACAAAATGCACAATTTTGGAATTAAGTCGCCCAACTACGTAGACAAATAAAACCCTTAACTCTTCTGATTGGTTTAATTCAAAAACCGTTATTTGTATGAAGAAAGTTTTTGTAGGAAATACCTATTCTAAGCTACAAATTAGCCTTTGACACTTTTTTTGTACAACTTACCATTTGGGAGTTATTCTTCAAAAACCATTTTGGGGGGCCTTCAACCCCCCGTAAAATTGTTAGCGGCGCTCATATCGATGGGGACTTTTGACAATTTCTTAAGAACACAATGACGAAGCTTTATACCAAAATGCAGCTTTCCGGCGATTATTTCCGAATTTAGCAGTTTTTTTCGCGTCATTGACTGGACTATTATTAGTGCAGAAGTTATCAACCAACCAAACCAACCAAGAGGGAACTTTACAATTCGAATATGAGAAAAATACCTACTACATTTATGTATACCTACCTATAACAATTTTTTTTCCCGATGGGAAGCTAATTTGTCAAGGTCATGGTTTTTTATTGCACACACTCCACCGTCTTTAGAATAACTATCGCCCTCCCACCATTATATTCTTAGTAGCTAATTTTTTCATTCATTAATATTTTGTCTATCCCCACAACGTTTTTATAAACAAAAAAATAATACACAGCTTATATACAATATATGTACATACATATCAAAGCACAAAATTTCTTGTCCCCCTTGAACTCTTAAGAAATTTGTTCTCATTTCACTCATGTTATTATATTCCTGTATAATGTATATCTTTGTATGTAGAACTTATATACCTAGTACTCTCATAAATTTTGTATACAGTGGTCTAATTCTTTTATTATCATACTTTTCTTCTTTGGATGACGCTTCTTCAGTCTCCAAACACAACTCTCCGCATTGTATGAGTTTTGTTCCATTTTTCAACGTTTATCGACCAATTCTATCGATGCGAGAGTTACAGAACATAGGCACTGATTTAGTCTTTTAAGCCTAGTACGCTGCTGATGCCAAAACGAAATTTTTCTGTGATCTCCAAACAGACAACGAAACGCTTGCGAAAACACAACGGAAAATATCCTTAGAGAGTTTCACTAATTCCAAAAACCAAATCAAACATAAACACAAACGCAAAAAATCAGAGAAACCCATGATTTAAGAAAATGATAAACAAAAAAAAAACACAAATAAAACTCCAATGTCATTTTTCCGCACACAATAAATAGTCTGTATAATTAATTCAGTGCGAGAAAGGAGCGGAGACTTCTCCAAATAATCTGCTACAATTATAAATTTCGCTCTTCGAACAGCGAACTGCAAAACGAAAAGCAGAACGAAATTTTCCGTTTATGATTTCGTTGTGTCATTTTTGTATGGAATTTTTCGTTTCGCATCAGCAGCGTACTAGGCTTTAGGGCCAGTTTGTTCCCAGCTAATCATATCTTTAGTCAAGGATTATTGCCACTGGTAAATCTTCAAATCTCCAATCTATAATTTGAAACGTTAATCATCGAATTTGATAATCAGCCGATTCAATCAGAACCTTTATAACAGACAGCCTAGTACGCTGCTGATGCGAAACGAAAAATCCCATACAAAAATTACACAACGAAATCATAAATGGAAAATTTCGTTCTGTTTTTCGTTTTGCAGTACGCTGTTCGAAGAGCGAAATTTATAATTTTAGCAGATTATTTGGAGAAGTCTCCGCTCCTTTTTTGTACTGAATTAATTATACAGACTATTTATTGTGTGCGGAAAAATGACATTTGAGTTATATTTCTGTTTTTTTTTGTTTATTATTTTTTTACATCATGGGTTTCTCTGATTTTTTGCGTTTGCGTTTATGTTTGATTTTGTTTTTGGAATTAGTGAAACTCTCCAAGGATATTTTCCGTTGTATTTTCGCAAGCGTTTCGTTGTCTGTTTGGTTATCACAGGAAATTTTCGTTTCGCATCAGCAGCGTACTTGGCTTAAGTCAAAAACACGTTTTGATGTGAATTCAATATATTTGACTACCAAAATTAAAAATAAAGAAAGAAAACATCGATTTTTCTGGTTCCATAAATTTTGTCATCGATTTTTCACCGAATATTTTAATTGTTGTTAGGTCCTCAGACCAGTTAGGTCCGTGCGGGACCCCTAGAGGGGCATAGGGCCTCAACTACGCCTACGTGCCATGGCGTGCGGTTTCCAGAAATGTGTTTCAGCTCCCTCCAACTCTTGCCTAGTTGCGCTGATTCCTCCTCAACTGTTCTACGCCATGTGCTTCTCGGCCGCCCAGCTCTTCGGCCTTCTTGTGTGAGCGGATTCCACTGCATTGCTTGCGTTGCAATACAGTCGTTGCCTTTTCGAAGCGCATGTCCAATCTACTGCCACTTCCGACGTCGTATAATAGAGTCGATAGGTTCCTAGCCGGTTCTCCTGAGGAGCTCTTCGTTGGGCCAGAACATTATAAGTATGTTTCGTAGACATCTATTAACGAACGTTTGCAGCTTCTTAGGGACAGCTGCTGTAACCTTCCAGGTGCTGCATCCATAAAGCAGTACGGATTCTACATTGGAGCGGAACAGTCGTAGCTCGGTCCTCAAACTGAGAGAGTTATTCCTCCATATATTTTTTAACATACCGAAAGCAGCCTTTGCTTTCTCGATACCGTTGCTGATGTCTTGTTCGGTGCCGCCTTCGGTAGAGATGATACTTCCAAGGTATTGAAAGTTCTGTACTTTCTCTACCGGCTGCTGGGAGATATTTATAAGAGAAGATGTCTGGGTTCCGAGGCTCATCATTTTTTTTTGCCAATATTGATATTTAGCCCCACGGTTTCTGCTTCTCTCTCCACCCTTGTTGTCAATTGATGGAGATCCATGATCCTATGAGAGAGTAAACATACGTCGTCCGCATAATCAAGATGTTTCAGGTAGGATGTCAGAGTCCATCGAATTCCTCCGTTTTCTGTCAAGGCTGCGCGTAGGACATCGCTTACCACCAACAAAAAAAATATTGGAGATAGTATGCAGCCATTGAATAATTACAAATAGAAGTGGACACTGAGAAACTAGAAACGCCATCGTTGTTTTCGTGGTCATTATCGGCAACATAATATAATATTAAATTGTTGTTTGGTTGCGAAATGCACTAAGCAGATTCAAATAGGGATATTTTTAGGGAAATTCGTTCACAATATACCTATGTACATACATACGGTGGGTGGAAGTGTTTTTTATTTGTCATGAACAACAAACAACAACAAGAATGCCATTGAAGGTCAACTGAAAGCGTTCGGTAGTATAGGTAGGCAGGTAGATACTTCAAGGGTTGCTTTTGCATTTTTTGTGGTTTCTCTCAATTAAGGAAGGTGACGTGTGACGATAAAATGATGTTTGTGTGTTTTTATTTTTGTAATTATTATCTTCAGTTTGATATTTTCTATTCTGCTTTCAGATTTATAGATCTTAATCCCATATAGGTAGGCACAGGTACATATCTATCTAAGGTTACCTATTTAAACGTTTCTTTCATGGTTGCTCAAAGGTTTATTAAAGATTGTTTAAATTTTAAGTTTTTAACTATCGTCACAGTTTTCGGCTTGTTGTGGCGAGGGGGCTTACGTCTAACTCTTCAGCAATCCAGCTGCGGAGTAAGACAACTAAGAAAACCACCAAAAGCAGAGATGTTAATCAATAAAAAAAAAATATGGATAAAAGTTTACAGAATGAAGAAAATCGAACGGGGATATACGTTCAAGAGTCGGCAGAAGTCATGGCTGCCGGCGAGGGCTTGGCTTCGCAAGAAGCTAAGTCGCCAGTGACAAAAGTAAACTCAGAGAAAGAAAAACGAGAGCTAAAAAGACAACCGGTAATTCTCTCAGTGGATCTCCTTCCCGACATAGATGGTTTAACTATCAAAGGTACGGAGAACTAGGACAGATCTCCTTCCATAGGTAGTCAAACCGAGGACGAGCTACTGATGGAACCGAGTCAAGAAGAGACTATGTTGAAGTCTGCTGCACCCCTCAAAGCTTCGAGGCAACGCAGCAACTACAGATCCTCCAAAAGATTCGTGAAAACGACCGAGTTGAAAGACCCTGCGACGCTCAGTTCGAGAGATAAGGCTCTCCTAAAAAAGCATAAGAAGCTAGTTAGGAACTTTGAGCGGCAGCTGGCAGAGACTGCCACTGCACCCAGGGGAATAACAGAGCAAGGGAACACCAAAGAGTCGGAGAGCAAAGGAGTAGATGCTGCCAAATCTAGGTCTGCCTCTAAAAAGGCAAACCGTGACTCGACCGCTCGGAACGACAAAGGTAAAGTTCAGGCGACTTCCAGCAAGAAACAGCAAGCCAACGCTAGGAAAGACCGAGCACCGGCAAGCACCTCTTCTGGAACGAAACCAGGAACGTCCAAGAGACAAAGATCGGAGGAGACAGTCAAGCAAGACGGTGCTAAGAAACAGAAAACCAGCAGCTTCGACACCACCCCGATTGACCTACAAATCGCCATAATAAGCCGTGACGACCCAGATGGGAAAATCTCGGCAAAAAACTGGCTTCTTGTGGAAAATGAGATCCTTAAAGCTATGATGGCGGCATCAGAGAACGATAGTTCTGAGGACTATATCTTTGATGGTGCCGGATGGCGGCGAGGAGTTAAAGTGGTCTGCTGCGGTGACCAGAAATCACGGGAGTTCCTGAACCATACAATCGCCAACATTGACGAACTATGGGAAGGTTCCTCCCTTGAAGTTCTACCCGCCGCAGCTCTACCACTCCGACAGCAGTTTAGTATCTGGATCCCCCCTCCTGCAGAACATGAGGACGCAGCCATTATTAAGCTGTTGGCGAAGCAGAACAAAGAGCTTCCCATTTTAGAATGGAAGCTCCAACACTCAAGAAAGAGTCATGGTGGCGAAGGGAAGGACCTCTTGTTTGTGGCAGACAAGAAATCTGACCTTCTGCTCAGAGAAAGGAAAGACGTGTTGAGGTATGGTCTCGGAACCGTAAAGGTTAAGAGGCATGAAGGCAAAGGGGAGTCAAAAGCTGCAAGTGGTGCAAATAAACCTGCACCACGCTAAAGCAGCAACGTACGACCTTACGCTCTACATGTCTCACGAGAACGTGGATGTGGCCTTGATCCAGGAACCATGGTTAGGCAAGAACCGAATCCGTGGGTTGAGGTCAAAACACTACAACCTTTTCCATTCCACGTCAGATGAAGGTGATATAAGAAGTTGTATCCTAGTGAAAAAATCAATTAACGCTTTCTTCCTATCTAGGTACAGCAACAAGGACAACACGGCAATCAGCGTCGAATCGAATGAAGGAAACTTCATTCTAGCGTCGACGTACATGCCGTACGAGGAGGAGAGCCCACCATCAAAAACAGTCCGCGATCTGGTGGTCCATGCCACAGCAAGCGATACACCTTTGGTGGTAGGATGTGATGCCAACGCTCACCACACTCAATGGGGCTCAAAGGACATCAATAAAAGGGGTGAGTCAATTTTTGAATATATTCTCTGTTCTAATTTATCGTTATGTAATAGGGGCAATCACCCTACCTTTCGAAACAAAAACAGGGAGGAAATCATAGATTTGACTCTTATTAGCAATAATAGTAAAATTTCAGTTGAAGACTGGAGAGTCTCACCTAAAGAATCTTTTTCGGATCAGAGTATCCTAACTCTTCTCTATAGACAGGAACTTTACTGAAAAGAAACCTTACAGGAACCCAACTAGAACGAATTGGACAGAGTACGAAAAATAGCTGAAAGACTGTATTGATCCACCAGAAGACAATACAAGTCTAAGTACTTCAACCATTGACACTGTTGTCCAAAACTTGTCTAGCAAAATGAGAATGTCTTTTGAAAAACACTGCCCTTTATCTCGTTCCAATAACTCCACTAACCCACCCTGGTGGAATGGTGTACTAAAGAAACGTAGAACAGAGGTTAGAAAACTTTTCAATAAAGCTAAACTGAGTAAAGTAGAAGAGGACTTAAAGTCTTATAGAGCCGCACTTAACATCTATACCAAAGAGTTAAGGAAGGCCAAAAAGGATTCGTGGGCTAAACATTGTGAATCCATTGAAAAAACAAGCGAGGCGGCGAGGCTCCGTAGAACCCTGGCCCTTAATCCCACGATCCCGGGGTACATAAAACACCCTGATGGATCATGGTCGAACTCGAGCCTAGAAACGCTTGAACTCTTCATGGAAACTCATTTCCCCGGTTGTAAAAACCCAGAAAGTTCTGATTGCTCGCAATCGAACACGCTGGATTTTACTCACACGGAATCGAATTTAGAACTTAATCAGGTTATTACTGAGCAGAAGATTATCTGGGCAATAAACTCGTTCAAACCCTATAAATCAGCGGGACCAGACGAGATTTTTCCAGCTCTTCTTCAAAATGCTCTCAAAGTAATAACTCCGTGGCTTAGGGTAATCTTCATAAGTTGTATCAAACTTAGATACGTCCCTAATAGCTGGAAAAAGGTCAAGGTAGTCTTTATCCCAAAAGCAGGGAAACCGACTCACTCGACCGCTCAGGATTATAGACCAATAAGTCTCTCTTCGTTTCTCCTTAAGACACTAGAGAGGATAATTGATCTACATGTTAGAGAACTTCTCAACGAAAACAATTTGTGCAACTACCAACACGCTTACCTTAAAGGTAAATCAGTGGAGACTGCTCTGCATGAAGTAGTTTCACATATTGAGAAAAGTCTTGAACATAAAGAATATACCCTGGCAGCATTTCTTGATATCGAGGGTGCATTTAATAACGTTAAAACGGAATCAATCAAAACTGCCTTAGTTGAGGTTGGAGTTGAATCTGTCACTGTCGATTGGATCTTCACCATGTTAAATGGCAGAATTATCAACTCTCAATTAGGAGTTAGCACTATCGAGAAAACAGTTACTAGAGGCACACCACAGGGAGGAGTCATCTCACCCCTGCTCTGGATCCTCGTAGTCAACAAAATTCTCACAAAGTTCAAAGATCAGGGCATTAAAATCGTAGCATATGCAGATGACATAGTGGTTTTGGTATCAGGCAAGTTTCTTACCATCATCGAAAACATTATGGAAAATGCATTAAAGGATTTATCTTCTTGGGCAACTAAGAACGGTCTCGGGGTCAACCCCACCAAGACAGAGCTAGTTTTGTTCACGAAGAAACGGAAACTGGAGGGCTTCAACCCTCCCAAACTAAATGGTATTCCTCTAAAACTTTCAAAGGAAGCTAAATTTCTAGGAGTAATCCTTGACTCCAAGCTTACATGGAAGCGTAATACTGAGGAGAGAATGAAAAAAGCACTATGTGCATTCTACACATGCAAAAAGACCTTCGGTGTACGTTGGGGTATGCGACCGCAAGTCATCCAATGGATGTACACAGCGATTGTCAGACCCATTCTTACCTATGGCTCTATTGTATGGTGGAAGGCGGTGGAAAAATCAAGCTATCTCAAGAACCTGAATAAGGTACAGAGACTAGCCTGTATAGGAATAACAGGGGCTCAAAGATCCACAAGGAAGGAACTAAATAAAATCTGCCACACTAACCAGGTAAAGCTCTGCTGGGTTCCTGGACATAGCAATATAGAAGGGAATGATATAGTAGATGAACTAGCCAGGAAAGGGTCAGAAGCAGACACAAGTAGTAGCGACCATTCAGTTAGGGGACCACTCGTCCCGATTGGGGTACTCAAGAGGAAGATAGACCTTAAACTAAAAGAGGAAATCAATAACTCCTGGAAATCCAGGGACGATTGCGCAATCTCTAGAAGTTTATGGCCTAACACAAATGAAAAGGAAATTTGGTATATTCTATCGCTGAGTAAAAAGAACATTAAAACCTTGATAGGTGTACTAACAGGTCATTGCGCCATTGGCACAATGGCTAACAGGATAGGGGCATTTGCACCCGATTTTTGTAGGAGCTGTCAAGAGGAGGAGGAAATAGAAACCATTAAACACCTGCTCTGTGACTGTCCGAACCTCCAAACCAGCCGACTCCGTCATTTCGGAAACAGGTTTGTTGGAGAACTGGATGATCTAGCACAGGTCTCAATGGCAAACATGAGGAAATTTATAGATAGCACAGGCTGGTTCGTTAACGAGCCAGTCTACGCTAATCGGCAAAATTGAGGAGCATCGATGCTAACTTTTACAGGGGATCACAATGCACCAGTAGGCCCCCGTGTACGCAACAGCTTCATGCTGTGCACACCCCTTATAACCTAACCTAACCTAACCTATCGTCAGAATAGCTAATTTCTTAGTTTTAAGTGTTAAATATTATTGAATCATGAGTTAATGTTGAAGGGTAAAATATTTTGCTTGAACGGAGATTTAAACAGGTTGTTTTGCCTAAGATACGACAACAGGCTAGGGCATGTAAGCAGATTGGATCAAGGCAAGACAAAAATTGTATGGGCGGAGGGGTCTAATTCAACCTGCTAAGCCGAGAGGGTAATTTTCCAAAAAAATCCACATGAAATAAAAAAAAATCATGACACAGTGTCAGGCTATACTATTGTGAAAAGCCCTAAATACACTTAGGTATATAGTCTCAAAAGAAATTGACTAAAAAAATCAAATTTATAACAATTTTGTTAATATGAAGATAAATAGATACTGTTTTTTACAACCCAGGGCCGCCAGGCCATTGCCCCTCCCCGCCGGTGGGCAAACTTTGGGCACCCAGAGATTGAAGTCGCGCACGAATCGTGTTAATTCATGTCCACTTTTAATTGCGGTTCTTCTTAAAAATGGTTAACATACATATTTTGTTATTAAAGATCATGAATGTTAAACCGTAAATCCAAATAGGATACTGAGAACATACATTATGAAAGTGGCAATAGATGCAAACGTTTTGGAAAGAAACGAAAATCTTGTCGCCAATATATTGAGTCTGTCTGGCTAAAAAAAATGCTTTTTCATGGTTTTAGGAACAAAATACCTAAGTAAAAACCATTCTGAAATGTGTCTTTGCTTTCGTTGCATCAGTGATAATTTCGATAATTTGTAAAAAATTCTACTTACTTATTAATTAAACTTACGAGTATTATTAAAATTATAAAAATGACTATAACAATGTAAAAATAAAAAAACTTGGCGTTCCCAAATTTGTTTTACCTAACGATTATCGTCGTGAAATATGGTTACCAAATTCTGGGAACAGTTTCTCAGAAAAACTTATTTGCGACGAAAAAAAAATTAAGTCTGGTAGCTTTCCGTGCATGCACAAATAGAGACGCTTGTCCGTTCCCATACAATCAAAATAAAAGTGAGTGTGTTTTAAAAGAAATCACAAATAACTTGCAACAATATCAATCCACAGTTGTTATAGATGTTATTTTGGCATTATTTAAACACGTTTTGTGGTTCAAATGCAAATGGCAGTACCTACATATGTATATTCGTTTGCGTAAGATCAGATTACATTTTTTTGCTCCTGGTATTATGCCCCAGAATTGTGTGGAGGCCCTGCATCCACTCCCAAAATTTGCTATCTGCTCTTCGAAAAACACTTGACAGAATTTTTTAGAAAATTCATTCAAGTGAAACCCCAATTTTTTCTCCTGAACAAATTTGATTTTTTTTTTGCGAAAAAATATATGTACATACATTACATTAACAAAATAATATTTTTTTTCAAAACTTTACGTTATTAAGTAATATTTTTACGTTATTAAGTAATATTTTTGTTTGTAATATTCGAATCTCCTATCAATTTCTAGTCAAATACTAAAAACCGGATGCCTAAGGGTCTGTTTCACAATTCCTGATTAAAGTTCCAATTAAGCTACATACATGGAACTTATTCGACAGTTAACCTCATTTACGTTTCACAATGTCTGAATACGTCTAATTGGCAATTAAAGTTCTAAGTATTTTACTGGCAAGATGAAGTGCCGATTAGAAAATTAATCTAACAACTCAAAATTCAAAATTTTCTTCACTAACACTCACACTTCAATTCAACACACAATTACCTCTTATTATTCACATCTCTTTGAAACAATCCTCTCGACACTTTTAACATATACAATAAGATGACCCACCATAAAAAACTAATGTCGAATTCCTTTCAAAAAAAGAATCGATTTTTTTTCCAAAAGAATCGAATTTTTTCTGTCAAAACGAATCTTGCTACACTAGAAAAATTCGTTTTGACAGAAAAAATTCGATTCCTTTGGAAAAAAATTCGATTCTTTTTTTGAAAGGAATTCGACATAACTATTTGATGATTATAAATATTTGTTCTTCAATGTTTGACATGAGTCAAATTCTATTTGTCTGGAAAACTGGAATAACGAACGAATAACCAATTGATCATTGTGAAACGCAAAGTTTTTTAATGGGAGGATTTAATTTTAGGTTCAATTAAATGTCGGATAACTAATTAGAAATTTACTCAGACATTGTGAAACAGACCCTAAATGTCTTTTAATATTTAAGAAAATTGAAAATAGCGAAATCTACTATACTTCTTAATTAGTAGAAAATAATAGGATCCTTGAAGCAACAAAATAACGGATGGATGTCGAATTTAAGAAAACTTACTTTTGTTATTTTAAATTTTCTCAAAAACTAGAAAACATTTTGACATATGGTTTTCAATGTTTGACTAAAAACTGATTGGAGCATTGAATATAAAATACAAAACTACTACTTAATAACATAAAATTTTGAGCAAAATGACATTGAACACAATTTTTTAATTTTTTTTGTTGAAAAATGTAAGTTTAAAAATTAATTTTTAAAAAACTGTTCACTCAAACAACTTAATTTAAAAAGAAAATGAAAGAAGAAGGCTTTATAAAAGTGTATACAGCATGGCATTAGGTGTATTTTATTCATTGCTGGATAGCCAGTGCAGCACAAGTCTGAATAAAAAGATTACTCTAGGTGTGTTTTATTCATTGCTGCATAGCCAGCGCAGCACAAGTCTCTCACTCTATACGTTCATTTGAATAATTGAAAGCTCTATCTTCAGCACAGCCATCTTTTTTTTTACTGACTTTTTTTCGCCAGCAATCAGATTGTTTTTGTTTGCCAATCGAAATTTTGCTGCGTTGGCTATGCAGCAATGAATAAAACACACACACTGTAGTTGTTACCGTTGTTTTTTAATGATTTTGTTCTATTTTAATTTGATTTTTTAGAAAATTGCCCCTTCCACCTAAACGGGGGGTAATAGACTCCCGCCACCCATACGATATTTTACTTGTCTCAACTCAACCTACACGCTCTTATAGCTTTTTGTCACACCTTAGGTGAATCACCGTATGTATTGTATACCTACATAAAATCAATGTCAATATAGAAATAAAATTGTAGAAAAAACAATAAAATAAAAAATATAGGGAGGTATCTACCTATCGGTTTTTAAAAACTAAATTGTGTTTCCTTAGAAAAAAATTAGGTATAAAAGTTTCTCTTCTTTGATCTTCCAAAAATGTTGAGCTTACAAAAAATATTTATTAAACTTATTTTTCAACGGGTAAGGTACCTATACCTACCAACATATGTATACTTATTTACATATAGGTACCTACCTATCTACACAATTAGAATAACACATTTTGAATCTTTAAAATCTCATAGATAGGTAGGTAGGTACAAAACTTTAAAATTAGGATTAAGAAAAGTTCAAACTCATAAAGACCAAAAAACGCAACAAATTAAAACATAATCGTAATCACCCCAAATTGCATGAAAGCACCAACAACATCTTTGAATGAATGCAAAGTAAAAAAAAAACAACCCTTGAAATTACATTTCGTTCAAAAAACGTAGTTTGACCTTGTCTGGCATGGCAGACAACAATTCAACTGCAAAACCAAAGTGGTTGTTTTTGTTGTTGCCTCCCTTTCATTCGAACGAAAATTTCCCTTATAATTTCCTCAAGCATATTCAATGGTTGTGGTTTTCACTATTCAGTTTTTAAAAGCGACAACGTTGACTTTGATTTCCGGCCATCTAGCGGCGATCTAATCCGGTGTCCCTTCTATTTGTAATTATTCAATGATGCAGCCCTGTCTGACTCCGCTTTGAACTTCAAATTCTTCTTACAACCTGCCTTCGTGCAGAATGTGACATTTGGAACCTTCATAAGTTGCTTTAATAATAGCAAATTATTTATCCGGGATACCTACGGTGACCATATTTTAGAATTTGAAATAATGAACATGTGAAAAAGGCAACAAAATTCAATTCAATTTTAAATAATTCCATTTAATTAAACAAATATCTACTTAAAATGAAGGTACAGAAATCCGAAATTCAGTCATTGTTTGCATAAAACTTAAATTTTAAAACAAAAAAGACTTACAAAAAAAAAAAAAAAAAAAATCTATATAAACATATTTCATTTTTACGGATTTTGATATTTTTCCGAACCCGCGAAGCGGGGCATTCAAGGTATCTTTAAAACTATTGACAAAGTCAAAAACATTTTCGTTTTAAAATCATTAATTAAAAATTATTTTAAAGCAAATTATGAATAGGTACTTTAATAGTGGGTCTTAATGCCAATTCAGAAAGGCAAAAACTGTAAAAGGTTTTAATGCTTTTTTGTGATGGGTCTTATTGCCACTCCAATAAGGAAAAATAGCCTGCAGGTTTTATTTACATTTTTTGGAAATATGACCCATGGGCTTTATTTCCGCGGGTCTTATTGAACTGTACCTAGAAAAAACTCTGCAGGAGCATTTAACAAAATAAAATTGTACTAGATGTCTTGTTCAAGCGGTTAGGATACGTTAGCATCTTTATTTTATATTTTTTTGACATTGAATTTTGCTTTAATATTAATGTTATTGTTTTTAGGAATTTGTACTAAATACAGAAAAAATAATGAACAACTTCTGAAATACTGAACATTTATGTGTTTTTGTTCAACAAATAATTCATAATGAACATCGTCTTCAAATACTGAACTGTTCATTATTATAATGAACGGATGGTCACCGTAGGGATACCCCTCCTGCGTAAATAAATTCTCTGTTGACGCTGTCGAAAGCCTTCTCAAAATCGATGAACAGCAGGTGGAGTGGTGACCGATATTCAACGCACTTCTCAGTTATGATCCTCAAGGTGTTGATATGATCAATACATGGAGGATCCAGGGCGGAAACCTGCTTGTTCGGCATCGAGTGTCGCTTCTAGGTGTTCTTTTATGCGTTTCAGGACAATCTTTGCTACTATTTTGGCAACAGTAGGCAAAACGCAAATACCCCTCCAGTTTTCGCACTTTGTTAGGTCTCCTTTTTTCGGGAATATTTTAATTGCCCATCTCTTAAACCAAAGCTTTTGCGAAGAACTTATAAACTTTTAATTTCGTGTTGTAGAACAGTTTTTAGACTTAAAAAGGCTACAAGTATGAACAAAAAGTGATTAAAAAATATTTTTATTTATAACAAATTGTCGATTTTCCAATAAATTCACCGCAAAATTTTGTCAGTATCGTCTCGATATTCCCTCAGTCTCATAGAGTTTTTTTGTGGAAGAACAAGTGAAATTTAAAAGCTGCTACCTAGATACCTATTTAATTAAAAATTCATATAGGTAGGTAATTTAAAAATGGAATTTTTATTTTTTCGAGACTCGGTAGGTAAATTTCGGAGCCGTTAAATAGGGTAGATGGAAGTAACACCGAATCGATTTTTTATTTTTCCATAAATGTTCCGCATAGAAAATTCGGAACTTCCACATTATTTCCAATTTTATATGGAAATAAAGACGATTCGGCGTTATTTCCATCTAACTTATTTCTAAATTTACGGATTAAAACGAATATAATGGATAACGGCGATAATGGAAAGTCAAGAAAATATGAATATTTGATGAAAACGAATAAAAAACTACACTAAGCGTTTAGTGTTGAATGTTAGGAAGAGTAAAGTAAGAGTAAGACCGTTAGAAATTTTGTATTCGTTTTAATTCGTTTTTATTCAAATATTCATATTTTCTTGATTTTCCTTTATTTTTATTTTTAAAATAATTTTTAATGTATTTTTACGTAAAAAACTGTTAATTATTTTTAGGGACACATATTGGCCTTTCATAATAATAAAAAAAAAAATATACTTAATAACGTGTTTTTGCGAAAAAAATCATATCGAAGTTAAAAAAACAACCTCAAAATGCCTAAAAAGTGTGTTTGATAAAAAATTGGGGGAAAACCGTTATCCACACAGAAAAAACTTGTATGGTAGATACAAATTTCTAACTATTCTTGTTTCAACAAAACAAAAATATCAAAAATCGGTTGTAGTTTGGCAAAGTTAGAGCAAGTCAAAGGAAAAAAGAATAAAAATCATAAAAACCGTTTTAAGTCGAAAACGAAGCGAAGACGAGAAAATTACCTCATAAGTTTTTCGACTTGAAATGACCTCAGGAACTCATGGTTTTCTTCTGAGGCGGTGATTTCGGGACACCCTGTATAAAGGAATCCCCATAACCATGGAGGAAGAAGGAGCTTGGTAAAGAATTGTTTCTGGTAAGTACCCATTACTTTGCGCATTCAAATGAAAAAAAGTTGCTCGACGGTCAGTCCGTCTTGTATCCAAGTGAAAATAAAAGAATAGAATCAGCGTACCTGGCCAAAATAAGCAGCAATCAACAACATCAGCAACAAACTTTCAACAAAATTATAGAGGCACTCCTGGCTATGGAAGTGTACGACCGAAACCATAATCAGTTTCTCTTATTTATCAGGAACACTGTACAATGACAGAGACTCGCAAATCTACCTCGCCAGCATTCAATGGGAATGGCGGAGCAGCATTCAATGGGAATGGCGAAGCAGCTGCTACAACCAAAAAATTATTTGTATCAATATCAAATCCATCGACATCAAGATGTCTGTTTTAGTGGAGTTAAGCTGTTGTTAAATTTAACATGTACATTTCCTAGACCTAATGCGGTTTTTGTTTTTACGACCAATCCAATATAGACTTGTAATTGTTTTAAAATTAAAAAAAATACACCAACGTTGAAAATAACTTCTTTATCTTATTTTTTGTAGAACAAAGCAAAAATCCTCCTCGAGATATCGCTACAAATTGTTGTGTTCCCAATTGTAAAAATTTTCGATCCAAAGAAAAATTGAGAGTTAAGCTCTTTCGATTTCCTAATGTTAAACAGAATATGAATGACAAAATGCATAGAGGCGAAAGACTATCTACATGGTTAAAAGCTATCAATAGAATTGATATAACCCCTTTAAATGCGCACTACAAAACTATTTGTTCTGAACATTTTAAAACAGGTATGTTCGGTTTGCTTTGTTCAATTATGTATGTTTTAAGTTTTAATTTTACTTAATTTAAATTAAAGGACCTCCCACGAATGCTAATGATAAATCAGTTCCTGATTGGATTCCCAACCAAAATTTGCGAATAACACTGACCAAAGCTGTAAAAAAGACTTCTACTAATTTAATAAATAAATTGCAACCATGTGATTCGTTAGATGTATCAGATCCATTGGCTGAAGAAGAAATGCAAATTTTAGATAGTCCTCTTGTAATAAAAATCCTGCCAAGCATTGAAAATATGGAAAAAGAAATTTAACAAGTAAGCACTTTAGTCGTTTTTATTAATGCGAAATCTAAAATTAATAGTACCTACCCTTGGTAGCTCAAATCCAAATTGATATTAATTTTTAAATAAATCGAAAACTAGTTTTAAAGACCAATTTAAAAGCTACATTATAATTTCGAAAATGTATTTTATATTCTTTTAGTTAAAACTTGAAAACGAAATGTTAAAAAAGCAGATCATAAAAAAGGATTCAATAATTGCAGAACAAAATGCAGAATCACTGAAGGTTAGTTAAGTCAATTTTAATTAAAGCAAGTTACTTCAGCAACAACAAAAAATTTATATTGGTTTACAGCTAACTAATATTCATAAATATGCTTTTCCGCAAGAAAAGTTGTGAAGCAATACTTTTCCTTTCAAAAGTGCTTACCAGACTTTCAAAAATTTCCTTTGCCGTTAGTTTGTCCTTAACGTACTCCAGGTGACTGTCTGCTATGCGATGAATAATGAGGGATTTGCATTTCTTTTCCTTCTTTCGAACCTCTGCCTTTTTCGGTTCCGTAGCCTCGGCATTCAAAATTCCAGTGAGATCATTATATATAAATTCTTTAAGACCATGCTCCTCCAGCACCGCAACCAAACGAAATTTCCAATTGTTGAAATTTGTACCGTCGAACAAATGAACTTTATATTTATCTTCCTCCATTGCTGGGCCCATAACCTGTTGACTTCTCTTTTAGTAAATAAAAGAATCCAAGTTATAAAATAACAAATTTGGGTTTTATTTAATAATAAATAAATTAAATTACAGAACTGACTCCTTTCGCAGTTTTACGAGAAGTAAAGTTTTTCATAAGAAAACTAACTAGATCTAATTAATTACAAAACATACAACTGATTAATTATTTAAACATACAGTGCTTATATAACAAGTGCCCTATTTCAACAATACCGACGTTGGAAACGACAAATTTAAAAATTTCACTCTCCAGGAATGACTTTAAAAACGATGATAAATTATTATTATCAATTATTTTACTGGTATACCAAGTTTTGCTATACTCGAAATAATCCACAATTTCGTTGAGAAAGATTTGGTTGGTTACTTTATAAGACGCATAAATAAATTTGATGCTTTTATATTGGTATTAATGAAGCTGCGACTTAATTTATCTTTGGCTTACTTAGGCTATCGAATTGGAATTGCGGGAAACACAGCAGCCACAGTTTTTCATACGAATCTTAAAATTTTGAGTGAAAAAATTGGTCCTTTTATTCGACGGCCAAAAAGAAATGCACTGCGTGAAAATAATTCTTTGTACTTCAGGCGTTAGGGTAATAAATTTATAGCTTTTATCGATTTTATTGAAGATCCAGATAAATTTTAATTTTTATAGTCATTTTAGATTTTAATAGACTTTTTTAATTTTCTCTTGCAGGTCCTAATGTCTCACAAGAGTATAATATACCTACTATATAATACAAAGAAAATATATAAAGCAGAAATACTTAGTTGCTATATTACCTGCAGCCCTTTCCAAGGGCTTGTGGAGTTCTTGATTATGCTGAAGGCGGCGATGTTATTCATTCTGATCACGGATTAGAGCAAATTATTTTAACTTTATCTCGTATGCTATTCTTTTCTCAGCACATGCTATGCAATTCACAGCAGACAGAGTTGCACAAGCGCACACAAGGATTATATTTATGTGCAGAAAAAAACTACTGTGACTGACCGACGACGACGGCGGCGGTGGCGGCGCACAATGGGGCAAATCGACCCAAAAGCTGGCAATAATTAAAAAAACTAAATTGCAAATATACTTAATTTTTTAATTTTTTCTAATAGAGTAATATCCATCCTTTAAAAAAATACTATTAATTTTTTTTTAGACCTTCCCGTTTTTTCACAACACAGTTTTGTTTAAACTTAACTAGTAGTCAGCTGAGCCAGAAGTAAAATTGTCGATTTTTCATCGTGATCTTTGAGAACAGTTTTTCCTTTTTTTTTGTTGATTCATTAAAAATTTAAGTATGCAGCCTTCAACTTCGGGTATGTAAGAGTGATTTAAACAAATTTTTTTTTGTTATATGTAAATATACATGTAAAATTTTAGTGAAGTTCAGTGATCAGTTTTTTAAAAGTGTTATTTTAGAGGTTCTTTGAAATCCATTGACTTTTGAATGTGTTCCGAGTGGGTTCGAGTTGTGTTTTATATGTTTTTTAAATGTATGTGATTTTAATGTTGTGATTCCGTCAAAAAAACGTACTCCTTTTGCACACTTTTTGTGATATGTGAATTTTCGTAACTCTTGAACCTTAATTTTTTTTTAATTTTTTCGTTGCCTTAGGAATCTCTTCAAATTCAATTTTTTTACAAGAAGGCAACTTGTAGACATTATGAAAAGATGTGAGGGTGTTATGATTGACGATCAGATGGATTTTTTAAAAAAACATCTTTTAAATATAAAAAGAAGTACCGAAATTAGCCAAGTTAATGAATTGAATAGACTTTTTTCGCATTTTAAATCCAAGTTCAAAACGCGGTGGGTCAAAGCTTCTAGAATCGAAGAAAGATTTAATACAACAAACGTAAATTGGCTCAATACCTCAATTGTTTTTAAAAAGGCAGAAGAATCTGCAAAGGAAAGTGGGTGTCCCGAAGTGGATTTTGAAACATCTTCTGAACGCACAAAAAGGCTAAAAACTCAATACTTGAGAGAAACCGTTTCAATGCCGGCCTTAAATTATGCAACTCAAATGAGCCTTAGAGCTTCTGGGCAGATTCAGGCCTCAAAATTCTAAAAGATGTTACTGAAAACATTGACAGAGCTGAAATATACAGAAAAGCGATTCAGAAGTCCGCGGAGCAAAATTGTATGACAGGAGAAGATGCGTTGGCTGTGTTAGTTGCAGCAAAACTATCAAGACACCAATATAATGTCATACGAATGATTGCTCCTGAAAAGTTTCCATCCTATAAACTTGTTCAGGCTGCGAAAAAAAATTGCTTCCCAAGCACTGAGCACATGAAAGTCACAGCTACTTGAGCTGAAGTAAGTCTTCAAGCTTTGCTTGACATTACTTCAAAAAGATTAATATCATTGTAGGAGAGTGTTTTAGAAATAATGAAAGATGAAGCACTCCGGAATTGTACTTTGATATCAAAATGGGGTTTCGATGGCAGCTCAGGACATAGTTCCTATAAACAAGCGTTTCATGGATTAGACGCAGACGATTCAGCTGTTTTTCTTACTTGTTTAGTCCCTATTCGACTTGAAAGTGGTGAAAAAATAATTTGGCAAAACCCTCGTCCATCTTCCACAAATTATTGTCGGCCGTTAAAAATAGAATATGTTAAAGAGTCAACTGATATTTCAAAAGCTGAAAAGGTGCGAGTAAACACTGAGATTCAAAATCTGCAAAAAACTGTTCTCATGATGGGTACAAAGTCAGTGGAAGTACAACATACATTAATTTTTACAATGATTGATGGAAAGATTTGTAATGCTTTATCTGAACCAAAATCTACTCAAAAATGTTATTTATGCGGTGCAACCTCCAAGGAATTTAATAAAATTGATGAAATGATTTCAAGACCAATAAACACCGAATACTTGACTTTTGGAATGTCTGTTTTGCATGGTTGGATAAGGATGTTTGAATGTCTTTTACATGTAGCCTACAAACTACCTGTTAAAAAATGGCAAGTCCGCGAAAATGACAAGGCAATCGTGGCAGAAAATAAGGCTCGAATTCAAAAAGAATTCCGAATAAAATGTGGGTTAATTGTTGATAAGCCAAAACCTGGATTCGGCAACAGTAATGATGGAAACACTGCTAGGGGGTTTTTCCAGAATCCTGAACTTTCTGCTGAAATAACGAAAATAGAAATAGAACTTATTAAAAAAATGCACACAATTATGATTGTTGTTGCCAGTGGATATGAAATTGATGTTGATAAGTTCCGAAAACATGCGCACGAAACAGCAAGACTGTTTGTCAGTAAATATCCTTGGTATTATATGCCCCTAACTTTACATAAATACTTTATTCATGGCCCGGAAATAATAAAATCTGCATTGTTGCCAATTGGGCAGCTTTCTGAGGAAGCGCAAGAGGCTCGAAATAAAAATTTTAAGAACGTTCGAGAGCATTTTTCAAGAAAATCAGGTCGCGATAAAACAAATGAGGATATCTTCAATTATTTTCTGCGAAGCTCCGATTCTATCATTACTTCCAACCAAAAACCACACACGTAAAAATTGCAGTCTTATACCCCAGAAGCACTAGCGCTATTGAAACCTCCAAGCATTCCCGCAGCAAACATTTTTGTTGAAACTAACATATCTGATGACGAAAGTGATGAATAAACTTATCTATTAATTTTGCTTTAGTTTTTTTTATTTAAACTAAAAAAATCGATGAAAATAAAAAACTTTAAATTAAAAAAAGGATTTTTTTTAAATCAGATTTTCTCCACAATTAGGTTAAAGATATAAGAGAGCATGGATAAAAGTTATGTCAGATAAAAAATTTCTCTTTAGCCTTACAATAACCTTTCAATCTGAAAAATACTGACATTCTTATTAGTTCCCAAATAACCAAAGTTTAAGTGGGCGTTTTAGTGGGCGTGGCAATTATAGCTTTAGATATGACCTAGTAAGGGTCTTAAAAGCATATATGCAAAATTTCAGGTTCCTAGCTCTTACGGTTGATTTAATACCACGTTTTAAGGCATTCTGCCCCACTGTGCGGCGACGGCATTTTACCCATAAAATTTTGTGTATATTTTTTTTTTTTACTATCGTTGTTTTGTCTTTTGGATATATGAGAAATGAGAATATGTATGAGGTATATGAACGAGCGAATAAGGTGGCAATATATTGCTATTGGTTGCGGTTTGGTAGCGGTAGATTTTTTTATTTTTTGCATGAACATTATTATGTAGGTAGGTATAGACTGCAGAGTATATATCGAGATGTTAGTATACATGCAAAAAGGTATAGGTATATTATTTGTTCGTCATGATCTAATTGAAAAAGGAAAAAAATGTTCTTTATTAGTTATTACGTAAAATGTAAGTTTTGTTTTGAAATTTTTTCAAAGAACCGGTCACTGGGCGACTCATTCATACGGTTGTAATGTAGGTTGGGCTATAATTATGAAAAATGTACCTACATGACATTTTCGAAGTTTTTTCATTTATTTTTCAAGAAAATTTATTTAAGATTTTTTTATGAAATTTTTTTTTAGAACGTTTTAATGTATATGAAATGGATGATAGATATATATGTTTTATAAGCGCTTACTTGTTTTTAAGCGAATAAAGGTCATTTGATTAAAATCCGTTATTCTAGTAAAAAGAAATGAGCATTTTAATGAAGCAAACACTATGTCGCATGTTATAAATAAATTAATTTCAAAATTTATTTAATATCTTAATTTTTGTTGGACTTAGAACTTTAAGATGTTCAACAAATATTAAGACAATATATTAATAAATAGTATGTAACAAATTTTGTTCTCTATTTTGAATATAACATATTATTTAAAATTTTTTAATCAATCAAAGTGGGTGTAAAAAAACATTAATTCAATTTGTTTCTACTTTTTTTTCGTAATTGTCATGGAAATTTTTACATACATTTAATGTGTGTCTTAATGACAGTATTTTAATACCTTAATTTTGAAATTCCGTTAAGTATTTTAGGAGTTATTAATTAATTAATGATGTCATGTGGGATGATTTTTTTGGATTAAAATCGATTTTTATGGTAAACAATCATTTAAATCCCCCTCCCGACACACTTGTTGAATTTACCCCTATAACACTATTGACTTTTTTATAGTGCAGTGGATTTCTTGTGAACTGCAAACTTCTTTGTGTGCGTGTGGAAACAGTTTTTTTGTAGATTTTAGACTTTTTTTTATCGTGGTAATGAAACTTTAGGCGTGTTTTTTTGCAAGCCCGGGGGGAATTGGTTGAAAAAAACGACAGCGGGGATTAGCGACGCCATGACAGTAAAAAACATGGAGTTTTCATACAAACTATCGATAACATGTATGTAATTCATGCCGGTAACACAGTTTTTCTGTACGCTTAAGTTAAACCCCGAGAATTCCCTGGGATTAGTTGTTGTTGCATTTAACATGTTAATTGTTTAGCACCGACGTCGTTTTTTTCATCCAATTCCCCCGGGCTTGCAAAAAAACACGGCTATTGTAAACAAACGAACACTTAACGGACTTACCGCGATTAATTATTATAATCAAAAATTATTTTCGATTTATTGCCCGAAGTTTCGGCAAGGTTGCACTTGTCGTGATCACTGATTGACTGATGGCTTGTGGGATGGGTGTTGTTTATTCTCTTATTCTTTTGATCTCGTTCGTAGATTGTACCGGTGCTTCTGTGCTTGCAGTTGAGATGGTACATGTTGTTGCAACTGCATTGATTGTTGTTGTTGTAATTTTTGATATTCTTGAGAGCAGGCCCAACTAATAGCATCAGCTGGTAGGTTGTTTTGATTTTTGTGTTTGTTGTTGTTGTTTTTAGCTTCGATATTATTCAGCTTTAATCTGTTTATCAGAGGATCCCATGCCGAGGAGAGATTGAAACTTTGATCACGATTGAAATTTGAGTGCATTTTTATTTCGATTGCCTTTCGCACCAATCTTGGAACATAAAATCTTTCCGTGGAAATTGATTTAGCTAGATCAAAACGTATAAAGTGATCCTCATTATAAGCTAAATGCTCACATATTGCCGATTTGGTTACTTCGTTCTTTTGTATGGCTTTTATATGTAATAAAAGTAACTTAAACTTGTGAAGGTTCTGCTTCCTTCACAATAACATTGCACATCTGGAAATATTAAATTGCTATTTTTAATGTTTAAATTAAATTATTTTTTTTTGTAAAGCCTATTCATTATATAATTTAATAGACCAATTATGAGAATGAACATCATAAATATTAAAATTAAAACTGAAAAATCCCATGACTTTGAAGTTAAAAAATGGTAATATTGACATTTTTCTATTAAAAACAGCCTGTTAAACAAACTATAAATTAATTCAAACGGTATCACTGTATGCATGGAGTCATATTCTATTATTTTTCTTTTATTTCATTGAAAAAAAGTAAAAAATATAAAAGTTATATATACTTAAAAATTTTCATTCAAAGTTATATAATTTCAACCATTTCACAAGAGTTTTTTTTTCAAGTATTAATTTTTTTTTTTTTAAAGTTCTATTCATTATAACATGTTTTATGTTCTCATAAAACCAAATAAAATAAATAAAAAGTTAATCACTATAGCCGCCCTACATTTTTGAAAATTGAGTTCGAGTTTTTTAAAAAATAAATCACTCCTTTTCCTCATAAAAGTATTGAATATAATATTTATATAATTTTAATGATACACTTATATGCGTATATTTATTACCTAAATAAAAAACAAAATTTCAACAAATTACCTTCACAAATAACAAAATTATGTAACAATTAGTCAGCGCACTACCATTAAAATGCGAGGCAAACTCACCCTTAAGTTTCGAAACTGTAAAAAGTTAGCTCTATGAAATCACAAGTAAATAATATTTATTTTTACTTTCAGTAAATAAAAATTGTACTATTTATTTTTTTTAATTCACTTGTTATCCTTGGATTCTTTAAGTAGATTTTAAAGATTTTTATAAATGAACGCGATTGTGAATTCTCTTGGCTCAGCTATTAAGGGCGTGAGTATAAAAATAATGCAATTTTTTGGAGCACAATAACTTGCTAAAATCGAGTTTTGGCCGACACATTCTTTGGCAGCATCTACAATCAATTGTCGTCGAAAGACTTTACACTCGATAGAAAATAGTTATCATAAGGTTTTATACTACAAGCCACTGAAATTTATTTGTTTCAAGTTGAACGAGAAAAAGGAGTGAAACACTAATGAATATTCAGCATTTATGTGAGTTTGACCCGAAAAATATTTCACCTTCAAATTTTTTGTTCGACCTATGTTAGCGACGGTGAAGATAGAGATACTAAATAATTTGGCAGAGAAAACTCATGGCACCACAATCCATCTAACTCTACTGAACGAACACATCTACCGCCAAAAATAGAACGAGGGTTCGTTAAGAAAACTTCTAGAATCAGAATGTATCCGAACGCCGACCAAGCAACTATAATTTTTTAAAGTATTTATATATTCTTATAAATGTAATATAGTGTAACTATCGATATATATATCTTTTGTAATAAATACTAAGTAAAGTATAGTTATTGTTTATTTTATTCGGTCGGTACATTCTCCCCAACATTTCTTTAACAAATTATAAAGATTTAACAAAGTAAAATAAATATATCTTCGAAGTAGTATATATGTACAATATATATAAAGAAGACAGTTACTTCACCGACAAAATGCAATAATTCTTGCAAAAAATGCCAAGAACCAGACACATCTGATATGGTACAATGCGATCAATGTGATACATGGTTTCATTATCACTGTGCTGGTGTCACTAACGATGTTGCAAATAAAGATTGGAGCTGTGGAGCCTGACTAGTTGGCTCTAATCAAGGCAAGCATACCAACAGCACCAAAAAGAACAAACTTCTGCCGTCTACTACTTCCAGACGTTCGAGAAATAGAAAAATCGAATTAGACATACAACGCTTGGAAGAGGAGCGTAAGCTTAACCAAGAGTACATCGAAAGAAAGTACCAGCTGCTGCAACAACTTGGCCACGACCAGTCGTTCGATTCATTGTCAGAGGAGGAAACTTCCACCTGCATCCAAACCTGGCTGAATACTAATCCTGAAGCTAGTGAGCAAAATGAACCCCCTATAACGTCAAAGGTTGAGAGAAACACTGACAAGCACAATAACGCTGACCGACAATGTCCACCATCGACAGACGAGGGAATTCTGCGAACAACAAGAGTCATCACTGACGTCGTTGGACGACATCTAGAAATAATCAAAATGTTCTTCACACAACACACGTTAATCGGTCGCTACAAGCAACAGCAATTGTCTCTTCAAACAAAGTCAACTATCCACAAAACAGACTCTAGGACTCTCATGCTATTCAGGCCAATCAATTCCAAGAAAGAGGTCCACAGACACAACACCAATGCAACAGTTGTAACGACAACAATCTAATGGTAACATCCGCAAACTGCAAGCCACCTCCATCTGGATTAGTTTCAACTTTCTCACGTCGACTCAGCTCCGATCAGATCGCAGCTAGACATGTAATGTCGAAGGATCTCCGGCCATTTAGTGGACGCTTAGAAGAGTGGCCCAGCTTTATAGCAACATTCGAGAGTACAACCGAAATCTGTGGATACTCAAATGGAGAAAACATGGACCGTCAGCAGAGATGTCCCAGAGGGCCTGCGTTAGACATCGTTTGATTTAGATTAAATTCTCCAGCTGGTGTACCGGGTGCCATAGAATCTCTTCGACAGATCTATGGACGACCAGATCTTTTAATAGATGACCTCATAGCTCGCATAAAACAAGAACAACCTCCGAAGTTGGAGAAGTCGGAAACAGTAGTTTATTTCGCACAATCCGCTCAGAATGTGGCAGCATTAATGGAAAGTTCAGGATTGCACAACCACCTTTGCAATACGAGTTTGTTAAAAGAACTCGTTGCCAAACTAACTGCACAAATGAAGCTCGAATGGGTGATTACTGAACCAAAAAGGTACATGATTTTCATGAAAAATTTCCTACTTTTAATGCACACATAATTAAAAATTGAGCCAAACATCGCGTTCATACGATTTAGGTTTAGTTGTATGAATTGATTCATACGAGTATGAACGAGTCATGCGGCTTATGATTCGTTCATAAAATGTATGTATCTGATGTTCATAAATTCAATGTTTTAATACTTAAGTTATATGAATGAATTTCATTTAAAGTGAATTTTTTGTAGGTACTATACACACAAATTATGAACATGTCCATGTATGCTATGAAAATTTTACCTAAAGCATATGATCTCAGTCATTTATTTTATGTAAGCATTTCATAAAAAATATGAATCGTTCGCCATTTATATGAATACTTCATAAAGCGCATGAATTTTTCATAAAATGTATGAAATCAATTCATAAAATCTATAATTCTTCAATCTTCGTTAGTGGTTTATAACTTAAGCCTATATGGACTTGCTGCAAATGAAAAACTGCAAATTAAATGATAATAATTTCCGACTTACCTACAAAGTCTGATGAGCTAGTGAAATTGCAAAATACATACCTCAATTTAAAAGTTCGAGTGATCTCCGCTCCAAAGATGTTTCGCCCAGGTACGACAGTTGGACTCATCAGTCAGATGCTGTCGTACCCTAAAGGCACGAATTATGGTCTATGCTTACCGATTCTTATAAAACTCAAAGCATGAATACACTGTGAATTCTATATTTCTAAGAGAATAAAATTCATGAAAAAACAGTCGTAAATCTCATGACACAAATTCATAGAACCTATAGGAATAAATGTATTAAATTTATGAAATTGATACATGAAGACTTTAAAAATCCAGGTTCATAATTCATAAATTATGGAAATAGACATTAAACTCATGAATTGATACATGCAACCTAAAAATCCAGGTTTATAAGAACCATACATAAAATTAAGGACTGTATTCCTAATGTTTATATATTTTTCATAAAAAAGTGCAAATTTTAGAGCATGAACCGTTCATGCTCGTATGAATAAAATCATGAAAACTATGATCAGTGATTTTAAAAGAAATTCTTCCAAACAAATTTTTTTAGGAATGGAGATTCATAAAAACAACACCCGTTCATGATATATATGACCGTTTTTTCATGAATTTTCGGAGAAAATCTGCTATTTTAGCTCTAAGATCGCCGTTCATAGATTTTATGTACAAATTTATTTTCGGTGAGGTATAAAAACTGCGTACCAACAGCAACAATCTCCACCTTTAGTGAATGGATTTCGCAAATAGGAAAAGAAGCAAGCGAAGTTACCTTGCCACCTGGAGAAAAAGAGCAAATCGTCAACAAAACCCTAAGGTCGTACCCCAAAAACCGAAAATTTGTTAACATTCATTCTGAAGATGTCAATAGCCACTGGGGGGGAGCCCCACATCAGAGAAGAACAGAAATGAAATGTAAAATATGCAATAAAAACTGCATTGAAGTCAGACTCTGCAGTAAGTTTCAAAAACTACGTCCCCAACTTACATTTCAGCTTCGATTAGATTTAAAATGCTTTCTAACTTCTGTAAGAAATCTGTAAAACCTCGTTAAACATAAAAAGGAGAACATTATAGAGGCTCAAAGAACCTTTTTTAAATTTCTAAAGCGACTTCGGTACATCTTCGTACAAGTACCATGAGCAGTTCTTTTAAAAGTTTGAGATTCTATAACAAGTGTTTGTTAGATCTATATGAGGTCTTATCGAAGGCAGATAATACAGCTCTTACCGAGGAAGTAAAAAATAAAATAAAAATTTTATATTTTATTTCCAATTTTTTTCGAATTGTTTTTTCCTGTATTTAATCTATTTTTTATCTAAAAGATATATATCACATGAGATTATTTATTAATTAATGTATTGGAAATAATTTTAAAACACAAACATTTTTCTTACCTCTTGGGGATCGAACCGGAACCTCCTGTGTGAAAACCCATCACCTTAGCTGCTGCGCTATCTTATAACGGGTGATTTTTTAGCTGGTTTGGTTTTGGCAACACTGGTTTTGACAGCTGACGTGTGTTTAGTACCTTGTGTCACTGTCAAACAGCTTCAGTTTGGTTTGCAATTTAACCATGGATCGTCTTACAAATGAACAACGCTTGCAAATTATTGAATTTTACTATCAAAATTCGTGCTCGGTTCGAAATGTTCATCGCGCGCTGCTTCCATTTTATGGTCGGCATTCTCGACCTTCTGAGCAGTCTATTCGGAAGATTGTGACCAAATTTCGCACCAAATTTACTTTGTTGGACATTAAACCACCAACACGTTTACGTACTGTGCGTAGTGAAGAAAATATTGCGGCCGTATCAGCTAGTGTGACAGAAGACCGCGAAATGTCGATTCGGCGCCGTTCCCAGCAGTTAGGCCTTTGTTACAGCACTACGTGGAAAATTTTGCGGAAGGATTTGGGCGTAAAGCCTTTTAAGATACAGCTGGTGCAAGAACTAAAGCCAGCCGACCTACCACAACGCCGAATTTTTGGTGAATGGGCTCTTGGAAAGCTGGCCGAGGATCCGCTTTTTTATCGAAAAATTGTGTTCAGCGATGAGGCTCATTTTTGGTTGAATGGGTACGTAAATAAGCACAATTGCCGCATTTGGAGTGAAGATCAGCCAGAAGCATTGCAACAGCTACCAATGCATCCCGAAAAAGCCACTGTTTGGTGCGGTTTATGGGCCGGCGGCATTATTGGGCCATATTTCTTCAAAGATGATGCGAATCGCAGCGTTACTGTCAATGGTGAACGCTACCGAGCGATGATAACAAACTTTTTTTTGCCCGAAATGGAAGTTCTTGACTTGCATGATATGTGGTTTCAACAAGACGGTGCCACATGCCACACAGCACGCGAAACAATGGCGCAATTGCGAGGCGAGTTTGGTGAACAGTTAATTTCACGTTTCGGGCCGGTCAATTGGCCGCCTAGATCGTGCGATTTTACACCATTAGACTATTTTTTGTGGGGGTATGTCAAGGCTAATGTCTATAGGGACAAGCCCGCTTCGATTGACGCACTGGAAGCCAACATCCATGCATTCATTCGTGAGATACCGGCTGATATGTGTGAAAGAGTATGCCAAAATTGGACTCAGCGGATGGGCTACCTGAGACGCAGCCGCGGTCAACATTTGCATGAAATTATCTTTAAACATTAAATTGCAAGGTTCAAACTATCGATTCAAATAAATATTTCATTCATTTTTTCGAATTTTTTGTGTTTTTTTTTTTTAAAAGTTCTAAACCTCTTAAAAAATCACCCGTTATATATTTTGGGATATATTTTGGAAGATGCAAGAACTTGATAAAACTTTTCCTTTTGAGTACTACAAAAAGATTCATTAAATAAGCCCAATAAATTAAAAAAAATAAATCAATCTGAAAAGTGTTAAATTATGGGCAAGAAAAAAAATCAATTTTTAGATTGAACTGAATTTACCAATCGAAAACCCATCATTTTATAATGTGGGCTTTCTTTCAACAAAAGATTTCATTCTTTATAGATTTTTTTCTAAACGAATTCGAGTTTAAAAAAAAAAAAAAACATAAATACATTTTGCTAATCTAAGCCTAGTATACGGTTCCTCAATTGAAAAAATACATGCATATTATATACATATATGGGGTGATTTTTACGCAAAATTTGGACGTTTAAATTTTTTTTATCAAACTGTGAACCAACCCAAAGAATTAAACTTATACCCACCATACTATTTTTTTCGCATGTTACATTGGCCGCGTTCGAGTGATAGGCCGATAGGGTATCTATAAGATCATTTTGCATCGGATATGTTTTCGAACGACCAAAACCGGATTGGATATAGGTTTGTCTGGTATTTTATATTTATTTTTTATTTTATAAAGGGTGATTTTTTAAGAGGTTTAGAACTTAAAAAAAAAAAAACACAAAAAATTCGAAAAAATGAATGAAATATTTATTTGAATCGATAGTTTGAACCTTGCAATTTAATGTTTAAAGATAATTTCATGCAAATGTTGACCGCGGCTGCGTCTCAGGTAGCCCATCCGCTGAGTCCAATTTTGGCATACTCTTTCACACATATCGGCCGGTATCTCACGAATGAATGCATGGATGTTGGCTTCCAGTGCGTCAATCGAAGCGGGCTTGTCCCTATAGACATTAGCCTTGACATACCCCCACAAAAAATAGTCTAATGGTGTCAAATCGCACGATCTAGGCGGCCAATTGACCGGCCCGAAACGTGAAATTAACTGTTCACCAAACTCGCCTCGCAATTGCGCCATTGTTTCGCGTGCTGTGTGGCATGTGGCACCGTCTTGTTGAAACCACATATCATGCAAGTCAAGAACTTCCATTTCGGGCAAAAAAAAGTTTGTTATCATCGCTCGGTAGCGTTCACCATTGACAGTAACGCTGCGATTCGCATCATCTTTGAAGAAATATGGCCCAATAATGCCGCCGGCCCATAAACCGCACCAAACAGTGGCTTTTTCGGGATGCATTGGTAGCTGTTGCAATGCTTCTGGCTGATCTTCACTCCAAATGCGGCAATTGTGCTTATTTACGTACCCATTCAACCAAAAATGAGCCTCATCGCTGAACACAATTTTTCATTTTCGAACATTTCGAACCGAGCACGAATTTTGATAGTAAAATTCAATAATTTGCAAGCGCTGTTCATTTGTAAGACGATCCATGGTTAAATTGCAAACCAAACTGAAGCTGTTTGACAGTGACACAAGGTACTAAACACACGTCAGCTGTCAAAACCAGTGTTGCCAAAACCAAACCAGCTAAAAAATCACCCTTTATATTATTTTTTTCGGTAAAAATGAAAATCTGTGAAAAAAAACCACAAACTAGAAATCCCGCATGTTCTTTAATCCATTGCCACAGAAAGTGAGAGACTAGGCAGCTGAAACGTATTTCAGATGTGGAAAAAAACAGACAGACTAGCAAGGTTTGATATTCCAAGTTCTACAACTTCGCATCTAGAAAAAGAAATATATATGCCCGTATCGAGGAAAAAGTGAGGCTTTTTTCATAACACATAGTCATAACATAACACATAGTCTGAGTTATGTATTCACAAAGGGAAGACATGCAGCTAGACAGCTAAATTCTGAGGCGCTTTTAGCTACTTTTTTGAGGAGTGTGTTTTGAGATTTTAAATCGTCAAAATAGTAAAAAATAAGTTTATAGTTAATTAAATAAACCAGTGAAATAAAAGTAAGTAAAGTGAATATACACAACACTTCCAGTAAAAACACTTATTAATAAGCAGTGTAATTTTTGTTCATTTCACAGGTAAGCTGTGTCTCATATTCCACATAAAATAAGTCAAATTACTCTGCGATACAGGCACTCAATGCATTTGAGTGCCTTGCCAGCACCAACGAAAACTAATTCGACTCTAGACGAGAATTTCAAATTTGGCAAATACATATGTAGATACCAGACATATCTTGTTTAAATCAATTTGTCTTTTTTAACAGCAAAATGATATGAAATATCAATTTACAAGTATTCTACGATAATGTATTTATGTATATAAAAAACATCACTTCACATTAATTTATATGGAATTTGAGAAAGAATCAGCCCGAAAAAACTGTAAACTCTATAATATTAAAGGTGTTTTTACACAATTTAACACAGCACCACATGCTGTTTTATATATTTTTTTAATAAAGTATTGTAAGTGTTGTCACTATTCTTACTTTTATTTTTTTATTTAGATGAATTATCTTTTTTCACTATTTTAACGTTTGAAAATCTCTAAACATTTTAGATCGGCAAAATGACAGATACCTTACCTATGCACCTTTTTTTTTTTTTTTTTTTTTTTTTTTTTTTATTTTGTGCCTAACTCACATGATATTTTCTTTAAAGATTCGATAAGCAAAACCTGTCAGGTTTCACCGAAGTTCTCGATTAAGCCTCAATAAAAATTTTATAGAACCAACCTCTATAAAAACGTGTCTATGGAGCTTTTACAAAATGGCAGCTACTTTATCCCTCTATTATATCATTTATAGAGCCTTATCAGAGTGTCAGCTCTTAACCTCTGTAAGTCTTCTTTTTTTTATTTCCAAACGGCTTAACAGAGTTGGTTATCGAATTCATGACATCTATAAGAAATTTTTTTCCACAGAAGGCCGTATAGAGCCCTTATATAAGGTAAAGCCTGCGGAATATCAATATTTCTAAGTTAAAAGAAGCTGAAATGTTAGTTGGGTCGCCCACAGCGATGGCAGGAGGTGAAGAAGTACAACTTATGCCCGATGTGCCTGCGTTGCCATGGGAATAACCAATGCAATTCCAATGAGATCTGTTGTGTAAACAATTGCAATCGAAAACACCACCCGTTGTTACACAACGTCAACACCGAAGATCGTGGCATCGCCAATCAACATTTAAGAACTTCAATCGTGAATCAGCACTCGAGGCAAGACGACGAGACATATGTTCTCTTTCGGATAGTACCAGTCATACTTCAAAATGGAGAACTGAGAATTGAAACCTTCGCATTTCTCGATGAAGGTTCCTCTTTGACTCTGATGGATGAGTGAATTGCTGAACAACTCCAACACGATTTCGAGAGAGACTCATCGCTATCTGTGGAGATATTCGAGAGATGTTTCACCAGGTGATCATCAGAGACGAAGATCAACACTAAGATTTTTATGGCAAACAAATGAAACCGATGATAAACCTGATACCTACACCATGCAGGTCATGACGTTTGGAGCCACATACTCCCCCAGTAGCGCCCAGTTCATCAAGAATATGAATGCCATGTATTTTAAAAACTATTTTCCCAGAGCGACTGAAGCGATTGTTAAGAAACACTACATTGATGATCTTCTCGACAGTGTGAATACAGAAGCAGAAGCAATTCAACTTGCCAACGAAGTGCGACACATCCACAGACAGGGGGGATTCGAAATACATCATTGGCTTTCCAATTCAACTAAATTTATGGAAAATTTCAACGAACCAGAAATTGAAAAGAAGAATTTAAGCATCTAATCAGGAACTGAGAAGGTGCTAGGCATGTGGTGGTCAACTCGAACGGACACCTTTACTTTCACCATCGCATTCGAGGGAAAGAATAAGGACATACTTACTGGCCAGAAAATACCAACGAAACGAGCAGTTCTTCGAGTTCTTATGTCCAGTTACGATCCGCCTGTCTTAATAGCCCACTTTTTAATATACACAAAAATTATTTTGCAGGACATCTGGAGATCGAATATCGATTGGGACGATCCGATTCAAGCTGAGCAACTAGTGAAGTGGAACAACTGGTTACAGTTGCTACCACAAGTACAAGACATTCACATCCCTCGATGTTTCGTTCAAGTCACTCCAGAAAAAGACATCAACATCCAACTCCACATATTTGTGGATGCAAGCCATAGCGCCTACGCTGCTGTAGCATATATTCGTATCGATAACGAGACCAAGTTGTAGTGCAGTTTAGTTGCAGCAAAACAAGAGTAGCACCTCTAAAGATCCTGTCGATTCCTCGAATGGAGTTGGAAGCTGCATTGCTGGGAACGCGTTTAACAACTTCAATTCAAAACTCGCTTACACTAGAAATATCTTCCAGACATTTCTGGACGGATTCAAAAGTCGTCATGGCTTGGCTTCAGTCGGAACAACGGAAGTATCGTCAGTACGTTGCCTATCGTGTTGGCGAGATCTTAGAAAGCTCAAATATTCTGGAATGGAACCGGCTACCTTCAAAGCTTAATGCAGCGGATGCCGCAACAAAATGGAAACCACCTACTGACCTTCAGTCAAGAATTAATTGGTACTCAGGTCCAGAATTTTTGTACCTCACTCACGAACACTGGCCTGATGATACATTAGGCGTTTTTCTTTTTTAGCCCCGAGCGGGGCACAGAGCGGGCTCTGAGCGAATAGAGCTCACTCCGAACAGAGCGTGACCTGAGCGCACCGATCTATTTAAGAAACTCAATTGAGCACTGAACCCTCATATATGTCAAGTTACATGAAATTGTATTAAGTTAGCCGCGCTCAGCTTTGTGCTCGATGTGCTCGGTCATTTTTTTCCGAGCTCATCGAGCGAGGCCCGGTCGAGCTCTGAGCTAAAAAAGAAATGCAAGTTGAGAGCTTGGAGCGCTCCGAGTTAAAAAGTAACATAGTTTTCTTTTTGACAGCTCAGTGCCACGCTCGGGGCTAAAAAAGAAAAACGCCTATTGAAAGCTCAGACGACTGAAGAACTGAAATCAAGTTTCATGCATATTGATAAAGTTTTGCATACGACATACAAGCCGACAGATTCTCAGACTGGAAGAAGATGATCAAGACATGTGCATTCATGTATCGGTATGTATCTAATTTAAGAAACATTTCAAAAGATCTTTCAGGAATCGTTGGAAACCTGACATCAAAGGAATATGCTAAGTCAGAACAATTTTTGTACCGACAGGCTCAAGACGAAACCTTTAAGCCCTCAAAGCTTGTTATATCAACTCAGTCCATACCTAGATGAGAATGAAGTGCTTCGAATCCGGGGACGTATAGATGCATCGAGTGCAATTTCTCAGGACACGAAGAGGCCCATTATACTTCCATATTCCAGCCCAATCACAAAACTGCTCATCAGTTCCTATCACACCAAATACTGTCACCTTAACCAAGAGACAATCATAAACGAGTTACATCAGCGTTTTTACATTCCAAAATTGAGAACTGCAGTGAAGATGGCGAAAAAGGACTGCCAATACTGTAAGAACCTTTATACTGTTCCGAGCCCGCCTGAAATGTCTTCTTTACCACCATCAAGACTGGCTTCGTTTACACGCCCATTCTCCTACATAGGGATTGATTACTTTGGTCCGATGAGAATCAAAATTGGAAGACAAGAAGAGAAACGGTGGGGTGTTTTGGTAACCTGCCTAACTACAAGAGCCATACATCTGGAACTTGCTGCATCATTGTCAACGGATTCATGCATACTCAGCCTAAGGAGATTCATTGCCCGCAATGGTACTCCAATGTGACAACGGTGACAACGGTACCAACTTCCAAGGAGCTAGTCGTGAATTAAGGGAAGCCTACCAAAAGTTAAAACATGACGTAATTGCGAAACATTTTGTAGACTCTTCAACACAGTGGAAATTCATCCCACCAGCATCACCACATATGGGAGGCAGCTGGGAGCGTCTCGTCCGCTCGGTGGAAACCATTCTCTCAGAAGTACTGAAAACAAAAACACCAGCTGAGGAAGAACTACATAGTGCATTATTGGAAGTGGAAGCTATAGTAAACTCCTGGCCTCTTACGTATGTACCCCTTAGTTCTGAAGGAGATGAAGCGTTAACGCCCAACCATTTTTTGTTGGGTTCATCAAATGGAGCGAAACCTGTGGGTGATTTTACTGATGAAGGGGCGATACTAAGAAAAAACTGGACCAGAACTCAGCAAATAGCTAATTCTTTTTGGAAGCGTTGGATTCAAGAATATTTGCCAACTTTAACTAGGAAAACGAAATGGTTTCAACCTTCACGTCAAATAGAAATAGGTGACATCGTGATCATAGTCGATTCGAATATACACCGTAACTGTTGGTCAAAAGGAATAGTTATTGACACCATAGTGAGCAAAGACAACCAAGTACGACAAGCAACTGTGCTAACCTCAACAGGAATCTACGTAAGGCCTGCAGTGAAGTTAGCCGTTCTGGATGTCAGAGACGCCGCTGAAGTGGGTGGTAAGTCATCAGTCCCTACTTCTGTCTTACTAGGGGGGAGTGTTAGCGACGGTGAAGATAGAGATAATAAATAATTTGGCAGCACGTTTTCTCATGGCACCACAATCCATCTAACTCTACTGAACGAACACATCTACCGCCAAAAATAGAACGAGGGTTAGTTAATCAATTTATTTTCTCACTCAAAAAGTGAGCAAGCGAATCCCAGATTTTTTTCATCAGAGTTTTGACAGCGAAGCTGTTCAGGTAACTGAGATTGCTGAGATCTCCGAGATCTCATTTTCCTGAACATGCCTAATGTATCCGAACGCCGATCAAGCAACTATAATTTTTTAAAGTATTTATATATTCTTATAAATGTAATATATTGTAACTATCGATATATATACCTTTTGTAATAAATACTAAGTAAAGTATAGTTTATGTTTATTTTATTCGGTCGGTACATTCTCCCCAACAACCTAAATTTTAAAAGCTATTATAAGCGAAAGAAATTTCCCAGGAGTTTTTTTCAATTTTGGGAAATTTGGAAAATATTCCTTTCAGCAAAAAAAGATGTGAAAGACGAGTCAGGGCTTATTGTGAGTTTCACTCGAACAACCCGAAAAATTTTACATTTCACTTTTTATGTATATGAAATTTTTTTTTTAAAACCGCTCCAACGATTTTCAATTTTTTTTTTCCGATAAATTGAGATTTCCCTTAGAAATCGGATGATGTACATCAAATCAAAACAATTTCAGAGGTTGTTTAATCAATTTATGTTTAATTACATATTTTTTTTACAATTTTCCAGTCTAAACTGCAAGTTCCATACATATTTGCAACACGGTGCTATATTGTTCATAAATAAATGTACCTACTTGCATAATACCTTATAATATTTTAAACAAATTAACTTTTTGAATTGTTTTTTTTTTTTTGACTGTCCAGCTGTATGTCACTTGTCAACTGGGTTTTTAACAGCTGAACTAATTCTCCCAAGATATTTTTCCGATTTGGTCATTGTTTAAATTTCGTTTTCCTGGTGGAGACAGCCGAAAATTTTCGTTTCGCTTCAGCAGCGTACTAGGCTTTAGGCATAAACGTAACACCCGCTATATTGACTATTGAGATCTCAGCTATCTCGGGAAAGGATTCTTCAAGTTTTCAATCTAAATTTTACCATTTAGGTATATCTGAGCCTAAATGGGGTAAACAAATTTGACATAATTAAGTACTAATTTGGCTTTTTTATTCAATGCTTAATGTCTGGCCCAATGCTAAAAATCTGAAGGTTTTAGTTTCTGTGAAAATTGATAGCGTAATTAGTTTTTATGTTAGAATTAATTTCTGACTTAAAAGAAAAGCTAAGGGATAGAGGGTTGAAAGTCCATTGATCTCTATAATATACTGGATAGTGTATTAACTATATGTGTAACAGTTTTGTTTGACTCCATTTGAAGATGACAATCAGTGAACCTTGCCACTGGGTGCGTGTTTGGTAACTTGAATTTAAAAAAAAAAAAAATTAAGTTTATTGAAAAAGGATACAGGAGTGTATCTGGCTAACGGTAAATCGTACAGAGATGAATGACACTTTTTTGGAATCACCATTCCATGTTATAAGTAGCATTAAAATATAGTGTATCTGGCCAACGGTAAGTTGTACAGCGATGGTTGATACCTTTTTGAAAACAGTAATTGATGCTTTAGAAACGAGTTTCAAAATTTGTTAAAAAAGAATCACCATTAAAAAAAATTTACTTTTGGAACTTGCATATTGGAACCTGTATGCATATTTTAACAGTACTTTTTCTCATTACAACTTTTGATGTTATAAGTAGCATTAAAATATTTTACTCAAAAGTTGTAATGAGAAAAAGCACTCTTAAGGGCCAGTTGTACAAATATTTAAACCGGGGTTCAGCTATTTTTATCCACCGATTTCGACGGATTAATGGAGTTTCAACAGTGGTTTACTGTTCAAGTGTGTGATAATAACCAATTACATACTTGAACCAGCGTTGAACCTTAGTTAATCCGCCGAAATCGGTGAGTTAAAATCTTGAACCGAGGCTGAACCACTATTGTACAACTGGCCCTAAAATACGCATACAGGTTCCAATTTTCATGTTCCAAAATTTAATTTTTTTGAATGGTGATTCAAGAGGAATCAACAAATGTGTCCATGGTATCTTGTACAATAATAATCTGAAAAATACACACACAATTAATAATATTTCTTTGTATTATATATTTGCATATTATAAATACATTTTTTGTGTAAACATAGTATAATTACATTTATTTTTTTATACAATGTAACATCTAAAGGAAAAATTTTAAATTATTTAAAAGGAAAAAGAAACAAAATTTGAAAAAAAGTAGGTAGGAGTAGGTATTCTTAATGGTGCTGTACGGTAGTGGGCAACTTCGAAATTCCCCACTTGCTGCACAGCCGACCTCTGAATAAAATTCGTCTCAGTACGGTGCATATCCAGGCGGTGACGGACCTCTAATTCCACGTGACAACATGCGATCGTCAAATGAATCTCTACTAGTTTTCATAGCTTTTGCAAAATAAAAATAAAAACAGCAATCATAAATGAAATACTTGAAAGCATCTCATCACTTACCCATAACGACCTAATCCATTGCTGCTTCTAGTTGGTGGTGGTGGTGATCTGCGGCTGGGCATCGAATCGTAACCACGAGATATGCCGCTTCCTCTCAAAGTGCCACTCAATGGTTCGCGTCGTAATAGCGGTGGTTGAGGGAAGTTACGCATTTGCTTTAAAACTGAAAAATGACGGAAATTACTTTTATATGAAATTTTTTTTGAATATTTGTTCGATTTGAAAATGGTTTTCATAATCACTTAGTGGACTTCAAATGAAACTTAGAACCATTTCAACCATCCTTATAAAAATAGTAATTTTGAAACGACAACGTGGTATATCTAACAATTTCAAGAAATTTCTTAAAAGTAATATAAATTGCTTGAAATTTGTAGATATACGACGATGTCATTTCCAAACTACTTGCTTCATTTGAATTATTGGAACGGTTTGAATTGAAGTTTTCTTAGTGTTTCTGAAAAACATTTTCAAATCGACCAAATATTTCAAAAAATTTCTATATAAAAGTAATTTTGACATTGCTTTAAAACTGAAAAATGCAGAAAATTGCTTTATATAGAAATTTTTTGGAATATTTGTTCGATTTGAAAATGGCTTTCATAATCTAGGAGGATTTCAAATAAAACTTATAACCATTTCAACCATCCTTATAAAGTGACCTAATGGTTTTGAAACGACAACGATATACCAACAATTTCAAATTACTATTTCTATTACTTTTAAGAAATTTCTTGAAATTGAAATTCCGACCACATGTCCATTCAATTCTTTAATTACATAAGTCCCCCACTGTCCAAAAATGAACAAACCCATACACTAGTAAACAAATACACAAAGTCACACTCCACGACCGTACCATATTTCTCAAATCGTTCTCGCACCTCCGGTGCTCGGCGTATTGGGGGCACGACGGCTCTTTGCCGCTTCCACTTTGATCGGATTGTTGTGCAAGATGTAATTATTAAGATTCTGTATTGCGTCGCGACCCTGTTGCTCCGATTCCATTCGACGACGGTAGGTACTTCTCGAACAGCGTACGCAGTTCGCCAGCTTGAGTATTCTCTAGCTAGCTCTTGAATTCGAATATCTAGCTTCTTAAATTGATTTGTTTTTCTTTTTGTTACGTATACACGTCTTAAAATTGAGCAAAAAAAATTATGTATTTATTAGAAAATTTTCGCTTACATGCTGAAAAGTCGCAACACAAATCACAATACACAAATAAATTTTGAGGTTATGAGTTAAATTTGTCATTTATGTTTTGTTATACTGTTATGCTTTAGAACAGTTAAAAAAAGTAAATGTACCTTGCCACTGTTATAAAATTCTTCAAAAGGAGTCAAGTTTTTTGTATGGATACACTAGGCGTGTTTTTTTGCAAGCTCGGGGGTTATTGGACGAAAAAAACGACGACGGGGCTTAATGAAAAACTTGGCAGCACCGTGTAATGTGCATTGACATTTCGAAATCAGCTGACAGATTGACAGTGACAGAAGAATTTGAATTTAAAAAAAAATAATTCCTTAAATAATTTTTACCAGAAAATTGGTTATTTTATTAAGAATAACTCGAAATTAATTTAATTATCTTTGCCGTGTATTCGAAAGTCTAAAAGTAGTACAAAAAAAATGTTGAGTAACAAAAATTTAGGCTTCTACAAGAAGGTGTTGTCCAAAGGACTTGGATAAAATGAGCAAAACTTTTGGATTCCCCGTAGGAGCTGCAACTTTAGCTGAAGAAGTTGGTATTGATGTAGGATCTCATATCGCAGTAGATTTATAAAAGGTATACACTCTGACAACATAGAAATTATCCTACTTAATTTGTGTCAAAAAAAAATATAATACACAACCTTGCATTTAATGTATTTATTTCTAAAAACGAAATCATAAATATGTCTTAACGTTATGTTTATAAGAAAATAAAATCATTTTTTATCTAAAAAAAATAACTGGTGGTCCTAAGAAGTTCAATGCGATGCATGTAGATTCTTAATAGTTTTTTTTCCTCGGTTTGCAAGAGCTCTCTCTACAAACTTGTTGCTAGTGATGAATTTTCTTCCATCAACTCTACGTGACGTTTAATTTGGAAGGGATTAGTGATTTGAATTCTTTCGGTCAGTTGATTAAGAATTTGTATTCGACAAAAAATAGCGTTTAAGCTATCGTTAAACGACAGTCACAATGAGGATGAGGGACATTTTTCATCAAAAAATTTACATTCTACTCAAAGTAAGGCGTTACGCCAAATAAAATGAGATTTGCCGTTGAAGAAAAACGCCTATTATAATAAGAATGAATATATTGTTTATTCAGAAAAAACACAAAACACACATTCTTGTTTAAAAATATTTAAATCTAAAATAAATAAAGTTAAGTTTTTGAAAAGTCTTATTTCTAAATAAACAAAAACTAAAAACAAAATAAAACAAATAGTTCGTATTAAACATATACACTGTTTCATATATAAGCAGTTTTAGTTCACAATGAAAACTCAAAAATGGTCTTCTCTTTACCTTTGGAAGGACTTTTGGATGGATTTCAAACTCTTTGTACGAGTTTTGCTATCTTCAGACTCCTGTCGCCATTTTTCCTTCAGATCTTTAATTCAATTGCACACAAAAGTGATTTATCACTTGAAGACTTACGCACCTAATGCGATTTAACGCAGTTTGATGAAAAGTCTGTCTAAATACCCGACAGCGCGTACGCGAAAATGATTTGGGGTAGGTGCTTGCTTCATTGGGATGATTGAAACGGTTTTGAGTTCTTACTTAGGTTCTCTTACATTATTTAAAATTCATTTTCAATTCTATCAAAATTTAAAAAAAATTTCTATCTAAAAGTAATTCTGCCATGATTTTTGAAAATTGAACAACGGCGGAATTACTTTTAGATAGAAATTTTTTTAAATTTTTGATTGAATTGAAGATGAATTATGTATAACGTAAGAGGACCTAAATAAGAACTCATAACCGTTTTAATCATTCCAATGAAGCAAATAGTTTTGAAATAACAGCATTTTTTATGTAGCTCTTACAAGAATTTCAATAGAAAATCATACGAAATTTGTTTGACGGTTACATAAAAATGCTGTAACTACAAAACTACTTGCTTCATTGGGATGATTGAAACGGTTTTGAGTTCTTACTTAGGTCCTCTTATGTTACACAAAATCCATTTTCAATTCTATCAAAAATTTTAAAAAATTTCTATCTAAAAGTAATTCCGCCGTTGTTCAATTTTCAAAAATCATTGCCGAATTACTTTTAGATAGAAATTTGTTTAAATTTTTGATAGAATTGAAAATGAATTTTAAATAACGTAAGAGGACCTAAGTAAGAACTCAGAACCTTTTCAATCATCCCAATGAAGCAAGCACCTACCCCAAATCCTATAGTGTGCCCAAGCAGGTGGGTTGCTTGTACGCCCTAATGCTGGATGCTAGCACTGTATTTATGTAAGCAAGCAAAAAAAGCATAGATGTGAGAAGCACTTAATTTCGCGTACGCTGTCGGGTCTTTAGACAGACTCTTCATCAAACTGCGTTAAATCGCATAAGGTGCGCAAGTCTTCAAGAGATAAATCACTTTTGTGTGCAATTGAATTCGATGATTGATTTTCACTTGTACTAGGACCTGGTGTTGTACCTGTTGATGGAGCTTCGCTTTGCTGTTTACGACTGCATCCCAATGCTCGAGAGCCATTTCGGCCATCCGTTCCAGACAAATCTCCATCGCCAGCACCTCCACTTCCCTGTGAGAAATCCGAATTTCCACAAACGTTGCGTTTTCATCATCTACCGTTTCATCGCCAGATTCATTATCGGTATAGTGCAGCGAATAGAAAATAAGAGAACCACTCTAGTGCATCCGCATAGTCTGTCCAGTGTCTTACAATAAGCAGCCGAGACAAATGGTGGTGATGAGTTTAAAGTCTAGCAGAGATCGTAGTTGCATACTTCCATCAGCACACACTACACAAAGAGCACACAAATTTAGCTTGTCAGCAAGAATATTTTTTATATTTTACAAATATAACTTACCTTTCGAATCGCCATCTTTGTATTCAGACATTTTTATTTTTTATGTAAATTGTAAAACAAAAATTGATTAACGTCAGTTTTGACGTTTCTATACAATTTATCGATAACTTAACCAAAGTTGTATTTGGTAGCACCGTTTTTAGCTTGTCCAAGAGTTTAGCACCGAGAATTCTGTACGCTTAAGCTAATCCCGCAGGAGGATTAGTTGTTGTTGTATTTAACATGGTGATTGTTAAGCCCCGCCGTCGTTTTTTTCGTCCAATAACCCCCGGGCTTGCAAAAAAACACGCCTACTATCCTGTATATTATAGAGATCAGTGTTCAAAACAAACAACAAAATATTTTAATTTGATAGAAAAAGCTGTGTATTCAGTCGAATAGGCATGTTCAGGAAAATGAGATTTCGGAGTTCTCATCAATTTCAGTTACCTAAACAGTATTCCTCAGCAATAGCCGTGTTTTTTTGCAAGCCCGGGGGGAATTGGATGAAAAAAACGACGTCGGAGCTAAACAATTAACATGTTAAATGCAACAACAACTAATCCCAGAGAATTCTCGGGGTTTAACTTAAGCGCCCAGAAAACTGGGTTACCGGCATGAATTACATACACGTTATCGATAGTTTGTATGAAAACTTCATGTTTTTTACTGTCATGGCGTCGCTCATCCCCGCTGTCGTTTTTTTCATCCAATTTCCCCTGGGCTTGCAAAAATAAACACGGCTAATATTTCTCAGCTTTGCTGTCAAATCTCTGAGGATAAAAAATCTTGGATTCGTTGCTCATTTTTTGAGTGAGAAAAATCTCTGGGATATTATTTTTCTGAACTCGCTAAATCTCTCACCCCCTGTGAGAGCTCTTCCTTTGTGTTGAGAATTTACCTAGAATTGCTCTTTTTCTTCAAATGAAACACTTAAAATAAGAAAAGGGCACATCTTTTGATAAAAAGTGCAAATCTTTTCGTGAATGAAGCTTACTATAAGTGTCATCTTGATGTTCCTTATGGGTCAGGAGGAAATCGAAGAGAAATGAAATAGAATCAAGCGAGATGCAGATAATCTTGGACCTGAAGTCGGTGAATTGAAATGCATTGAATTGAAATATATTCAACGTTGCCAAATCCCCTTTTCCACGATGGAACTTTCTGCATGAAACTTTTTCGCTTGTTGACAAGAAGGGTAGGAAAGTGAGTCTTTTAATTGTCAGTTAATTGTCAGCTATTTATCAGACGACTGACAGTTCTGACAATATTGTAAGATAGATCTGACAATAGTCTGTACTTAGCTTAAGATGGGCTGTCATATTTTGTTTCCACACTATTATGCTAAGTACAGACGATTGTCAGATCTTACAATATTAGGTGTGTTTTATTTGTAATTTCATGGACGTATATATGTGGACTGCTAGTCTGATGTCAGTTTCATACAACAATTGTCAAAAATATGTCGCCAAAATAAGAGAGCGATGCTAGCTCTTCCCACGCCACTTCAGGAAAAAAAGAATTAACTTCTGACATAGAAACTCGCGACATCTGTTTTTAAAATTTCCAAAAGTCGTATTTAGCGATAAACCAAACCTTACAATTTTAAATTTCCTTCATAGAAATGTGCGACATATACGGTCATTGACTTACTATATATGGACTGCCAGGAGCCAACTTCACGATGGTTCCACCTATAACTAAACGCTGCTAGCGCTAACATAGGACAAGCGGAAAACATGGTGAAACATTTTGACACTTCAGTTTTGTGCTTGTTTTTTTTTCATTGGTTTTTTCAATTATTTTTCTTTGTTTTTTTTTGTCATTATGAATAAAAGATTATGAAAAAAGTTTCGGATTGAAGCCTAGTACGCTGCTGATGCGAAACGAAATTTTTCTGTGATCTAGAAACAGAAAACGAAACGCTTGCGAAAACATAACGGAAAATATCCTTGGAGAGTTTCACTAATTCCAAAAACAAAATTAAACATAAACGCTAAAAATCAGAGAAACCAATGATGTAAGAAAATGATAAACAAAAAAAACACAAATAAAACTCAAATGTCATTTTTCCGCACACAATAAATAATCTGTATAATTAATTCAGTGCGAAAAAGGAGCGGAGACTTCTCCAAATAATCTGCTACAGTTATAAATTTCGTTCTTCGAACAGCGTACTGCAAAACGAAAAGCAGAACGAAATTTTACGTTTATGATTTCGTTGTGTCATTTTTGTATGGGATTTTTCGATTCGCAACAGAAGCGTACTAGTCTTTACTATTTTATCGATTAAAAATCTCGAAACACTTTCCTTAAGATCGGAAAAATGACAGATAGGCACCTTTTTGTTTTTTTTTTCTAATGTGGTGTTTCAGTCACATACACTCTATATGTGATATATACCTCTTCCTTATCTTCTTATTCTAAAGCCAAGTACGCTGCTGATGCGAAACGAAAAATCCCATCACTAACACTCAATAAGTGATTTCTTTGTTAGAGCCTAGTACGCTGCTGATGCGAAACGAAAATTTCCTGTGATCTTCAAACAGAAAACGAAACGCTTGCGAAGACACAACGAAAAATATCCTTGGAGTGTTTCATTAATTCCAAAAACAAAATCAAACATAAACGTAAAAAATCAGAGAAACCCATGAAGTAAGAATATGATAAACAAAAAAAACACAAATAAAACTCAAATGTCATTTTTCCGCACACAATAAATAGTCTGTATAATCAATTCAGTGCGAAAAAGGAGCGGAGACTTCTCCAAATAATCTACTAAAATTATGAATTTCGCTCTTCGAACAGGGTACTGCAAAACGAAAAGCAGAACGAAATTTTCCGTTTATGATTTCGTTGTGTCATTTTTGTATGGGATTTTTCGTTTCGCTTCAGCAGCGTACTAGGCTTTAAACAAAAAATATAATTATAAAAAAAAAAACAAATTTACCACGCATGACGCTAAATGTGAAATGAAAATTAAAATTATACACAGACGTCAAAATATAAATTTTAGCAAAAACAGATGGCTCAGTTTTTTATAAGAAATAACAATAGATGTCCGTAGTTTCTATGGCAAAAAAAGCTTGCTCAGACAAAGTAGGAACAGATGGCACTGAAAATAGTTACTTTTCTTTGCCGCGTGTCCTACCATAGCGCTCATGTCACTAGGGAGAGGTGGAACCATTTTCATTTCGGCATTTGTATTGAAATGACGCTCGACTAGCAGTCCATATATAATAGGTCAATGTATACGGTATTTTGCCTCTTATTTTTTTAGTGTTGGTTTGGAGGTAGGATATTCAAAATGAAACAATTCACATTCACCAAAAATAAAAAATTGGCCGCGTTCGAATGATAGGCCGATAGGGTATCTAATGTGAAATTCCTTTCAACAAAAGAATCGATTTTTTTTTCTGAACAATTCGAATTTTTTTTGTCAAAACAAATCTTGCTAATTTAGCAAGATTCAAGAAAGATTTTATACCGATTTGCAAACACACTAGCAAGATTGGAATATTCTAAAATGTCAAATTAGGCGTTTTTCTTTTTTAGCCCCGAGCGGGGCACAGAGCGGGCTCTGAGCGAATAGAGCTCTCTCCGAACAGAGCGTGACCTGAGCGCACCGATCTATTTAAGAAACTCAATTGAGCACTGAACTCTCATATCTGTCAAATTACATGAAAATTGTATGAAGTTAGCCGCGCTCAGCTTTGTGCTCGATGTGCTCGGTCATTTTTTTCCGAGCTCATCGAGCGAGCCCCGGTCGAGCTCTGAGCTAAAAAAGAAATGCAAGTTGAGAGCTTGGAGCGCTCCGAGTTAAAAAGTAACATAGTTTTCTTTTTGACAGCTCAGTGCCACGCTCGGGGCTATAAAAGAAAAACGCCTATTGAATGTCGAGGTTTTTTAAGAAAACAAATTGTGTTTTTGGTTGCAACGAATTTTTTAAGAATTTTATATTAAATATTTATGCTTTGTTTTTCAATTAATTATATAATAATTAATTTCCAAATTGAATATTTTTTTGACATTTTACTTAAAAATTGCTGCTTTCAAGGGCCACACACACAATCACAAAAACAATCATCTAATCTTTTCGTATTCCTTTCAACGACAGAAAAAATTCGATTCTTTTTAGAAAAAAAAAATAGATTCTTTGGTTGAAAGGAATTCAACATGTTTTGCATCGGATATGTTTTCAAACGACCACAACCGCATTGGGTAGTTTTGTCTGGTATATATTTGTTTTAGCCATTGCCACAGAAAGTGAGTGACTACACGCTGAAAATCAACTGACACGTATATCAGATGTTAGCTGTTTTTTTCTCAAAAATCCAAAAAAATTTAGGATACCTTTTAGATTTATTTTGGAAAACAGCTGGTTTGTTTATCAGCTTTTTTTTCTTATAGGATTACAACAACCAATCCGGATTGCTTTTAAATTGTACTCGAACGGCTAATAACAACACGTTGTTGTCAATGAAAAAAACACGTTATTATTATTTTTCTCGTCGTCGCTGCGACAGATTCGCATTGGATCCTTTAAAAAACACACGAAACTTTTACAGCCGTATCTATTAGATTTTCTTAAAACGTCTCTTAGAGGCCATTTAGTTAAGTTTGCTTAAATATTTAAATTGCCTTTAAATGATGTTACTTAAATTCTTATCTATAATCGTATTCCGATTGATACTTAACTAAACAACGATTGTGTCATGTATTCTAAGAATTGCATACTTTTAGGCTGTTATTGAAAGCTTCGAAAAAAATTCAAACAAAAAACAAGCTCATTAGCAAATAAGAGGGAAAGAGAAGCAACTGGATGGTATGTAGGCCAAAGCAAAAGAAATGAAACCGGACTCCATTTTGTTTTATGACGTGTTTTTATTTTCACAAATTTCTTTGGTTTTTTTCAGCCGTTTGATATAAATATATCTTTTTTATAATTATTATTCATACTTTCTTTAATTAGAACACAAAACTGAAAATTCTACCTACATACATATACAGAATACATATTATGTATATTATACATATTTCTCTAATAAATACACAAAAACAATTCTTTTGAGATCTCAAAATATATATTAAATGGCTTTAAGTTACCTCTAAACGCCCTGATTGGCGTTTAAGTTAAGAGGCCTTTAAGTCATGGTGCTTAAATGTGAAAATTGATTATAGATACCGATTTCGCACTTAAGAGCTATTTAGAGGTATCTTTAAGTTAAGATGGCTTTAAAATGTCTTTATAGATACGGCTGTTAGTGTTTGGTTATTTTTATATGGATTTCGATTTTTATCGAACAAAATAAAATATAAAATATATATAAAATACAAAACAAATATAAAATATAAATACCAGACAAATCCATCATTTTCGTTCGATGCAAACCGATCTTATATACCCTATCGGCCTATCATTCAAACGCGGCCAATTGTATTATTTTTGGTTAATTGTTTCATTTTGAATATCCAACCCCCAAACCAACACTGAGAGGTTTCATTTTTTTCCGCTAGTTGCAGTGAGGAGGGCTAGTGTCACCGAGGCTAAAATGGAACCAACCTGAGATTGGCAACTAGCAGTCCATATATAATACCATTGAATAATTACTATGTCCCCTATTACACGATGATTCTTTGCGTCTGACTCTTTTTTCGAATTTCTCTTTGAAAATCATCCTGTGAATCGCACGCTATTACACGATGATTCTTTGCGCCTGACTCTTTATCGAATTTCCCTTTGAAAATCATAAAAATAAAGTTATATAAAAAGAAACGTCAAAAAGAGTCTCGGAAAACTTGGCCTACGACTCACAGGGCAACTGGTCTTCCGTCTCATCTTTTTTCTCTTTCGCACTCGTTATGTTCGAAAAGAGTCAGAAGCAAAGAATCATCGTGTAATAGGGGACATAGAAGTGAACACTGAGAAACTAGAAACGCCATCGTTGTTTTCGTGGTCATTATCGGCAACATAATAAAATATTAAATTGTTGTTTGGTTGCGAAATGCGCTAAGCAGATTCAAATAGGGATATTTTTAGGGAAATTCATTCACAATATACCTATGTACATACATACGGTGGGTGGAAGTGTTTTTTATTTGTCATGAACAACAAACATCAACAAGAATGCCATTGAAGGTCAACTGAAAGCGTTCGGTAGTATAGGTAGGTAGGTAGATACTTCAAGGGTTGCTTTTGCATTTTTTGTGGTTTCTCTCAATTAAGGAAGGTGACGTGTGACGATAAATGATGTTTGTGTTTTTATTTTTGTAATTATTATCTTCAGTTTGATATTTTCTATTTTGCTTTCAGATTTGTAGATCTAAATCCCATATATGTAGGCACAGATACATACCTATCTAAGGTTACCTATTTAAACGTTTCTTTCACGGTTGCTCAAAGGTTTATTAAATGATTGTTAAAATTTTAAGTTTTTAAATATCGTCAGAATAGCTAATTTCTTAGTTTTAAGTGTTAAATATTATTGAATCATGTGTTAATGTTGAAGGGTAAAATATTTTGCTTGAACGGAGATTTAAACAGGTTGTTTTGCCTAAGATACGACAAAAGGCTAGGGCTAGTAAGCAGGTTGGATCAAGGCAAGACAAAAATTGTATGGGCGGAGAGGTCTAATTCAACCTGCTAACTAACTTTTACAGCCGTATCTATTAGATTTTCTTAAAACGTCTCTTAGAGGCCATTTAGTTAAGTTTGCTTAAATATTTAAATTGCCTTTAAATGATGTTACTTAAATTCTTATCTATAATCGTATTCCGATTGATACTTAACTAAACAACGATTGTGTCATGTATTCTAAGAATTGCATACTTTTAGGCTGTTATTGAAAGCTTCGAAAAAAATTCAAACAAAAAACAAGCTCATTAGCAAATAAGAGGGAAAGAGAAGCAACTGGATGGCATGTAGGCCAAAGCAAAAGAAATGAAACCGGACTCCATTTTGTTTTATGACGTGTTTTTATTTTCACAAATTTCTTTGGTTTTTTTCAGCCGTTTGATATAAATATATCTTTTTTATAATTATTATTCATACTTTCTTTAATTAGAACACAAAACTGAAAATTCTACCTACATACATATACAGAATACATATTATGTATATTATACATATTTCTCTAATAAATACACAAAAACAATTCTTTTGAGATCTCAAAATATATATTAAATGGCTTTAAGTTACCTCTAAACGCCCTGATTGGCGTTTAAGTTAAGAGGCCTTTAAGTCATGGTGCTTAAATGTGAAAATTGATTATAGATACCGATTTCGCACTTAAGAGCTATTTAGAGGTATCTTTAAGTTAAGATGGCTTTAAAATGTCTTTATAGATACGGCTGTTAGTGTTTGGTTATTTTTATATGGATTTCGATTTTTATCGAACAAAATAAAATATAAAATATATATAAAATACAAAACAAATATAAAATATAAATACCAGACAAATCCATCATTTTCGTTCGATGCAAACCGATCTTATATACCCTATCGGCCTATCATTCAAACGCGGCCAATTGTATTATTTTTGGTTAATTGTTTCATTTTGAATATCCAACCCCCAAACCAACACTGAGAGGTTTCATTTTTTTCCGCTAGTTGCAGTGAGGAGGGCTAGTGTCACCGAGGCTAAAATGGAACCAACCTGAGATTGGCAACTAGCAGTCCATATATAATACCATTGAATAATTACTATGTCCCCTATTACACGATGATTCTTTGCGTCTGACTCTTTTTTCGAATTTCTCTTTGAAAATCATCCTGTGAATCGCACGCTATTACACGATGATTCTTTGCGCCTGACTCTTTATCGAATTTCCCTTTGAAAATCATAAAAATAAAGTTATATAAAAAGAAACGTCAAAAAGAGTCTCGGAAAACTTGGCCTACGACTGACAGGGCAACTGGTCTTCCGTCTCATCTTTTTTCTCTTTCGCACTCGTTATGTTCGAAAAGAGTCAGAAGCAAAGAATCATCGTGTAATAGGGGACATAGAAGTGAACACTGAGAAACTAGAAACGCCATCGTTGTTTTCGTGGTCATTATCGGCAACATAATAAAATATTAAATTGTTGTTTGGTTGCGAAATGCGCTAAGCAGATTCAAATAGGGATATTTTTAGGGAAATTCATTCACAATATACCTATGTACATACATACGGTGGGTGGAAGTGTTTTTTATTTGTCATGAACAACAAACATCAACAAGAATGCCATTGAAGGTCAACTGAAAGCGTTCGGTAGTATAGGTAGGTAGGTAGATACTTCAAGGGTTGCTTTTGCATTTTTTGTGGTTTCTCTCAATTAAGGAAGGTGACGTGTGACGATAAATGATGTTTGTGTTTTTATTTTTGTAATTATTATCTTCAGTTTGATATTTTCTATTTTGCTTTCAGATTTGTAGATCTAAATCCCATATATGTAGGCACAGATACATACCTATCTAAGGTTACCTATTTAAACGTTTCTTTCACGGTTGCTCAAAGGTTTATTAAATGATTGTTAAAATTTTAAGTTTTTAAATATCGTCAGAATAGCTAATTTCTTAGTTTTAAGTGTTAAATATTATTGAATCATGTGTTAATGTTGAAGGGTAAAATATTTTGCTTGAACGGAGATTTAAACAGGTTGTTTTGCCTAAGATACGACAAAAGGCTAGGGCTAGTAAGCAGGTTGGATCAAGGCAAGAAAAAAATTGTATGGGCGGAGAGGTCTAATTCAACCTGCTAAGCCGAGGGTAATTTTCCAAAAAATCCACTTGAAATAAAAAAAAAATCATGACACAGTGTCATGCTATACTATTGTGAAAAGCCCTAAATACACTTAGGTATATAGTCTCAAAAGAAATTGACTAAAAAAATCAAATTTATAACAATTTTGTTAATATAAAGATAAATAGTTATTGTTTTTTACAACCCAGCGCCGCCAGGCCATTGCCCCTCGCTGCCGGTGGGCAAACTTTGGGCACCCAGAGATTGAAGTAGCGCACGAATCGTGTTAATTCATGCCCACTTTTAATTGCGGTTCTTCTTAAAAATGGTTAACATACATATTCAGCCCTATCACAAATTCCTTCGTAATCGAAAATTTGCTACGAATCACGAAAAATGTATTGCAGAATCCATTCGTAGTGGAAAATTTATTAAGAATTTCGAAATTCGGGAAATTTGGTATCACAAATTCCGAATGAAACGGAAAAATGCGTCTTTTCTACGACAACTGATTCTTATCGTACCCAAGTGGTAAACGATTGTGTTTCATTAAAAAATAGTTTTTTTTACAAATTGTAAAACTTACAATGGTTGCAAACGCAAATTAATCAATTTTTATTTTGTTAAAAATTCTTAAACTCTTAAAATAATTGAATACCACGCCGAAACAATTTACAAAGAAGTCAAAACAAAAATATTTTCCTTAAAAAAAAAAACGAGAAATTAAAAGAACACATCACTTTTAAAACAAGCCGGGCTGAAATTAGTTCATCAGTACATTTGAAACCACATTATTTATAACTTCAATTTATTTTTATGTTGAATCTATTTTCTTGAGAAAAAAATGCTAAAACATTCAGCCCTATCACAAATTCCATCGTAATCGAAAATTTGCTACGAATCACGAAAAATGTATTGCAGAATCCATTCGTAGTTGAAAATCTATTAAGAATTTCGAAATTCGGCAAATTTGCTATCACAAATTCCGAATGAAACGGAAATGTGACTTCCTTTTCTACGACAACTGATTCTTGTCGTAGCCAAGTGGTAAACGATTGTGTTTCATTAAAAAAATAGTTTTTTTTTACAAATTCTAAAATTTGCAATGGTTGCAAATGCAAACTATTCAATTTGTATTTTGTTAGTTAAAAGTTCTTAAACTCTTAAATAATTGAATGCCACGCCAGTGAGAAACATTGCAAAGAAGTCGAAACAAAACAATTGCATTAAAAAAAACAAAGGAAGTAAAAGAACACATCACTTTTAAAACAAGTCGGATTAAAATTTGTTATTTTTTTTTAACTTCAATTTATTTTAATGATGAATATATTATTTTCTTGGGAAAAAATGCTAAAACATTGAATAAATAAACAAATATCAACAACACAGTTTTTTCACGATCAATAACTTGACAGCTGTAATAGTGCTGTAATAGTTTAAGGGATTTTTGTTTTTAAAAGCTCCAAGTATTGCTGTGACATAGGACAGCTGATTTCGAAATTCAGAATTAATTCTTTTAATGAGGCATTGCTTTTTTCGATTCCATTCGGATTTGGTGAATGCTTTTTTTCGGGGTTCGTAGTGGAATAATCTATTCGGAAATTTTCCACGATGGATTCTGTGATAGGCCTGATTGAATAAATAAACAAATATCAACAACACAACTTTTTTCACGATCTCAATCATTTGACAGCTGTAATAGTGCTCAGGGATTTTGGGATTTGTTTTTACGATATTTATTAAAACAAAGAGTCTAGCCATACTTAACACAAATGTTCAGCTTTTTTTGTGTAAAAAAAAGGGAAAAAAGATGGGACTTTTTAAAAAGTTTAAGGGATTTTTTATTTTAAAAGCTCCAAGTATTGCTGTGACATAGGACAGCTGATTTCGAAATTCAGAATTAATTCTTTTAATGAGGCATTCAGGCCTATCACAGAATCCATCGTGGAAAATCTCCGAATGGATTATTCCACTACGAACCCCGAAAAAAAGCATTCATCAAATCCGAATGGAATCGAAAAAAGCAATGCCTCATTAAAAGAATTAATTCTGAATTTCGAAATCAGCTGTCCTATGTCACAGCAATACTTGGAGCTTTTAAAAACAAAAATCCCTTAAACTTTTTAAAAAGTCCCATCTTTTTTCCCTTTTTATTTTACACAAAAAAAAGCTGAACATTTGTGTTAAGTATGGCTAGACTCTTTGTTTTAATAAATATCGCAAAAAATTCCCATAATCTCAGAGCACTATTACAGCTGTCAAGTTATTGATCGTGAAAAAACTGTGTTGTTGATATTTTGTTTATTTATTCAATGTTTTAGTATTTTTTCCGAAGAAAATAATACATTTAGCATTAAAATAAATTGAAGTTAAAAAAATAAAGTGGTTTCAAATGTACTGAGGAACAAATTTTAATCCGGCTTGTTTTAAAAGTGATGTGTTCTTTGACTTCCTTTGTTTTTTTTTTTAAGGCAATAGTTTTGTTTCGACTTCCTTGCAATGTTTCTCACTGGCGTTGCATTCAATTATTTAAGAGTTCAAGAACTTTTAACAAAATAAAAATTGAATAGTTTGCGTTTGCAACCATTGCAAATTTTAGAATTTGTAAAAAAAAAACTATTTTTTTAATGAAACACAATCGTTTACCACTTGGCTAAGACAAGAATCAGTTGTCGTAGAAAAGGAAGTCATATTTCCGTTTCATTCGGAATTTGTGATAGCAAATTTGCCGAATTTCGAAATTCTTAATAGATTTTCCACTACGAATGGATTCTGCAATACATTTTTCGTGATTCGTAGCAAATTTTCGATTACGATGGAATTTGTGATAGGGCTGATTGCTTTTTTCGATTCAATTCGGATTTTGTGAATCCTTTTTTCGGGGTTCGTAGTGGAATAATTCATTCGGAGATTTTCCACGATGGATTCTGTGATAGGCCTGATTTTGTTATTAATGATCATGAATAATATTTTTAACGAATAGGTACGAGTATATTACGTATATTGATCATGAAAATGTGGAAACGAAGGCAATATTATTGAGCAAAACCGTTGGTGTTGAACCGTAGATCCAAATAGGATACTGAGAACAATGAACATACATTATGTAAGTGGCAATAGATGCAAACGTTTTAGAAAGAAACGAAAATCTTGTCGCCAATAAATTGAGTCTGTCTGGCTAAAAAAAAGGCTTTTTTATGGTTTTAGGAACAAAATACCTAAGTAAAAACTATTCTGAAATGTGTCTTTGCTTTTCTTGCATCAGTGATAATTTCGATAATTTGTAAAAAATTCTACTTACGTATTAATTAAACTTACGAGTATTATTAAAATTATAAAAATGACTATAACAATGTAAAAATAAAAAAACTCTGGCATTCCCAGATTTGTTTCTCAGAAAAACTTATTTGCGACGAAAAAATTTATATATGTGCTGATCATTTTGACAAAAAAAAATTTAAGTCTGGGAGCTTTCCGTGCATGCACAAATAGAGAGGCTTGTCCGTTCCCATACAATCAAAATAAAAGTGAGTGTGTTTTAAAAGGAATCACAAATAACTTGCAAAATTTCAATCCACAGTTTTTAAAGATGTTATTTTGGCATTATTTAAACACATTTTGTGGTTCAAATGCAAATGGCAGTACCTACATATGTATTCGTTTGCGTAAGATCAGATTACATTTTTTTGCTCCTGGTATTATGCCCCAGAATTGTGTGGAAGCCCTGCATCCACTCCCAAAATTTGCTATCTGCTCTTCGAAAAACTCTTGACTCTTTTAGAAAATTCATTCAAGTGAAACCCCAATTTTTTCTCCTTAACAAATTTGATTTTTTTTGCGAGAAAACATATGTACTCTCCCTAAGTCGAATTTTCACGGGATACCAAGATTTGTTCGAGTTAGAGAGAGTTTTGGAAAAATTCGAGTTATAGAGAAAAAAAACATTTTTTTATTTTAAAAGGTTTATTTAATAAATAATGGTTAATATACATATGTATTAAAGCAACCAACAACACAAAGAAAAGGATAATAATCCTTTTTTGTTTTTGCGTTGTAACTTTTTAAAAACTGTATCTTTTTATAGAGGTACCAGGGTTATGAATAGGAAGAAACGCAAAGAGCTGACGATGATGGTACACGCGATGCTACACATATATACATATGTACCTATTAAGGTTTTGATGGTTCGTAGTTATACTATACCCAAATACGAATTCCGAAGGGGTAATGGTTTTTTATTTTGTTTTGTTCTAAACAAAATTCGACTTAAGGGGTGAAAAAAGATGCCAATTATCGAGAAAATGTGTTCAAGTTAAAGAGAGTTCGACTTAGAGGGAGTTCGACTTAGAGAATGGTTTTTGTATGGAAAATTGAAGGGAATGATAAAATATGGCGAAAAGGTTCCAATTAGAGAGAAATTCGACTTAGAGAGAGTACGACTTATATAGTCGACTGACGACTGTATATTTATAATTATTTATTAACAAAATAATATTTTTTTTTCAAAACTTTACGTTATTAAGTAATATTTTTACGTTATTAAGTAATATTTTTGTTTGTAATATTCGAATCTCCTATTAATTTCTAGTCAAATACTAAAAACCGGATGCCTAAGGGTCTGTTTCACAATGTCTGATTAAAGTGCCAATTAAGCTACATGGAACTTATTCGAGAGTTAACAACCTCATTTACGTTTCAAAATGTCTGAATACGTCTAATTGGCAATTAAAGTTCTAAATATTTTACTGGCAAGATGAAGTGCCGATTAGAAAATTAAACTAACAATTAAAAATTCAAAATTTTCTTCACTAACACTCACACTTCAATTCAACACACAATTACCTCTTATTATTCACATCTCTTTGAAACAATCCTCTCGACACTTTTAACATATACAATAAGATGACCCACCATGAAAAACTAACTATTTGATGATTATAAATATTTTTTCTTCAATGTTTGACATGAGTCAAATTCTATTTGTCTGGAAAACTGGAATAACGAACGAATAGCTAATTGATCATTGTGAAACGCAAAGTTTTTTGATGGGAGGATTTAATTTTAGGATCAATTAAATGTCGGATAACTAATTAGAAATTTACTCAGACATTGTGAAACAGACCCTAAATGTCTTTTAATTTAAAAAAAAATTAAAAATAACGAAATCTACTATACTTCTTAATTAGTAGAAAATAATAGGATTCTTGAAGCAACAAAATAACGGATGGATGTCGAATTTAAGAAAACTTACTTTTGTTATTTTCAATTTTCTCAAAAACTAGAAAACATTTTGACATATTATGGTTTTTAATGTTTGACTAAAAACTGATTGGAGCATTGAATATAAAATACAAAACTACTACTTAATAACATAACATTTTGAGCAAAATGACATTGAACACAATTTTTTAATTTTTTTTTCAAAAATGTAAGTTTAAAAATTAATTTTTAAAAAACTGTTCACTCAAACAACTTAATTTAAAAAGAAAATGAAAAAAGAAATCTTTGGCTTTATAAAAGTGTATAGCATGGTATTAAGTGTGTTTTATTCATTGCTGGATAGCCAGCGCAGCACAAGTCTGAATAAAAAGATCACTCACTCTATACGTTCATTTGAATAATTGAAAGCTCTATCGTCAGCACAGCCATCTTCTTTTTTACTGACTTTTTTTTCGCCAGCAATCAGATTGTTTTTGTTTGCCAAGCGAAATTTTGCTGCGCTGGCTATGCAGCAATAAATAAAACACACATACTGTAGTTGTTACCGTTGTTTTTTAATGATGTTGTTCTGTTTTAATTTGATTTTTTAGAAAATTGCCCCTCCCACCTAAACGGGGGGTAATAGACCCCCGCCACCCATACGATATTTTTCTTGTCTCAACTCAACCTACACGCTCTTATAGCTTTTTGTCACACCTTAGGTGAATCACCCTATGTATTGTATACCTACATAAAATCAATGTCAATATAGAAACAAAATTGTAGAAAAAACAATAAAATAAAAAATATAGAGAGGTATCTAACTATCGGTTTTTAATAACTAAATTGTGTTTCCTTAGAAAAAAATTAGGTATAAAAGTTTCTCTTCTTTGATCTTCCAAAAATGATGAGCTTACAAAAAATATTTATTAAACTTATTTTTCAATGGGTAAGGTACCTATACCAACCAACATATGTATACCTATCTACATATAGGTACCTACCTATCTACATAATTAGAATTACACATTTTGAATCTTTAAAATCTCATAGATAGGTAGGTAGGTACAAAACTTTAAAATTAGGATTAAGAAAAGTTCATACCAAACTCATAAAGACCAAAAAACGCAACAAATTAAAACATAATCGTCATCACTTCAAATTGCATGAAAGCAAAAACAACATCTTTGAATGAACGCAAAGTAAAAAAAAACAACCCTTGAAATTACATTTCGTTCAACAAACGTATAGTTTGACCTTGTCTGGCATGGCAGACAACAATTCAACTGCAAAACCAAAGTGGTTGTTTTTGTTGTTGCCTCCCATTCATTCGAACGAAAATTTCCCTCATAATTTCCTCAAGCATATTCAATGGTTGTGGTTTTCACTATTCAGTTTTTAAAAGCGACAACGATTTCCGGCCATATAGCGGCGATCTAATCCGGTGTCCACTTCTATATCCACTATTTTGCACAGCCAATAAAACGCTCCGGTTGTGTTCAAAAACGCTTTAGCCACTTTTGGTTGTGTTCACAAAGTATTTCTGCTTCCCTGTCTCCACTAAACTACAAATATCATAGAACACATCCTTTTTATGAGTGAAAAACAACATTAAGGTTCAAGTCATGAATAATTTTCAACGCGCCATCTTCATCTTCAAAGTTTCAACTTTCTTTATCCATTTCCATATCCACTATTTTACTACTACAATAGGTGCGTTTTATTGGTAATTTATAGCAAGTGCAGCAATCAGGTACCAATAAAACGCTCCGGCTGTGTTCAAAAACGCTTTAGCCACTTTTGGTTGTGTTCACAAAGTATTTCTGCTTCCGTGTCTCCACTAAACTACAAATATCATAGAACACATCCATTTTATGAGTGAAAAACAACATTAAGGTTCAAGTCATGAATAATTTTCAACGCGCCATCTTCATTTTCAAAGTTTCAACTTTCTTTATCCACTTCCATATCCACTATTTTACTGGCAAATTTATTGGCAGTAATTGATTGTTGTTATTGTTCACCGAGGGAAATTTTACTGTGCTAGCTATAAATTTACCAATAAAACGCACCTATTTAACAATAATCAATTACTGCCGATCATCGTGTAATAGCGTGCGACTCACAGGATGATATTCAAAGAGAAATTCGAAAAAAGAGTCAGACGCAAAGAATCATCGTGTAATAGGGGACTATGAATTTTCTGCTATGAATCATAAAAGATTTTCACCATAGAAGATTTTTTATAGTTGGTATTCAGAAGATCGATCTTTTATAAAATTCTGTTAGGAAACTTCGAAAACGAAATATGCAAGCAAACAGAACTAAAATCTATTGTCAATCAGCTGTTCTAAAAAAAATTCATTACTGACACATAAATAGAAGTGGTTGTTAGCGAATTGAAATTAATTTTTTGAATTTGTATTTGTGAATACAGTTTGTTTATATTGGAGACCTAACCTAACCTAATCGATTCGAGCACAAACATTTCGGTTCTGGCTTCATATTTGAATAATCCCAAAGAACAAGATCTTGGCGAGCTGGTAGATTTTTACCCAGAAAAATCTTTCTTCGATAACGATGGAAAGAAGAAGAGTGACATCATGAACAAGTATTTCTTCGTGTATAAAGACAAGCCGCCAAAAGTAAGTAGAGAACCTGGGCTGTCGTTCATTTGATCTCGCCCAAGTGTTACAGATCCCGGGCGGAGGCTTTCGAGATATTTGAATGGTTCTCTGATGCCGGTGAATGGAGTGTACACTTCCCCAAGTAGGAAAGAGATCTTATCTTATCTTATCTTAGAAATAACTGTTTTTATCTCATCCTTTCGACAGGGATCCGGCCACTTTCAAAAACTCCACACTCTGCCCACCATACAAGAATGGATCCCTTACAATTGTATCAATATTATCAACACGAATGGGATAAATTCAAAACAAACCTTCCCGGCGAATGTAATCGCTCTGAACTACGCTGATAGATTCGGTATAAACTATTTGGAGAACAATGAATTTCTACTTAGTAAACAGAAACAAAAAAAAAGTAAATTAGAACTTAACAAAACTAACAATCTAGTAGGTATCTAGACTCAGAAGAGAGAAGACAAGCAGAGTAAATGAAGGTGAACGATGAACCTTGCCTTCCATGTCAACTCTTTTTTTTATTACAATAGTAGCTAATAGTTAAAATATATTTAAATGAAATAATAAAAGAAACTGAAAAATAAATAACAAGAACAAATCTGATAATATTATTGTTTGGATTTGAATGTTTCTTTGTTGATCGGTTTTGAATTTCACTTCTAAGCTTCTGGCATCTCTTCGAGTGAGATGATAGAGGATGCGATCGACAATTTGTTTGACAACTCCAACAGTGAGGACCAAAGTGTCGTGCTTGAGCATGGATTAAGTATTTAATCCGTACACTGGCATAAGGTTGACGTAGCCAATGTCATATGGTGGCATAGCAGATGTTTTCGGAGAAGATTATCGTTACTGGAAAAAAAGAATTTCAATTCTGGAAACTATTTTTGACTCAAAATTGATACTTACTTGTCAACAACCCAGACAGATGGACCCCAATTGCGTTCTTTGATCAAGTCCTTAATGAACTCAGGATCACGGCTGGGGATTTCCAGATCCTGGACAACATGCAAGTCGTCTTGAGCCAGTTTCACTGACAAAGTCGAAGTCAAGCCCATTACTCGCTTATAGAATGGCAACATATAAAAGTCAGTTATTGGGGATTGCGGTCCATGGGCGGTGCCACCACCCTTTAGTAAGGGTGAACGAATGGATGAATGTCGGACACGTCCACCACCCTTTTGTGGCCATGGCTTACGGCCACCACCACGCACCTCCGAACGCGATTTCGTATGAGCAAAACTAACGTAACGATACTTTCGTTGCCATTCCATGTTCTCTTGGATAACATCAACTCAACTTGGATAACATCAACTCGTGGCAAACACGTCGGGATGTAAATCAATCAGACCGAGTTTCTTCTCTTCAATTGTATCGGTGTTTTCGATCCATGCCTGACGATTTGCACGAATATTTGTTGGTATTTCGGTATTCTGTTTAGCGGGAGGATAAGAGCTGGAGATGGTTGAATAACTTTGGTGGTGGTCAGGTGTCGCCCCGAATTAATGAGATGTTTTGTTTTATTAAATAAATTAAAATCTTTTATGATAATAGTCACAAAAATTTGTCTTTTATACTTTTATGTTGTATTTACATTTGTCTCCTTTTAACAACATTTCGTTGGCGAAATAAAATATAAGTACCCATTTTCAGTTGTTCTTTTATGATAAAAGTCACCCAAATGTATCTTTTATTCTTTTATGATTTGTAAAAGATTGAATACGAAAATTGCGGTTTGTAAAAGATTTTTTGACATGTTCGATTTTTTGATAGTTCATAACAGATCCTGGATAGCAGATTTTATAACAGATTTGGCATGCCGAATACCAAAATTATAATTCATAAAAGATTTTTTGACAGCTCACATTTTGTATGGAAAATCATAACAGAATAGCAGAATAAAAGAATAAAAGATCTCGCCGAATAGGCCTAATGTCCTAATCGACTGACAATGATAAAAATTATTTTATTTATTTTATTTTATTGATTTATATTACTCGTGCTCAGGAAAATGAGATCGCAGCAACATGAAATGGATTCCTCAGCAAAATTACTCAAATTTATTGTCAAAAAGCTGAGGAAAAAAAATTCCAATGATGGTTTTCAATTATAGCTATAATATAACTAGTCATTTTAACATAATTTGTCGCTATTATATTTTTTCTGCCGCCATAAGACTTTTTACATAGGTACCTAGATTTGTCAATAAAAAAATATAAAAATTAAGAAAAAGTATCAGTCATTTTTATAAAATTTACTAACTACTATGCCAAGTTAGTTAGACTAAATTTAGCGGATTTGGGTTAGGTATGGATGCAGTACAGTAGCTATATCAATTCGTCCTAGAGCCATTGGGTAGCGTTTAGGAAAGAGATCGAATCTTTGATCTTAAGCTCAGAAAGTTCATTGAAAAATGCTTTACCAAATGACTGTTCTCTCATTTTGGTCCCCACAACAAAAATAGTGTGAATTGTGTAGGAGATACCCAGCTTCGCCGTATGCTCTCAGATTGATTAGTGTCCGGAAGAGGTAGTGACTACCACTGGATATGTCTTGCCTGGGTCGGAAATGAAGAAATCTTTTCCGAACAATATTTTCCTCTAAAATAATTTCAGCAGACAGAGTTGTTTTTGTTTTAATATTATTTATAATGCTGAAACTTTGTATAGCATTGTTGAAAATTTGCGCCTTCCAAAATTTGCCGGTTTCCAAAACTTGCCGTCCAGGACTTAACTGGATGAACACAATGCGACGGATCCGCAGCCGGAGTCGGAGCTGGAACACCTGTCAAAATTTATTAAATACACACAAAATCAATGCCATGAGCAGAATGGAATGCAACTGCAGACGGAGCCGCATTGTTTCGCGAACTTTTAGCTTTTCACGTGCAGGACATTTGACGTTTCAATTTGTATGAAGAAATAAAGAGCCGGAAAAAATATTGAAGTTTTTAGTGCTTATTTGTGTCGCGAAAAAACTATTAATTAAAAGAAAAATATTGGAAATAAAAACAGTGAATAATAAACTCGTGGCTTTTTTTTTTCTTTAAAATATAAAAAATTGCTGTACAGCCCATTGTGGGCAGGTAAAAAAAACGACGTAAATTTTTTGAAAGTTGTTGCAGCTGCGGCCCCTATTTAAAAAAAATTGGAAACCCGAAAACAGCCCCGCAAATACGCTCCTGTCTTTGCTTTGAAACTCTGTGCATTTCTGTGAATTTCTACACCACAGTCTGTCAAAGTTCATATAAAAAAAACTAAATTGACGCAGAAATTTACACTAATGCACAGAGTAAAGGAACACACCTAATATATTAAGGGTATTCATGCAACGTCTAAACTTTACGATGTCGTAAAATCGTAAAGTTTCCGACACACGTTTCATGGACGCACCAAAAAACATTTTTCGTAAATGTGGTAAACGATATGGTAAACAAATCAGCTGTTCGTTAAAGGTCACAGCTTAAAATATTTTATTTAATTTTAACATTCGTAAAATTTGACATCCACATTTTAAAAATGCCCAAAATAAGCCAAAAAAGTAAATTTATACAATTGTATGAACAAATTGCTTTCAATGATCTATTAATTCTTTTTGTGTCTTAAAGTTTAAGATTTGTTTGAAAAGATTTCCCATACAAATTTTCACAGTTCGTTTATGACGTCGTAAACTTTAAGACGTTTACGATGCTTTTCCGACGTTGCATGAATACCCTTATTATCTTTGTACTTTAAGTGCCTGTTTACATAGGCATTTTGCTGAAGGACGCATCCAGTGAGACAGGTAGAAACGAGAAGGATTTTGGGATGGAATTTACCCTTCTCGTTTCTACGCACACATAAATCCACCTGTCTCACTGGTTGCGCCTTTCAGTAAAATGCCTTTGTACAGGCACTATGCCTTGTACGCTGCTGATGCGAAACGAAATTTTTCTGTGATCTCCAAACAGACAACGAAACGCTTGCGGAAACACACCGGAAAATATCCTAATTCCAAAAACAAAATCAAACAAACTCAAAAAATCAGAGAAACCCAGGATGTAAGAAAATGATAAACAAAAAAAAAACAAATAAAACTCAAATGTCATTTTTCCGCACACAATAAATAGTCTGTATAATAAATTCAGTGCGAGAAAGGAGCGGAGACTTCTCCAAATAATAATCTTCTACAATTATAAATTTCGCTCTTCGAACAGCGTACTGCAAAACGAAAAGTAGAACGTGTAATACGTTATTATTATATAAACTATTATCAATTATAACTTATTAATTTGTAAATTTTATTTATTTAATATTATTATTTAATTTGTACAAACATTTTTAATCTAAGATTTCTCAATATGTGTATTTATAGAAAAATAAATAAATAAATAATCTTGAGCACAAGACTTTTATTTTCGCTTTGCAAATTTGAGGTGAAATATTTTGGATTAATTTCTCAGTAAGATAAAACTTTTTCTTCCATCAAAAGCTTTTTAAGCGGACAACATCGCCTTTTTTTTTTTTAATATTTTCACAAAGCAAAACAAAACCTCTAAAAGAGCCGCCGATATACCTAGTTAACCATCTTAAGTTTTTTTAATCCAATCCTCAAGATTTTGATCTTTAGACTAAAGAAAATGACTAGATTCCACATTTTAATATATTTAATAAATAGGAGGCGCGATAACTCGTGGAGAAACAAGAATTAGTGTATTCATACAACTATTAGAGATATTTAGAAAACAAAAAGTGTTTTTGTGTGGGTGGACCCGATGCATTTATGTTAATTCCCAAAGGACTATTTTTTTCTTAAATTGTAAATAGCACAAAATTAGTAGGTACATACATACAAACAAATTTTTACGTTATAAAAGATGTTTTCTTAATATTAATATTAAAAAATTAATTTTTTCGAATATCTATGGTTGTCAGGTAGTGTAAAGGGAGTTGATCATTTTTGTTCAAGAGTGTACAGAAACGAATTTGGTACTTAGAAGAAGAAATAGAGGAACGGGCATATCGAGGAAAAAGTGAAGCATTTTTCAAAATAGTGTGAGTTACACAAACACAGCTAAATCATGGAAAGGAATCTTTAGCTGTTGTTTTGAGATTTTATTTTAAATCGTTAAAATATAAAAAAAATCTTAGTAAATTAAATAAACAAGTAAAATAAAAGTAAATAAAGAGAATATATTATGCTTTTCTTCATTGAAATAAAAATATGAAACTACATGCGGTGCGCCGTTAAATCCTGTAAAAACACCTAAATAAGCAGTGCAACTTTTGTTAATTTCACAGGTAAGCTGTGTCTCATATTCCACATAAAGTAAGTAAAATTACTCTGAGCCTTGCCAACAAAAGCTAATTCCAACCTGGGTGAGAATTTAAATTTTGACAGATAGGCACCTGACATATCACGTTTTAAAGTATATTTGCATTTTCAACAAATTAGGATTTTTTATAGCAAAATGCTATGAAATATCAATTTTAAAGTATTCTACGATAAAATGTATTTACATAAAAAACATCACTTCACATTTATTTATGTGGAATCTGAGACACAATCAGCCCGTGAAATGAAAATTTTAACTCCATATTATAGGTGTTTTTACACAATTTAACACAGCACCGCATGTTGTTTTATATTTTTTATATTTAAGTACTAAAAGCTTTCACTATTCTCACTTTTATTTCATTTTTTATTTAGTTTAATTATCTTTTTTCACTATTGACGATTGAAAATCTCAAAACACTTTCGGCAAAATGACAGATATGCACCTTTTTGTTTTTAATTTGGTGCTTCACTCACATAAAGTTTGTTCGTGTACTTCTCGGACTAAATCTGGCAAACTGTCAAAATTGGAGGAGTGGGGGTGAAATTCTCTCAAAGAGAAGCGAAACTGTCCGAGAATACACGAACGCCTTAAACCAAAATATTTGCCAGTTTTTAAACGTCAACAAAAAGTAAACAAAAGCAAAAAAGTAAACAAAGCAACAATATTGAAATTTTCATGATAATTTCATATTCTTTATTAAATTTGATGATGAACAAATTAAAATTAACGTTGTGAGTATTTACAAATACAAAATACGACACTAAACAGGAACATCACGTAATTTTTTTATTAATCCCGAATTCTATGAAGAATTCAGAACAGAATTTAAAAAAAAAAAACACTGAATTAAAGTACACTTCACTTTATTTCTTAAATAATTTATTAATTTTTTTATTAAAAAGTCACTTCTTTTATTAAAATAATTAATTTTTGTAAGTGAACGAATAAAAAACTACATTTTTACTAAGACAAAACAAAAAGTAAACAACAGCCATTTTGTAAATTTTTTGTTGTTCTTTGTCTTTCAAACTGGCTTCTGACAAAACACAGCACTTACCAGTTTTTGCCCGAAGAAATTTCTCGGGTAAAAACTGGCAAGAAGGAGAAATTATTTTCTCTCTCATGAGCGCTCTCTCCTGCCAGAAACTACCCAAAATTTGCGTACGCGAACGCCTTCGGACTAAATCTGGTAAAAAATGGTAGTTTTGGGTAGTTTCTGGCGCGTAAGCGAACGGACCTATACACTGTATATGCGATACACAGTACACAAATCAAAGGTATTATATTGCGCAGGTTGTCAAAGTTGGAAGTGTCAAAAAATTAAAAATGGCTGTTCCAGTGCCCACAGGAACTCAGCACGCATCATTAGAAACAACAACAAAATATTGAAATTAGACAAGTAAAGGGACACTGCATCCACCATTTTACCACCATAATACCTCAATTTTGACAGATGCGCAGAACTGAACAAAAATGAAAACGCTAATGATATTACCTTTAATATGTGTACTGTGTATGCGATATATACCTCTTTCTTATCTTGTTATTCTAAGATTTGGTATCAAATGAAAGGTGACGTTGAGCCCGTTACATTCGTAATTATAAATTTCGCTCTTCGAACAGCGTAATGCAAAACGAAAAGTAGAACGAAATTTTCAGTTTATGATTTTGTTGTGTCATTTTTGTATGGGATTTTTCGTTTCGCATCAGAATACGATTGTTCGTCCTCCTTCTTTTACTTTCTTAACAGGTGTTTCTCTTTCTTTTTCAGCTTGTTGAGCTCCCAAGAAGTTCTGATCCTTCTATGCAATAACACCGCTTCGTATCCCCCTGGCACTCCATCAAATAATTGGTTTCGTAAAACCCAGCAAGTGAGAAGCTACTTGGAAATTTATTCGCTGGTTTTATTAACACAACAGAAAAACACCCAGACTAATTTTCAGATAATTGATATAAGTGATTACTTGTTAATACATCAATTTATTGGCAGTAGAACGTTACACAATTTGAGGAAAACAGTTTTAAAAATTTGGCACAAAGATATGACTTTTATAATAAGAGTATTCATGCAACGTCGGAAACTTTACGATGTCGTAGAATCGTTAAGTTTACCACACACGTTTATTGGTGGTATATATGGTAAACGATATGGTAAACAAATCAGCTGTTCGTTACCGTCAAACAGCTTAAAACATTTAATTTAATTTTAACATTCGTAAAATTTGTTATCCGCAATTAAAAAATCCCCAAAATAAGTGATCAACACACAAGTGCATGTGTGAATGCATTTGTGTGTAACTCACACTATTTAAAAAAAAAAACTCACTTTTTCCTCGACATGCCCGTTCCTCTATTTCTTCTTCTAAGGTTACAAGAGTTTATCATGTTTACGATATTTACTATCTTCGTTTAACACACTAATTTGTGTCTTTCAAACAGAGCGCGGTCCGGCGGGACGGGAAACAATTTTGCCCGTCGCGTTCTCTGTCTTCTAGAGAATTATAAGTTGTTGTACAAACAGAACGCGGTCAAATGCAGTCTTGCCCATCTAAGTCATCTCGAGTGTACTTTCACCACAAATTTATAAAATCTGAATTAAAATTGAAACTTACTTATTGATTTTTGTAACAAGAATTCACAAAATAAGAGTTTGTGTTAATATTTTGTATTCTTTTCAGTCTGGAACCAGCTCCAAGAAATAAACACATTCAAAAAAATGCAAAGAGCTAGCGATTTTTTTTTTCTGTTTTGTCTTTTGACCGTCGCGTTCTTTGTAAAAATTTACAACTTCAATTTTACCGTCGCGTTCCATTTTTTCCCGCTGAATTTGACCGCGTTCTGTATATAAACGTATAATTCTCTAGAAGACCCGCCGGACAGCGCTCTGTTTGACCAGGCCTTAAATCAATAGAACGCCGAAAGCTGACCGCGTTCTGTTTGACGTATAAGAACGCGGAGGGCAGCGTTCTGACCGTCCCGCCGGACCGCGTTCTGTTTGACCAGGCCTTTAAAGTTTAAGATTTGTTGGAAAAGATTTCCCATACAAATTTTGAGAGTTCGTTTACCACGTCGTAAACTGACTTTTACCACGTTTACGATGATTTTCCGATGTTGCATGAATACCCTTAATAAGTATTAGTTTTTGAAATTATAATTGTTTAGAAACCTATAAACAATTTTTATTTAATTATATAGATTAAGTTATAAGCTATTTACCAATTTAAATTTGTAATAAATATATGATTATAATATATGTATATGATTATATGAAATAAAAAAATTACTAATAGGTTAAAATCTTAAAACTAGTCATAGGGTCAATTTGTTCACACGGTTATCTAATATCTACTTATCTGACTTCTAATACTTGAGGCAATCAAAATTCATATCTTCTTTAAGCATGTGTAATACGTTATTATTATATAAACTATTATCAATTATAACTTATTAATTTGTAAATTTTATTTATTTAATATTATTATTTAATTTGTACAAACATTTTTAATCTAAGATTTATCAATATGTGTATTTATAGAAAAATAAATAAATAAATAATCTTGAGCACAAGACTTTTATTTTCGCTTGAGATGAAATATTTTGGATTAATTTCTCAGTAAGATAAAACTTTTTCTGCCATCAATAGCTTTTTAAGCGGACAACATCGCCATTTTTTTAATATTTTCAAAAAGCAAAACAAAACCTCTAAAAGAGCCGCCGATATACCTAGTTAACCATCTTAAGTTTTTTTAATCCAATCCTCAAGATTTTGATCTTTAGACTAAAGAAAATGACTAGACTCCACATTTTAATATATTCAATAAATAGGAGGCGCGACAACTCGTGGAGAAACAAGAATTAGTGTATTCATACAACTCTATTAGAGATTTTTAGAAAACAAAAAGTGTTTTTGTGTGGGTGGACCCGATGCACTTATATTAATTCGCAAAGGACTATTTTTTTCTTAAATTGTAGATAGCACAAAATTAGTACATACATACAAACAAATTTTTACGTTATAAAAGATGTTTTCTTAAGGCTTAACTACATAAGCCAAAAAGTACTGAAGTACAAAAGTAAAAATATTTTTTTTACCGCTAGCGCCGTTGTTTTGTGAAAAAGAATACACAAATTTGTTTTTAAACCAAAATTTAAGCTTTCTGCATCATTTTTATAAGTTTTCCAGTCAGAAACACTATCCTAAAATGAGTTTGAAAATTTTCACTTTTTTACTTTTTCACTTTTTTAGCTTATGTAGTTAAGCCTTTAATATTAATATTAAAAAATTAATTTTTTCGAATATCTATGGTTGTCAGGTAGTGTAAAGGGAGTTGATCATTTTTGTCCAAGAGTGTACAGAAACGAATTTGGTACTTAGAAGAAATAATAGAGGAACGGGCATATCGAGGAAAAAGTGAAGCATTTTTCAAAATAGTGTGAGTTACACAAACACAAATACACAAACTCAGCTAAATCATGGAAAGGAATCTTTAGCTGTTGTTTTGAAGAATGTGTTTTGAGATTTTATTTTAAATCGTTAAAATATAAAAAAAATCTTAGTAAATTAAATAAACAAGTAAAATAAAAGTAAATAAAGAGAATATATTATGCTTTTCTTCATTGAAATAAAAATATAAAACTACATGCGGTGCGCCGTTAAATCCTGTAAAAACACCTAAATAAGCAGTGCAACTTTTGTTAATTTCACAGGTAAGCTGTGTCTCATATTCCACATAAAGTAAGTAAAATTACTCTGCACTACGGGCGCTCAATGCAATTGAGCCTTGCCAACAAAAGCTAATTCCAACCTGGGTGAGAATTTCAATTTTGACAGATAGGCACCTGACATATCACGTTTTAAAGTATATTTGCATTTTCAACAAATTAGGATTTTTTATAGCAAAATGCTATGAAATATCAATTTTAAAGTATTCTACGATAAAATGTATTTACATAAAAAACATCACTTCACATTTATTTATGTGGAATCTGAGACACAATCAGCCCGTGAAATGAAAATTTTAACTCCATATTATAGGTGTTTTTACACAATTTAACACAGCACCGCATGTTGTTTTATATTTTTTATATTTAAGTACTAAAAGCTTTCACTATTCTCACTTTTATTTCATTTTTTATTTAGTTTAATTATCTTTTTTCACTATTGACGATTGAAAATCTCAAAACACTTTCGGCAAAATGACAGATATGCACCTTTTTGTTTTTAATTTGGTGCTTCACTCACATACACTGTATATGCGATATATACCTCTTTCCTATCTTGTTATTCTAAGATTTGGTATCAAATGAAAGGTGACGTTGAGCCCGTTACATTCGTGAAATATTTCGAAGATCGTTCATGGGAAAGTCGAGATATTTGAGTTTGAAGTTGCCGATTACAAAATAAATATTTCAGCTTTTTCTTCAATTACTTGTTCATAACGTGCGAAATAAATGACGTAGAAAAATGATATTGATATCAAATGAAAGGTAGATATTAAATACGTCTTCAAAATAGTGCTAAAAATAGCCTAGTTCCTTTACTTTGAAACTCTGTGTATTTCTGTGAATTTCTACACCAAAGTCTGTCAAAGTTCATATAAAAAAATAAAATGACGTAGAAATACACACAAATACACAGAGTTTTAAAGTAAAGGAACACACCTAATATTTTGCTGTATGAAATATATTTCGAGATATTAATTTTTGACTTTTTGAAAACACAACTTTTTTGTGCTGTATTTGATACACCGATATATCAAAAAATTAAGTGATTACACATACTTTTTTTAGCACTAGTTATTTTATCGCCTTTAATTACATATCTATAAAATTAATTGGTCTTAATCAAATTATTATCTAATTATCAACATCATCAATAAAACATTCATTAAAATGGAACTAATTATGCATAAAAACCAGGAAAGATAGATACGTCATTTATTTCGCACGTTATGAACAAGTAATTGAAAAAAAAAGCTGAAATATTTATTTTGTAATCGGCAACTTCAAGCTCAAATATCTCGACTTCCTCAAGAACGATCCTCAAAATAAAAATTTCACCAATGTAACGCCCTCAAGGTTACCTTTCATTTGATACCAAATTCGTGTCTGTACACTCTTGGCCAACGCTCCATAGTAAAATGGGCATTCCCTTTAAGGTTTTCAAGATCTTTAAGGTTTTTTAAATCAGCCCCTATAGATCGTAAGGTTAAGTGAAGGTTTGAATAGACCATAATATGGTGGACAGACAAAATTCCATCCGATTATTATTATCTGTATTATTTTCTTTACTCGCTTCGTTTAAATTTGTATCTACATATATCAATTAAGTCTTTAACGAGAAAGTGGAAAATACAAAAAAAAAATCGGTTCTATGTTCATCAAAATGCAGTCCACACCTGTACAATAATATACACACAAAATGAAAAATGTTTTAAAAAAATCGTTATAGCGTTATAGGACTGCTTCCGAAATGAGTAAATATATAAATAATTAATAAATAATTAAAAATATTATACTACAACCAAATAATACCAAACCGGGTATATTTTTGTTAGTACCTACTACCATGGACGTATTATATATATACGTCCATGCCTACTACCTACTCGTTGAAGAAATTCGACGTTATAATGATTTACAAATGCATACTTATAAAACTATAAAGTAATGAGATCATTGCTCGAATTACTCTGCTGGGCGATTATGTCGACCGAATATTGAACGCAGCGCGATGCGTCGCGCGAACCGAACCATTATTTTTGTAGTAAATTTGCACGATATGCAAACTTTGTTGAGGAGTAAGTACACAGTTGGAAAATCATCCAATATTGGCCGACTTTTCGCAAAAAATGTTCACCAATTTTCTATCAACCATGTAAACAACCAATTTTATCTGTCAAAAAATTGGCAGACTTCTTGCAATCGCATGAACTCGTCTAAACACACAATTTTTCTTGTTTTCAGATAATTGGATATTCGATGATGTTCCGCCATAAACATCATCCAATTTTTAATTGGCAGATAAATTTTTTCTATTGTGGAGGAAAAAACAAAATTCAAATTCAAAAACAAAAACAAAAAATTGAAAGTGTTTTTTAAAACAACGAAAAAGGTCACGAATGCGATAACATGGCGCAAAGAATTGATAACGGTTATTTGTAGAGGGATCAAAAACAAGAATTTTTTGTTTTGGGAGGGGGGTTCTATTTCACCCCGTTTAGGAGGTAGGGGCAATTTTAGAAAAAAATGACTTAAATTGAAAAAAAAATTTTTAAAAACAACGGTAACACTTACAATAAAGTACTATACCGTACTATTAGCCAGAAATCTGTTCTATAACTAAATTATTTATGTCAACAGTTTTTGAAAAATTGGCACGCAAACTCAAAATTTTGATAAAAATAATGAAAAAAAAAGTTTAGACCAATTTTTTTCAAAATTTTGAAATGAAGTGCTAAACTGGCTTTTTGTGGTCAATGTTAATATCATTTCTAAATCGAACAAAAAAAACGAATGGTTTTATGTTTATGCTTTATACTTCACTTCTATAATAAAGTTTCAAATCCTCTGTCATCTGTCAAGAAAATTGTCTTCCAATGAGTCTACCAATTTTTTGTTCTCTCAAGTCTTCCAACCGTGTAAACAGACAATTTTTAATTTGAAGACAAAAAATTGTCGCAATTGTCATCCGATTTTCTAGCAAATATTTGTCTAATTTTTGGATAAAATCTAACAACCGTATAAACGGACAATTTTCAGTTGATAGAAAATTGGCAATTGTCAACTCATTGGTTGCAATTGGAAGTCTTTTGACTGGCCAATATTGGAAGATCTTCGAATCGTGTATACTTAGCCTAATGTCGAATTCCTTTCAAAAAAAGAATCGAATTTTTTTTCCAAAAGAATCGATTTTTTTCTGTCAAAACGAATCTTTCTACACTAGCAAGATTCATTTTGACAGAAAAAATTCGATTCTTTTGGAAAAAAATTCGATTCTTTTTTTGAAAGAAATTCGACATAAGTCTATTCATTATGATATGGCAAACCAAACTGAGCATAAATCAAGTGACAGCTGTAAAAAAAGACGATTTTATATTAACGTGACGTACCTATTCTTAAATGTTTCTACATTCAATTTGTCATTTTAATTAATATTCACTGTGAAGTTTTTTGTGCATTACTAGTGTCTGCTTACGTCTACATCGTTTTCCACAAACATCGCAATCAAAAGTTTTCTCTTTTGCATGATCTAAACTGTGCTTATACAAAAGGCTTCGCGTTGAGTATTTTTCATCGCATTTCTTGCAACAGTATTTTTTTACTTCAAAATGCAGTTTCCGGTGATAGCTCATTTTTGATGTCGTAATAAACTCTTTGCCACATAGATCACAGAAAAAGGGTTTTTCACCTGTATGAAGTCGTTGATGTATTTGTCTATCGGTACTGGAAGCGAATGCTTTCTCACAATATTGGCACTTATATGGTTTGTCAAGAGTGTGACACCTTCGAATATGAACTTGGAGATTACATTTTTGATAAAATCCCTTTGCACAGAATTGACATAGAAATTGATTTTCCTCGGTATGGGTACGCATGTGATGGAAGTAGCCAGAGCTCGATGTAAAAGTTTTTGAACATGATACATAACGACATTTGATTTTCTCGATATTTTCATGAGCTTTGCGGTGATTTTCTAAAGAATTTTTGCTCTGGTATTGCTTTTGACAGTGAACACATTCGTAGAGAGTTTTTGCTTTGGCTATACTTTTGGTCGAAGAAGAATCGCTTCTTATTGGAATGTGATTATCGTTTTTATTTTCATCAGTCTTTTTAGATTCATATGAACTCCCCGAATCTAATACCTAGAAGTAAATATATGCATTAACTATTTATATGTTTTAAGTTTGATTGATGCAGGTATGTAAATTTTATTTAAGTTAATTCGATTTACTATAAAAATTGAATTTGTGTTCTCGTTAGAGAACACCACCGAGTAAAACAATGTCTTTAATTTTAAACGAATAATACTTTATTGAGTATAGTTAAAAGCCTCGGATCCCTTACCACTGGTGGGGGGAAATCTTCAGCTATACGTGCGTCGTAAGAACTAACTAAGAACTAACTGAATTGAGCTCAAGTAATCCCTTTTATATTACTTAATTGCTAACGCAGCATTTTGTCTGCGGATGAGAAATGATTCATAATATGATAAAATATCTTTGGTATCCATTGGATACTTCCACACAAGTTGCTTAAGGCAAAAAGTGCTGATATGCATTTCTATGTTTATAAGATCGGATATGATCATCCGCTATGAAAGGCATTCAAGTGTTTGTGGGGATGCACAAGTGGGCTCTGATATAACACCTCCCCCTTTAGAGATGGTTGCAAAGTAACCGTTGGAAGATTTACATTATTTATTATCTTCCTATTTTTATTTTTTATTTTTAAATAAGCATAAAGTATTAAAATGATTATTATTGTTAAAATGATAAAGTATATAGTTAAACTTGACTTCTTGTGATTATATTTAAGTTCTTTAATTTCCTTTAAATTGTTTATATTTTGATATTGTAATTCTTCAAGAGTTAAATTTTCAACTTTAGTATAATTAATATTTAAAATTGTATTGGGAATTATTGGCTCATGCTTATAATTATTTCTTTCATAAACTTTTTTGTTTATTTTTATTTTACAATTTTCAAATTTGATAAGGTAATTTCTTTCTATTATAATTTTTTGATTATTACAATTTTGATTTATTTCTTGTAATTTTACATTAATTAATACAAGATTATGTTTTCCTATTTCTAATATTTCTTCTTTTGTATTTTTTATTAGCTTACAATTCATTGATTTCTTAAGTATATTTTCGATGCAATCATCATTTACTTTACTTAAATTTTTTATGTATTTTGTATCTTCATATATAATTTGATTATTGGTCAGATACAGATTGTTATTTATTTTTAATTGTAAATTATTATCCTTATTTGGGATTGGTAGAACATACATTTTTTTGTATAATTCATCTGTAAATTTGGGTACTTTAATAATGAATATAATATTGGTTTTATATAATGCTAAACTCAGATTTAACTCTTCTAGGTTATTTATATTAATGCCATACTTGTTAATTTCTTCTGTCGTTAAAATGTCTCTACTAAGTATTCCTAGTCTGGATGTCATTATTATTTCTTTAATTTTTCCTATGTCCTCATGTAAGTAATCAAGATTTTCTCTTAATTTGATTTCATACTGTATTTTAGCTATATCTTGTTCGTAGCTATAGGTCCCTATAAATGTATCGATTCTTTTTATTATACTATTTGTTTCGTTCTTTAAAGTTTCGGTTAATATTCTGATTTGGTTATTAAATTTGTCGTTGATTATTATTTGTTTATTTAAATTGTTAATTTCATTATGGTTATTTGTTTCTATAATTTTTAAATGTTCCTCAATATTTTGACGGTCATTATCGTCCATGGTACCGTATAAAAATTTAAAACCTGTTCCTACAATATTTATTAATCCTTTTTTTTGTCTATTTTGTTTTGGGTGAGGTAAAAGAACTTCAAATTCATTACGTATTTTTGTCATTTTCCTAACTATACTATCATTTTCTTCTGGCATTCTTTTAACATTTCTTTCCATGATTTCTATATTTTGTTCATACTCTGTTAAATTTATTATGTGGACAATTGTATCGTAATTTTTAATTAATGGATACTCTTTTAATTGTATTATGGTGAATCCATTCCCTTTATTTAAATCAATTATTTCTAATTCTTCTTTAACTGTGGTCATCATTGTTAACGTTAATATCATCAGGATGTGAAGTGGGATTGTATATTGCCATGTTCGATGTGTTATCCTTTTTGGATCTGGAATCAATAGTATTTTTTGTAAATTTCTTACGTACGGGAAATTGATCTTTATGAGCAATTCTATTTTTTATTTTTTTACATTTATTAACTATGTCTAACTGGTATTTTTTATTTTGTTTCTTTGAAACTTTTACTTTTTTATGTTTAGGTGTGATTTTATTTTTAATTTTCTCGGGCTCAGTTATTTTGATATAATTTTCATCGACTTCTTTGTCTTTTCGACCTGCATTTATTTTATTTAAAATTTGTATTTTAGTTTTTTCTATTCTTTCATATATTTTCTCGTTGTCTAATTTATTAAAGTGAATGTCGATTGGTTTTTCTTTAGTAGTTAAATGGATTACGTTATTGTAAGATTCAAGTGCTTTTGTAGCATGCTTTATTGGTATATCTTCTTCATTGGATAGTTGTAATTGCTGTAAGATTCTCATATGTTCATTTAGACTGCTATGAAGTCTTTCTACATCGGAATTTCCGGTGTGTCTATTTGCTGTGCAATAATGTATGATTATGTTGTTATTTTCTAAAAAGTTCTTAAATGTTTCTGATACAAATGCGTTTTAATTGTCGAGAGTAATTTTATTTGGTTTTTCATGTATGAAAATCTTCTAGTGAGAGCGTTTATTACGTCTACATAAGTTTTTGGTTTGATTGGTTCAATTGCTGCAAATTTAGAGAATTTGTCAATACATGATAAATATTTTTCTTTTTTATTAACAAACCATATATCGATATGATAGTGTTCGTTAGGACTCTTTGGAGTCTCCGTTTTTTCGTAAGGTAGTTTTATTTGGTTTCTTTCTGCTTTTGCCATACATGTTGAGCAATTGTTTATTATTTTATTAATTAAATTTTTAAGGTTTGGCATATAATATTCTCGTTTTATTTCTAAGAATATTCCTGTGTGATTATGATTTTTATGATTTCTTAATATCATTTTTCTTGCTTCTAACTCTTTTATATCTTTTAATATAATCATGCTTCTTTGTAATATTTTATTACTTAATTTATTTTCCTTTTTCCATATATGTATCTTGGAATTTTTTAAACATTGCATCATCTTTAACATATATACAGTTTAATATTGTCGTATCTACTTCTTTTATTATATTTATAAAATCTTCTTCTTTATATTCTTTTCTACTGAATATTATTCTTCTTTTTCCAACATGTGGGTACAAAATTTCTTGATGATCATTTTCATTGATTTCAAGAATTATTTGTCGATTAAATAAATTAACCGGTTTTTCACTAATAGGAATAAGATGTGAATTATCTGATTCAGCACTATGCTGTGTTGCTAACTCATCTTGGTTATGTAGTATCACTTTATTGTCTTATATTTTGATTCTGGAAAGTGCATCTGCTACTTTATTCTCTTTTTTTTTTTCTTGGATATATTCAATTTTAAAATCGTATTCTTCTAATTTTATTTTCCATCGTTGGAGTCTGGTTCTTGGTTCTTTTAAATTGTGTAACCATACTAAAGGTCTATGATCTGTTTTAATAATGAATTGTCTACCGTATAGGTAATGTCTAAATTGTTTCGTTGCCCAAACTATTGCTAATAGTTCCTTTTCAATTGTACTGTAATCGCACTCATGTTTATTAAGTGTTCTTGAGGCAAAACTGAGAGGTCCATGTGTTTGACTTAACACGGCTCCAATAGCAAAATTGCTGGCATCAGTTGTTAGTGTAAATTCTTTTGAGAAGTCAGGGTGTCTATTTATTAAATCATTAGTCATTAACGTTTTTAATTTATGAAAAGATTCTTTGTAATCGTGGTCATTTATATTTATTTTGCTGTTTTTCTTTAGGCATAAAGTTAAAGGTTTAATTATTTTTGCATAGTCATCTATAAATTTTCTGTAGTATCCTGTTAATCCTCGAAAGCTTTTTATTTCTTTTACTGTTTTTGGGATAGGAAAATTCTTTATAGTTTCAATTTTCTTTGGATTTGGTTTTACACCATTTGGGGTTACTACATGTCCTAAAAATTCTGTCTCTTTTCGTAGAAACTCAGATTTATTTAATGATACTTTAAGATTTGCATTCTTGAGTGTCAATAAGATTTTATGGAGTGAATCCATATGTTCTTGTAGGCTAGAGGAAAATATTATGAAGTCATCTAAATAAACGTAACATATTTTTCCTGTGTAATCTTTCAAGACTTCATTCATGAGTCTTTGGAAAGTTGCAGGTGCATTCTTTAAACCGAATGGCATTCGTACGAACTCATAATGTCCTGTTAATGTACTAAATGCTGTTTTTTCCCTATCTTTAGCTTCAACTTCTATTTGATAAAATCCTTTTGTAAGATTTAACGTTGTAAAATATATTGCTTGTCTTAGCTTATCTAATATCGAATCCATGTTTGGAATAGGATATTTATCTTCCTTAGTAACATTGTTTAACTTTCTATAATCTATTACTATTCGCCACTCTTTATTACCAGCGTGGTCTTCTTTTTTAGGAACGACCCAAATTGGGGCGTTATAAGGCGAAGTAGAATGTTGAATTATTTTTGATTCAAGCATCTCTTTTATTTGTCTATCCACTTCCTTTTTGTGGACCTCAGGATATCTGTATATCCTTGTATATATAGCGGAAGTATTTTCCGTTGGTATGTTGTGCTTAACTTGGTTGGTGAAACTCAAATCGTCACCTTTATGATAAAACGAATTTTTGTGCGTTTTTAATAATTTTATTAATTTATTTTTTTCTTCTGCGTTCAAATGCTCAGTCCTTAGTTCATTTGTGAAACAATCATCAATAATTGTGTCAATTTGTGAAATATTATTAAAGTAATTGATTGTACTTTCATATTCTTCTTCTTCATTTTTGCTGAGGAAGAATGGTATGCTATTACCGTTCAACTCTAACATTTTCTTTTTATAATTGATAGCACAATTATTTGGGATTCAAATATTATTCCCTAATATTCCGTTATATTCGGAACTGAACGTGTGAATTTGGAATTCACAGTCTTCGATGACTGAAAAAATAAATTGATCTTTTGGTATAATAATTTCTTTATTTATTGTTATTATTTATATTATTATTATTATTGGGATCCACAAGTTTTTATAACTAAAGGATTTTTCCTAATTTTAATTAATTTCTTTGGAGCATCTTCTTCTCTAAGAAGGCTATTTTTATCTACATAATTGGCTTTAGGTGTTCACCTAATTTGCGAAGATGTAGGATCTACATCCATAGGCTCAACATTTTGGGGTTGTTGTCTATAATTGTTAGGATTATTACCTCTATTATAATTGTTATTATAATTATTATTATTCTGTCTTTGGTAATTATTTTTATTGTTTGGTACATAAGGTTTTGGTTGCCAATTATTATTGTTATTTGTGTTGTAATTATTATTTTCCCTATTGTTATTATTTCTAAGGGGGTTATTAGGGTTTTTAAAATTATTATTATTATTTTTTTGTTCATACTTATTTTAAAATTTTTTATTATATTATTTTTGTTTTTCACTGTTACTATTTGCATCAATGTTTTGTCTTGTGACAAATCCTGCATTATTTAATTCATAAAGTGCTAGCTCCATGGTATTTGGTTTAAGGGCATAGAGAATTGTCCTCATATGGGTAGGCAATCTTTCTTTAAAGATATTTAATTATTACGAGGAATATCTGAGAAATTATTTTCTTGTTGGCATTTTTGATTTAATAAAGAGAGGGTTTTTTGAATATAATTGTAAAATTTTATTACATCACCTCTATATTGAGAATTTCTCAATTCTTCATATAATTGGTTGCTATTCTTAAAGCCACCGAAATTTTCAATAAGCATTGCTTTAATATCCGTCCATTACCGATTAATTTAGATTTAAGCAAATTAATGCACATTTTTTGACCTTGTTCATTATATTCTAATAAAGTTGGAATAATGTCATCGACATTTTGTATGAAGATTGGAAGATCTTCTGTTCTTCCATCAAAAGTAGAAAGTCTTTCAATGTATTTTAAAGGGTTTAATTGCAGGCTTCTTAATACTACATGGTTATTATTATTAATATTATTAATATTATTACCAACTCGTTGTTGTTCTTGATGTGCTGCTGCTGCGGCTGCTGCTGCTTCTAATGCTGCTTGTTGCTGGTTAATTGCCATGATGTTTTTTCGATAGTAATCAAAATTATGTTGTCTTTGTTGCCGTTGCGAATCTCTTCTGATTCGATTTAAATTTTTCTTCATTAATTTTTCGATCACGTTGGGTTTTCGTTTACATGCCACTTGCCGTTGGATTCAAAAAGTTTTTACTTTATAATATGAACCATAAATTTTAATTTTTTAATGTGCGTTTTTTTTCTTCACACAAAAGTTTTAAACAAATAATTTTTATTTTGTTTTGTTTTATTTTTGAAGTTAATTTTCTTTAAACTATTTTTTATTTTATTTTACTTTGTTTTATGTTTTATTTTATTTTGTTTTTGTAAAGAGTTTTTATTTAATTATTTTTCACTTCTTCCACTTCTTCTGCACTTCAAAATTAATCCTCCTCTATGGAGTTTTGTGGCATTACCATATGCATTGGAGTGAGTCACTGATTAATTTTATTATTCGATTTTCATTCGAATTTTAAACACTTATTAAGTTTATACTTGTAATCGATTTTCATTCGATGCACAACTTTCACTTTTTTCAGTGTTATGCAATTTTAATTTTTTCAATGAAATTGCCGATTTTCGCTCGACTTTTTTTTCACTGAATTTAATTTTTTTGCATTTAAATTTTTTTTTTTTTATTGTCAACTAAAACACTTTTTTGTATTTATTAATTTTCACAATAAAAAGTTTTGGGTCGCGAAAAAATTTTTTAATTCCGGTTCGACCACTGGATTACCATGTCTCTTATAATTTTCACTTATAGTCTGACTGGAATCCTACCGACTGCGCCAATTTTATTTAAGATTTACTAAAAAAAGTAAAACAATGTCTTTAATTTTAAACGAATAATACTTTATTGAGTATAGTTAAAAGCTTCGGATCCCTTACCACTGGTAAGGAAATCTACAGCTATACGTCGTAAGAACTAACTAAGAACTAACTGAATTGAGCTCAAGTAATCCCTTTTATACCTATTACTTAATTGCTAACGCAGCATTTTGTCTGCGGATGAGAAATGATTCATAATATGATAAAATATCTTTGGTATCCATTGGATACTTTTACACAAGTTGCTTAAGGCAAAAAGTGCTGATATGCATTTTTATGTTTATAAGATCGGATATGATCATCCGCTATGAAAGGCATTCAATTATGAATCGTAAGGCAAAAAGTGCTGATATGCATTTTTATGTTTATAAGATTGGATACGATCATCCGCTATGAAAGGTATTTAATTATGAACCGTTTGATATGCTTTGTTAAATGTTTACATTATTGGAACTTGAAGTGTTAAATGTTTACATTATTGGAACTTGAAGTCAAGTGTTTGTGGGGATGCACAAGTGGGCTCTGATATAACATGTATGTATAAATAAAAAATTAAATGTTCGTTTGTTCATAGTCTTAAATCTCAGAAAGTTCTTCTTTGGTCTTTGGCATAACATAGCAATCAAATACGTGCGTGTATAATTTCTTTTGAAACAGTGACATCTGTTGGACATAGAGGAAACTAGCTTTACTGAGACACAATACACAAATCTAAGGTAATATATTGCGCAGGTTGTCAAAGTTGAAAGTGTCAAAAAATTAAAAATGGCTGTTCGAGTGCCCACAGGAACTCAACACGAATCATTAGACACAACAACACTATTGAAATTAGACACGTAAAGGGGCACTTGATCTACCATTTTCCCACAATATATTACCTCGATTTTGACAGATGCGCAGAACTAAACAAAAATGAAAACGGTAATGATATCACCTTTAACATATTGTGTACTGTGATATTGAGATGAGATCTCAGTTCCTCAAAATACTGAAATTTTTTTTTAATTCGGTTGGCCAAACTTAAACTATTTATAGGTTGAATTGCAGTCAAAACAAACAAAAAAGAATTATTTTTAAAAATGAGATATGAGGGCTAATATTTTCAACATTAAGCTATTTAAAGAGTGAAATGGGGTTAGCAAAAAAAGAACACATTTTAAAGTTAATATTTTGTTTTTGAAAGGTTATATTTAAAGGATGGACTTCGATGATAACATATTTTCAAAATTGTTCTTTTTATATGGGGGCGGGGGGAAACAACAAAAATATCATTTGATTCTAACCACTTCTTTAAGGTTATATTTTTAGAGGGTGGGATTGAAGGACCATTTAAGGGCTAGATATTATTTTTAATTTAGCATACAGTGACCATACGTCCCGTTTCGAAAAAAGCCAGCCCACAGGGATGCTTGTTTCCTTCATTAAACTCATTCTCAATAAAATTGTAGTCTAAAAATAATTCCTTACAGATAGAGCACAAAAAATTAAAACTTAAAACAAAAACAGTAAAAAAACCTCTTGAACGTTACTCATAAAACAAGGGAGTGTATCCCGACAGACGTCACCTGTGAAATGTGCCGTACAGATTTCAATGTTTCGCGTAGTGATATTGAGAAATTTTGACGGTCAGAAAAATACAAACTATTTGAAAATGCTACCGCTTCAAGTTTATCGATGCTTAATTTTTTTACAAAAACGGATTCACCATTTTTTAAGGATTTTGAAGTTGCTGCCGCAGAGGGTGCCTGGGTCTATCACACTGTACAGGAGAATCACAGCTTTCGATCAAACTATTGTGCGTAGTATGATACAGACGTGCTTCGAGCAAAAATTTAGATATGCCCGAACAAATTCCCGGGCTATTGCTGTGAATGTGCTGACGTCTATGGCAACCGTATACTTTTATTAACGGATGCTTCAAACCATGGCTCTAAAAAACAAACAAAAATAGTTCAAGCCAAGGTTCTAGAGTTTCAAGAGCAACCAGGCGAAACACTGAGAAATGAGATGAAATAAAAATTTTTTGCTTTTTGTGGAGATAATACCAACTGTTATTTTGGAGGAAAAAAATAGAAAAGGAGATAATAATGTTTACACCAAATTGAAGACGTATCATGTAATTGGTATAGGATGTGGAGCTCACATAATCCACAATGATATCAAAACTTCTGCAGATTGTACACTGAAAAGAGTTTTAAAAATGTTTGAGCTTTAGCAGAGGTGTTAGTTTAACTCTGAAGTTGAAATTTTTTAATGGGCCAACCTAACAAATGTTCCCCCCTGGGAGGAAGTCCAAAAATTGATGGATTAAACAGGGCTTTCTCACCTGTTATTGTTGGGAAAAATAACTCGGAACACATCCAGTTCGAAAAGAGTTTATTAAGCAACTGATTTTAAAAGTGCATTTCAAAGTATTCCAATATAGAAAAAAAGCTTTAAACAAACAATAGAAAAAGGTACTGTGTTGCCAATGTAGTACAAAGAGTATATATTCAAATTCTAATACTACCTCTCAAAACAGTGCCTTTAAATAACTAATAATATATCTTAAGTTTTAATTTGATAATCCAAGTTTCAAAGATAAATATTCATGTTTCGATTTCAATAAAATTTTTGTTAAAACATCTGCAATCATATCATTAGATGGAACAAAATTTAACGTAATTAATGACTTGTTATATATTTCTCTTATATAATGGTATTTAATGTCAATATGTTTTGACCTTGAATGGAAAACTGGATTTTTGACTAAGTTCTGTGCACTCAAGTTATCACCATTTAGTACAGTAGGACCTTTCAGGGTAGAACTGAATCCAATCTCTTCAGTAAGACGCCGCAAGTATACTGCTTCTTTTGTAGCTGCTCCCAACGCCATGTATTCAGCCTCAGTACTGCTGAGTGCTACTGCCTGTTGTTTTCGAGACTCCCATGATATAGATGCCCCAGCAAGCATGAAAACATACCCAGTGTATGACTTACGGTCGTTTACACAGTTTGCCCAATCTGCATCTGCAAACCCACAAAGTGCTTCACCAGTTTTCCTAAATGAGAGTTTATAATTAATTGTATTAAAAAGATATCTTAAAAGATGCTTAGCAGCTCCCATATGTTCTTGGTAAGATTCGACATTAAATTGAGCCAATTTGCTCACCGCATGCTGAATATCGGGCCTCGTTGAGACTGCCAGGTAAATTAAAGACCCAATAAGTGACTGATATGGTTTTGCATGCACCCTTTTGCTTTTTGAGTTATTTGGACATTTCCTAAGAACATCCCCTGGATCTAACGGAGTACTGCATTTTCTTGTAGACATCATATTGTTGTTAGCTAAAAGATTCCGGATATATTGTTCTTGAGAAAGACTTATAGTTCCTGTTTTCTTATCTCGTTCAATTCCTATACCCAGAAAAAAATCTATAGGGCCTTTGTCGACGATATCAAAAGCTAAACCAATTGCATATTTTATGTTGATTAGATGGCTTTTCTGTGAACATGCGATTACAAGATCGTCAACATATACCGCAATAATGTTTTTAAGACCATTTTCATTCTTGGTATATACACATGAATCATTAGAGCAACGTCTAAATCCGAGAGACTTAAGTGTTTCATCTAACTTGCTATTCAATTCGCGTCCAGCTTGCTTCAACCCGTAGATAGCCTTTTTTAATTTGCAAACCTTTTTGCCGCTTGAATAGTCTTCGAAATTCTCCGGTTGTTCCATATATATCTCCTCCTTTACTTCACCATTCAAGTACGCTGATGAAACGTCAACATGGTGAACTTCGAGGTCATATTCAACAGCTAATGCTAAAATGAGACGAATGGTAGAGTACCTTACTACAGGCGAGAATGTTTCTGTATAATCAAGACCAAAGCGTTGGCTGCAGCCCTTTGCAACAAGTCTTGCCTTATACCGAATCGGGTTTCCGTCTTTATCATGTTTTATTGTAAATACCCACTTGGACTTTATTGCATGACGGTTGAGTGGTAGTTCAACAAGATCCCATGTTTGATTTGTTTCCAGAGATTCGTACTCGGTTTTCATAGCTTGTTCCCATTTATGAGCATCTGATCTACTTAGAGCTTCCTTAACTGTTGAAGGATTGTCGCACAATTTTACATTGTTTATTAAGTAGTTGTATTTGATTTTCTTCAAACGTGGCCTTAGACTCCTTGCTTCTTGCTCATCTACTACCCCATTACTATCTTCGGTGCCATTTAAAATATCGCCGTCATCATCATTTACAGCTAAACAATCATCCTCTGCAACGTAGTCGACATTCTCTGGAACAGTTTCATCACCTTCTGCAACTTTATCACCAATTTCAGCATTGTCGTCAGCATCATCTGGACCTCCGCAATCTGTTTTAAAAGAGTCTTCACTATCATTTGAGCAATAACTAACATATTTCTTTAAATCTCCAGAGTTTTCTTCATATTTGGCCTCACTGTCTTTAAAATTCATTAGTACGAGGTCCTTGTTCATTCCCTGGCCAATGTTTACAGAATTTTCTAAAAATCTTACGTCTCGGCTCTTACAAACGTTTCTTGTTTTGGGATCATACAGTCTATATGCTTTGGACTCACTGGAATAGCCAACCATAACACATTCTATTCCTCTTGCTTGAAATTTTGATTTTCCTGGTCGTTTATCTAGTTTGAATGCCTTACATCCAAAAACACGAAGGTGTTCTACATTTGGTTTGACCCCATGCCATGCTTCATATGGAGTCTTATTGTTAAGCAATTTGGTTGGAGAACGATTGCGCAAATACACAGCAGTGTTAACTGCTTCTGCCCATAAAGAATCGGGTAGGTTACTGTCGAGGAGAAGACACCGTTCAGCGATACCATTTTGTTGCGGAGTATACTCCACACTTAATTGTCTCTTTATTCCCACTGTGGCTAAATATTTTGAAAATTCGGCATTGACGTACTCTCGGCCGTTATCGCTTCTGAGAACTTTAATTTTATGTGAAGATTCACGTTCAACTTCAGCTTTAAATTTCTTGAACGCATCGAAAACATCAGACTTCGCTTTAAGAAAGTAAACAAAAATATGTCTACTAAAGTCGTCTATAAAAAGACTGAAATATTTCGCTCCTCCTAGTGAATTGGTCCTCATAGGGCCGCATATATCTGTGTGGACAATGTCCAAAATATGTTCACTTATTATCTCATTGTATTTTGGGAATGCTGCACTACATAACTTCCCTTTGCAGCAGACATCACAGTTGATTGGTCTAGGAACACTATCCAAACGCAATCCCTTAACCATTTCATGTCTATATAAATCATGCAAACTTTTATAATTTAAATGGCCAAAACGTGCATGCCATAACAAATTATAATTGTCAATTTTATTCATGCAAAAAATTTTCAATTTATGTTTCATATTTAACAAATAAAGATCATCACATTTTTCAGCATGCAAAACTAAGTTATTTTTATCATCATAAATGTCTGCACCAGAGTTAGAAAATCGCACAAAATGGTTATTCTCAGCTGCTTTACATATCGAAATAAAATTAGTTTGTAATTGCGGAACAAAAAGCACATTCCTAAGTTCAATTGTACGATCATTTGTAGCAATTAAAACGGAACCAATCCCCTTTGATTCCATTGAAAAATCTCCCGCTAGCTGAACTTTCTCTACGTGTGGCCGAATTGAAGTAAAAAAACTTTCATAGCAGCACATATGGCAAGTTGAACCGCTATCCAAAACCCAACTATTCCTATCAAGAACGGAGGAACTTTGCAGGTTGAGCATGCCAAACGATGACGTCAAATTTTTATGAGAAGAGCTTTTAGGTACTGTACACGATGACGCAAAATGCACCACCTCGACGCCAGCGGGCAAAGTATCGATTTTCATAAAAATAAAAATGCTAACCGATGTATTCCTAATTGCACATTTCATTTATGTAAATAAAAAAAATTGCACACCCTCCCCTTTTTTTTAAAAAATATAAACAAATTGCACTTTGTATGCAACATTGAAATGGTCATATCTCGGTTACCAAGTCGAATTTCGAAATGCACAGGGGCTTAAATAATTGCACATTTCGAATTCTAATTTGCACACAAAAAATTTTAATTGAAACACCTCTCATTAATTTATAAATCAATAATTAAAATTTTCAAGAGAAAAGCTATATAATTAATAAAAATAATACTTATTCAATATAAAAAATTATCCAAAAAAATTTTGATGTCTTGGTGGTGCGATGGAAGTGTTGTCGGCCGGTACACGAAAGATATCATGTTCAATACTCGTGAGGGAAACACTTTTTTTTTTTTTTAAACATACTTTACACAATTTCATTTTATTAAAATGGTAATATTTCGTCCACCAAAGACAATTTTGAACTGTTCAAAATTTTAAAAAATATTTCAGATCAAAATTCAATTTGTACACCAAAAATTTCAATTTGCACACCTCTAGTTAAATAATAAATCAATGATTAAGAAATCGCTAAAAACACGAAAAACTGAATTTTCATGTCTGACTAAAATCTTCAAATTTCGACAACCAAAGACAATTTTGAACTGTTCGAAATTCTAAAAAATATTTCAGATCAATATGCAATTTGCACACCAAAAATTTCAATTTGCACACCTCTGGTTAAAAAATAAATCAATGATTAAGAAAAAACACGAAAAACTGAATTTTCATGTCTGACTAAAATCTCAAAATTTCGACAACCAAAGACAATTTTGAACTGTTCGAAATTCTAAAAAATATTTCAGATAAAAATGCAATTTGCACACCAAAAATTTCAATTTGCACACCTCTGGTTAAAAAATAAATCAATGATTAAGAAATCGCTAAAAACACGAAAAACTGAATTTTCATGTCTGACTAAAATCTCAAAATTTCGACAACCAAAGACGTGTTTTTAGCGATTTCTTAATCATTGATTTATTTTTTAACCAGAGGTGTGCAAATTGAAATTTTTGGTGTGCAAATTGCATTTTGATCTGAAATATTTTTTAAAGTTTCGAACAGTTCAAAATTGTCTTTGGTTGTCAAAATTTGGAGATTTTAGTCAGACATGAAAATTCAGTTTTTCGTGTTTTAAGCGATTTCTTAATCATTGATTTATTTTTTAACCAGAGGTGTGCAAATTGAAATTTTTGGTGTGCAAATTGCATTTTGATCTGAAATATTTTTTAGAATTTCGAACAGTTCAAAATTGTCTTTGGTTGTCGAAATTTGGAGATTTTAGTCAGACATGAAAATTCAGTTTTTCGTGTTTTTAGCGATTTCTTAATCATTGATTTATTTTTTAACCAGAGGTGTGCAAATTGAAATTTTTGGTGTGCAAATTGCATATTGATCTGAAATATTTTTTAGAATTTCGAACAGTTCAAAATTTTCTTTGGTTGTCGAAATTTGAAGATTTTAGTCAGACATGAAAATTCAGTTTTTCGTGTTTTTAGCGATTTCTTAATCATTGATTTATTTTTTAACCAGAGGTGTGCAAATTGAAATTTTTGGTGTGCAAATTGCATATTGATCTGAAATATTTTTTAGAATTTCGAACAGTTCAAAATTGTCTTTGGTTGTCGAAATTTGGAGATTTTAGTCAGACATGAAAATTCAGTTTTTCGTGTTTTTAGCGATTTCTTAATCATTGATTTATTTTTTAACCAGAGGTGTGCAAATTGAAATTTTTGGTGTGCAAATTGCATTTTGATCTGAAATATTTTTTAGAATTTCGAACAGTTCAAAATTGTCTTTGGTTGTCGAAATTTGGAGATTTTAGTCAGACATGAAAATTCAGTTTTTCGTGTTTTTAGCGATTTCTTAATCATTGATTTATTTTTTAACCAGAGGTGTGCAAATTGAAATTTTTGGTGTGCAAATTGCATTTTGATCTGAAATATTTTTTAGAATTTCGAACAGTTCAAAATTGTCTTTGGTTGTCGAAATTTGAAGATTTTAGTCAGACATGAAAATTCAGTTTTTCGTGTTTTTAGCGATTTCTTAATCATTGATTTATTATTTAACTAGAGGTGTGCAAATTGAAATTTTTGGTGTACAAATTGAATTTTGATCTGAAATATTTTTTAAAATTTTGAACAGTTCAAAATTGTCTTTGGTGGACGAAATATTACCATTTTAATAAAATGAAATTGTGTAAAGTATGTTTAAAAAAAAAAAAAAGTGTTTCCCTCACGAGTATTGAACATGATATCTTTCGTGTACCGGCCGACAACACTTCCATCGCACCACCAAGACATCAAAATTTTTTTGGATAATTTTTTATATTGAATAAGTATTATTTTTATTAATTATATAGCTTTTCTCTTGAAAATTTTAATTATTGATTTATAAATTAATGAGAGGTGTTTCAATTAAAATTTTTTGTGTGCAAATTAGAATTCGAAATGTGCAATTATTTAAGCCCCTGTGCATTTCGAAATTCGACTTGGTAACCGAGATATGACCATTTCAATGTTGCATACAAAGTGCAATTTGTTTATATTTTTTAAAAAAAAGGGGAGGGTGTGCAATTTTTTTTATTTACATAAATGAAATGTGCAATTAGGAATACATCGGTTAGCATTTTTATTTTTATGAAAATCGATACTTTGCCCGCTGGCGTCGAGGTGGTGCAAAATGCCCCTTTTTATTACAATTATAACATTTACCTTTTACTCGACGTTTAATTTTCGGATCATGTGACTTTGGCTGCTGTCGTATTAGAAATGCAGACCCACTCATCTCTTGCGGATTTTCATCTCTTCGCTTCCCTTCTTCTAAAAGTTTTGTCTTCAGAACACTGATAGTAGGCAAACAATCTCTGGATTCAATTGCAACAACAAAATTTTCAAAGCTTTTCGGAAGGCTAGATAACAAAATGATCGCGAGTAACTCATACTGAAGCTTTATATCAATCTCTATCAATTTATCAGCCGTATCAAAAAATTGAATTAAATGATTAGAAACTGAACCACTGTCTTCTAGTTTTAATGCTAACAGCTGTTTAAAAAGTGTTACCTTCCTAGCAGGGCCGCTGGGTTGATGTACCTCTGACAACTTAAGCCATGCTTCCTTTGCCGACTTGCAATTTTTGATGTGGCTCAACTGTGTTGACTGTACACACAAAAGAATGGTTGCAAGAGCCTTCTCGTCCTTCTTGACCCAGCTAACAATTTCAGCAGAATTGGCATTGCCAGTTTGTAGTTGGGGCTTAACGCTGTCCCCTGAAACATGCGACCAAAGTTCAGAATGTATGAGGACTGACCTCATCTGAATCTTCCAGCAATCGAAGTTATCATTAGATTTGATACAAAGACGAACTCATTTCGCCCCAAATTAACTAATAATTTATCGCACACTGAATTATATCAATTTAGTTGCCCGTTTTGAATTAAGACTGACTTAATAAAAACGTAATACTCGTTTACTTAAAACGTGGGTCTGGGCCCATAACCTTTGTTGGGAAAAAAGAAAAATAACTCGGAACACATCCAGTTCGAAAAGAGTTTATTAAGCAACTGATTTTAAAAGTGCATTTCAAAGTATTCCAATATAGAAAAAAAGCTTTAAACAAACAATAGAAAAAGGTACTGTGTTGCCAATGTAGTACAAAGAGTATATATTCAAATTCTAATGGTTATTAAGATAGAGGAGTTTGAATTATACAACAACTCAAAAAGTGACAGATTCATAGTTCAACAATCAGCAATGAGATTTGACCATAGATACGAGGTCCCTAATTTTCAGTGGTGGTGTGAGCGATTTTATTTCAAAATCCGTGCCAAAGAAATGCTCATTCGGACGCCTTGGCAGACTCCGTCTTATTTTTTGCCTTACCCCAGTATATCGGCTCTGCCGAGGCTGACCTTCTCTTTCCGCTCTACTCGTAGGACCTGGGGTCAACCTTAGAAGAAAAGCAAGCTTGACGGTCCCAAAATGAAAAAGGAAGCGCCATCTACGAAGGCAGCGCAACCGCGTACTGTAAGTGAGGTTGTCAGAGATGACCTGCAGGTATAGGTTGTAGATGAGCTCTCCAAGTACAGTAGAGGTGTGGAACTCCATCGAGGTCAAGCTTTCGGAGATGGTTTTTTCAAAAATATAAAGATAAGGGTTCTGCAGAGTCAATGAGCAGACATTGACAAAGTTGATGAAATAGTCGAGACCAACGACGTCATCGACGAAGTCGTTGTCCCTGGCGAAGCTCCGGGCCTTGGCTTTGCAGGACCTTCTTCTGCAAATCAAAAATGCGCTGAAGGTCGTACAGATTAATCTGAAGCACTCGTGCTTCGGATAATCTGAGGGTTTTCCTGAGGCAGGACAACATAGAAGTTGGCATAGTTCAAGAGCCGTGGGCAAATGGCCTCAGAGTTCGAGGCCTCCAATACAATCTTTTTGACCTGTATTACAAACCTGTTAATCCAGACGAAGGTAACCTTAGAACCTGTATTCTGGTTAAAAAAACACTTTAAGGGCCAGTTTCACAGTGAAGTAAGTGTCACTTAAGTGCCAAATATGGAAAACTAATTAAAAATTTAACAGTGTAAACTTATAGGAATAAGTGACACTTAAGTCTCCCATGTTGGCCACTTAAGTTCCACTTACTCAGGTAGTAAAACTGCAGCTTAAGTGCCAAAATGGGAAAATTAAGTGTCACTTATTTTGTTAAGTGTGCACTGTGAAACTGGCCCTAAAGCTTTTTTGTGTTCTAATTTTAGTGCTCGTATCTGACAGTTGTCAGACTCGAAAATAAGAATGCTGAGGGGCTTTTCCTTGCTTCGGCCGACCTGGCGGGAGACCGGCAGTCACCGCCAGAGGAAGTACGAGTGCTAACGACTGTGAACAAAACGACAAACCTGGTCATAGGCTGCGAACGCACGACATACTCTCTGGGGTAGCTCGGAGATCAATGAATGAGGTGAGTCCCTTTTCGATTTTATTAGCCGTTTTTTATTATGACCCATGATCCATATGGATCATCCTGTGAAAATAAAACAACCTCATAATAGCGAGAATCAGCAGCCTGTTTTCGGATCATGAAACGTGAACTCGATAGAGATAGCTGGTTCACGTACTGTTGTTGATATGTATGTTATTTGATGATCCATATAGATCAATTCTGATAATAAAAAACGACTATTATTGAATTGTCTTTCCGAGATCGGAAAATTACGAAGGGTGGGAGGAGTTCTTGATGTTTCTGTTACTTCGAACTGTCGGTTACAACTACAATAACCTTTTGGTGGAGAATTGGAGAGTGCCCCCCCCCCCTAAAGTCCTTTTCTGGACCACAGTTGGATTCTCTACAATTTAAATTTTGAGTCTGAAATCCCTCCCCTTTATAGAAATCCTAAGCGAATTGATTGGAATAAGTTCGGTGAAACTGTTTAGTTTAAACTGTTCAATACACCGGATCTGGGTCCAGGACCCATGTTCTGTAACTCGGCGATAACTTTTTGAGGCGATAAACGGCGAAAAATGGAACAAAACCCATAGAATTCCTATGAGTTTTGTTCCATTTTTGTTCCATTTTTCGCCGTTTCTCGACGCGAAAAGTTATCGCCGAGTTACAGAACATGGGTCCAGACTCCGTTGAAGGCAAAAGTAAAAACCTTTGAGGCATCCATGAGGACTGCCTTCAAGGCATCTTCTCCTGTTAAATTTAGTCGAAAGACTCTCCCTCCTCGGTGGAATGAAGATCTATCTGATCTCAGGAAGATGACTAGAACAATCTTTAACATTTGCCACAAACAAAAATTTTACAAACCATGTAAAGACTGTCTTCGGGTCTACAAGCGATCCCTCGCATCGACCAAACTGAAAGGCTGGAGAGATTACTGTCAATCAATTGAAAACATTAGAGATTCCGCAAGGCTTAGCAGAGTTCTATCGAAGGAGCATTGCTGCCCTTCGTTTTTGAAAAAGTCTGATGGGTCTTGAACAGTCTCTCCAGCCGAGTCTCTGGAATTACTGATGTCGACACATTTTCCGGGCTGTGAACCGCTAAGAACTTGCAACATGCATTTAGCTCGTGTAGAGCATATAAACACCGTTATTAACTTTGAGAAATTAGACCAAATGATGAGATTTTGAATCTGGTCCTGTTCCTGATGTCGCTGAAGTTGATGATGAAGCTGAGGAAGCTGTTGATGATGATAACGATGATGTAATGCTACTATGTTCCCGAGGCACTACCGGTCATCGACGATCGTCTAAACTTCACTTTCAGCTTTAACACCCATTAAAACTACTGAGAAGGAATCTCGTAAATTGGGGATGGACAAAAAAAATCCGAAACATCTTCAGATGGCGGACAGTATATGTAAAAGACACCATGAATATAACAAGAAAAAATATTGCCTGGGCAATCAGCACTTTCTAATATCATAAATTTATATGTTCATTAAATTTAAATAATAATAAGAAAATTCTTGGGAGATGTGATATCCCCCTTAATTAAAACATTTCATGAAGTTATTTAAAAATTAATAAATGTTTTACTGGGCGTGTCAAAAACAAAAACAAACATTTTAATAATCAGAAGGATCAAATTTCCTTGCCGTTCGAACTATTCTTCCACTTCGGGTACGTTTTTCATTTTCAGGTGTTGACTGTTGCTGATTATGTGACCTGTTGTTGTTGGAATTGGCTGAGTCTTTTGAAGATTCATCGGAAGATTCAATTCGATTGGAAGATTTTCTAAATCGAAGTCAGGAAGCGGAGTTTCTACGATCTTGGCCTTTGTTTTACGAAGGTGAAATTAATTACGACGGTATTGTTTGTCATGACTGGATTCAATGATGACTGACAGTTTGGTCAACCACCGGCTTCCATTCTCTATGGCCTGTTTTGAGGACAATTTGGTCGCCGCTTTCGAATGCTGCTCTCGATATAGAAACTTTGTCAGTACCTATATTTCTTTTGCTCTTCACGATGCCGTTGTAATTCGGCTGAGGCTCCAGCTACAGGATGCGGCTCTAATTTCTATTGGTAAAGTTGTTCGTGTTTTTCTACTAAATAATCTTTCAGCTGGAGACTTAAGAACTTCATTTCGATAGGTATTTCTCAAAATTAGTAGTGGTTTGTAGAAGTCTGATCCTTGCTTTTTTGATTTTTTTTATTAAGTTTTTAGCTATTAAGAAATCGCGCTCCGCAAATCCATTTGACTGAGGATAGTAAGGTGATGACGTAATGTGTTTGAATTGCCATTCTTTTGCGAAGTTAGCAAAGGCGTGGGAACTGAATTGTGGTCCAGCATCAGTTTCTAGAACTTCTGGAACTCCATGTACTGAGAACCCCATTCTCATACAAAGAATTTGAGTTGTTTAGAATTCTAAAGTGGATGAATCCCGAAAAATGGTCTGCAATTTGTAAGTAATCTTGGCCACCCACCGTGAAAATATCGGAGGCCAACCGTTGAAATGTTGAAATTGGAATAAAGGGCATCCCTAACGATTATTGGTTCCTTGGTGTTAGCTCTTAGTGATTCTTGACAAATTGTACATCGTTCCACAAATTCTTTTACGTCATTTGATTGTCCATGCCAGTATAATGATTCTCGAGCTCTGGAAAGCATTTTATTGGTTCCCGAATGATCTTCATGAAGTTGTGTAAGCATATTTGGACAACTAACTAACTTATGTCCTTTGAACAGCAATCCGTCATCTTATACGAGTTTGAGCCTGAAAGTGATATATTTTTTCAAATTTGTTGGTACTTTGGTCGCGTATTCAGGCCAACCAGCGATGATAACATCTTTAAGTAGATGTAGTTCATGATTCTTTTCTGTTGCGCTTACGAATCTCAACCTTGCCTCATCACTTATGCTTGAATGAAACCATCTTAGTGCTAAGTCTTCTACTTGGCTGATGTATTTCAGTAGATAGTATATAGAATTTGTAGGGTGCGTTCAATCGATTACGTTTTACATCTGAATTTTCAGATTTCTGAATTTTTGGAGCTTCTGATTGGCCAGCTGTCATAAAAAGTTAGATGACTTTTAGTGACTTTTAGTTACGTTTAGTTACGTTTCATCTGAATTTTCAGCCAAGAAATTCTCATCTGAAAATTCAGATGAAAGTTGTTTGTGGTGGGGGAAGTGCCAAAAGCACACATAAAAGCTGAACTTTATAATTTTCGTCTTGTTGGTGGTTGATTTTTTTAGTTTTCGTCATGAAAATCCAATACTAATTTAAATGAACGAACTTTTTGTTTATTGTTTACTGAATTTCAACAATTTTTTATATTGATATATAGAAAGTTTTTCTAGAAATTTGTAGGGCATACATATCAATAAAAAAACATTTAATGAAAATAATAAAACCTATTGCTGATTTAGTTGCATATAATTTCACCTCACAAGTACTCACGGTCAATGTTTAATATACGAATATGCCGGAATTTGACACAATGGGCCCTACCAATAACCAAATTTAGTGACGACTTAAATATTTCAGTAAAATGGACCATAATAGAATGGGCTCTAGCTAATAAACCATATATAGTATGACCTTAATATTCAAGTGGACTCTTAATAATGAATCATATATGGAATGGACTTCAAAAAATTAAACATTCCATGAATGGTACATTATTTGGGATCACCAGAATTAAGGTTAATTTTACTGAAATATTTAAGTCGTCGCTAAATTTGATTATTAGTAAGGCCCAATGACTTTCGACTGAAATTTCAGATTTTTTTTGCGTTCAACGACATAAATTCAGAAATCTGAAAATTCAGTTTTTTAGCTATTTTTATTGAACCCACCCATTGCCACGGCCCCGGGCAAAAAACAAAAACAAAAACTTCCAATTTAATGATTAGGAATTCTAGTCTTGTTGGATATAGTTCACACTAGATATTCGTCACGAAATCTATGTATGATGAAATGAACTTAACAAAAAATTGAAATTGCGTATAGACAAAGGCCCACACTAGTCAAGTGATGAGTCCAAGTGAGATCGCCGGGACCAAACGCCAAATTTTTGTAGGACTAAAGGCCGTTAGAAGCTATTTTGAATCAATAATTCAACAAGTCCAAATAAAATAGTGCTAAGTCTTCTACTTGGCTGATGTATTTCAGTAGATGCTGATGTATTTCAGTAGATAGTATATAGAATTTGTATTATTAAAAAAAAAAAAAACCTTCTTATAGAAACCATCTTCTTGTTCAGCTTTGGGTTCAATATTGTCGCAATCTCTGTTTAATGTATCTGCGATTGGGATTTTAGTACCTTTTATGTATTTAATGATTAGAGAATATTGTAGAACGTCCCACAATATCCGTTGAAGTCTCATTGGCGCATTATGCAAAGGGTTTTTAAAAATTGTTTCGAGGGGCTTATGATCCGTTTCGATGAGTACCTTATTCTCATAGATGTATTCGTGGAACTTAACACAGGCAAATCGAATCGCCCATTCTTCTTTCTAGGTCTGTGGTTGACTCTGCTGCGATTTAGTGAAAGCTTTCATTGCATAAGCTATGGGTTGGTCTTCCTGCATGAGACAAGCACCCATTGTCTTGCTGCTTGCATCGACTGACAGTTTGACTGGTGAATTGACGTCATAGTATTTTAAAACTGGTGTTGATGTAAGAATATTTTTTATACAATCAAATGCTTTCTGTTGGTCGCTGTCCCATACCCATTCAGAGTCTTTAAGGAGCAATCTACACAAAGGTTCAGTAACTTGGGACTGATTTTGTATAAATTTGTCTAAATAATTAATCATTCCCAACAAACGTTGCAACTCTTTAACATTTGTCGGTTTTTTAAGCTTCATAATCCCTTCCACTTTGTCTTTGTCAGCAATAATGTTCTGTTCATTATCTCGGAGAAAATTTCCGGTGCTGATGAAATGCCAAACGGTAGCCTGAGGAAACAATACCGGCCCCAAGGTGTTGCCATATCTAAGTATGTATTTTGAAGTGCGCTCGCTGACTTTTATTTGCCAATACCCCTTTTGGCAATTTAATTTTTTAAACCATTTGCCGTTTGACACTTTTGGAGAAATCTCTTCTACCGTCTTCAATGGAAAGTGCCGACGTCTTATATTTTTGTTTAAATCCGTTGGATCCATGCATATTCATCCGTTCTTGGTTATGAGCATTGGACTTACTGCTGGGGTGGGCTCAGTGATTGGTGTTATAACTCCAAGTTTTACCATGTTATCAAGATCTTTCTTTACTTGACTCCGAATGGCGTGGTGAATTTTTCTTGCTGCGAATATTTTGAACTGTGGGTTGTCAATAAGATCTATGTCGTAAACTAATGTTTTGCAACAACCCAGGCTAGTTATCTGCTCCACCAGCAATCGAATTCACTCTTACTACATAACCTAGTCTTTCACATGCTTCAAAGCCCAATATTGGCTGCAAATCCCCTTTGACTATTTTAAAATTAAGAAAATTAAGGAAGTGCTCACCTCTTTTGTTCTCGCAAAGTAATTTGGATTGTCCAATGGCTTTAATTAGTCCTCCATTATAAGCCGTCAATGGTTTAACTTTTTATGTTTCTAGTTTTGCACCCAATTTAAAAGCTAGAGATTCGGGAAGACAATTGCAATCGGCTCCGGTGCTTGATTTGGACTTTTGTATTATTTATGCCCAGCGGCTCCATTGCCAATAATTGAGGAAATAAATTGCTTGGCTCATTGCCATTGCCTTGAATATTGCTAAGTCCCCTATTACACGATGATTCTTTGCGCCTGACGCTTTTTCGAATTTCCCTTTGAAAATCATCAAAATAAAGTTATATAAAAAGAAACGTCAAAAAGAGTCTCGGAAATCTTGGCCCACGACTCACAGGGCAACTGGTCTTCTGTCTCATCTTTTTTCTCTTTCGCGCTCGTTATGTTCGAAAAGAGTCAGACGCAAAGAATCATCGTGTAATAGGGGACTTAGTCCCGGAAGACCAGTTGCCCTGTGAGTCGTGGGCCAAGATTTCCCAGACTCTTTTTGACGTTTCTTTTTATATAACTTTATTTTGATGATTTTCAAAGGGAAATTCGAAAAAGCGTCAGGCGCAAAGAATCATCGTGTAATAGCGTGCGACTCACAGGATGATTTTCAAAGAGAAATTCGAAAAAAGAGTCAGACGCAAAGAATCATCGTGTATAGGGGACTAATGGAGACGCTTAGGCAATGGCAATGACAATATTGCTTGGCTGATGTAACGCTGTGGCTCCATTAGCAATATTTGAGGCAATGTCAATTTCAATGGCAATGACAATTTATTTCCTGGGTGGGCCTTCTGTTGCCAGCTAATTTCAGCTGTCAAAAGTGTGTAGAAATTACAACCACAATCAAGTTTTTTTGCTCTTTAAAAAAACAATGTTTGATAATAATTTCTCATATTTTCAACTTTAATTTCAAAACGAAGCACAATTCATTCAACATCGCGGAGAAACCATTTTAAAAAGGTGAAATGGAAAAATTTATTGCCGCAGCGATGGAAATCAATAATTGCCTTCCATCAGCAGAGCAATATTGTCATTGACATTGCCTAAGCGTCTCCATTAGCAATATTCAAGGCAATGGCAATGAGCCAAGCAATTTATTTCCTCAAGTATTGCCAATAGAGCCGCTGGGTAAGGCAATTATTGATTTCCATCGCTGAGGCAATAAATTTTGACGTTTCAGGTTTTTGAAAATGGTTTCTCCGAGATTTTGAATGAATTGTACTTGGTTTTGAAATTAAAGTTGAAAATAAGAGAAATTAACTTAATTAAAGTTTTTTATTAGCAAAAACAGTGATTTCAAAGAGCAAAAAACACTTGACTGGGGTTCTAATTTCTACATTGACATTTCACAACTGAAATTACCTGGCAATAAAAGGCCTACCCAGGCAATAAATTATCATTGCCATTTAAATTGACATTGCCTCAAATATTGCTAATGGAGCCACAGCGTTGATGTCTTGCCATTTCTCTCGATGGGCATTAATGCTTTTAATTTCATTAGCATAAATTGCACCGATTTGCCAGGAACTCTTGTTTGTTCTTGTATCATCTGAAGAACTGGACGAACTTTCGTAATCAGAAACGGCGGAACCACAGATATGGCAAATTTTCCCAAATGCGGGATAACTTTTATTGCCATGCTTGCTCCCACAACGACGACAATCGAACACATCTCTACCTCCAATCAGATCCACTGACGTGGCAGTTCCTTGGCCCAATTATTTATTTGTTTGCCTGCCCGCTCTGCAGCACGGCAAATCCTTTTAGCTATATTTAAAGTCAGGTTGGCTTCCATTCAAAGTCGTTGTCTAACTTCGTCTGAGTTGATCTCGTACATATTCTTGTGGAATACACATCGTTGAACCTGCAGCTGTAATTTTAGCAAAAAGTTTTCAAAAGATTCATTTACCTGCAGCTGCTGTCTTATTTGGCGGAATATATAGCGTTCAAATGTTTCGGTTTTAGGGGCGAAATGATTAGTAAGTCGATCTTTAATGATTGCTAAACTGTTCATTTCTGCATCATTTAGTTTTAAACTTTTTAAAACTTTCATCGCCTCACGCCCGATCACTACTTTAAAGTTAGCTAGTTGTATTGGCACCTTTTCCGTATCAATTTTTGCGGCTACGTAATAATTTTCATACTCCTCGAGCCAATCTACCCATCTTTGTGACATATCAATGTGACTATTAACTATAAGGGCTTTTGGTGTTCTTATTGGGTGGGTTCAATAAAAATAGCTAAAAAACTGAATTTTCAGATTTCTGAATTTATGACGTTGAACGCAAAAAAAATCTGAAATTTCAGTCGAAAGTCATTGTGTCAAATTCCGGCATTTACCTATAGGATTTACATTTAAGCGAAATAAAATAGAACTTTAATTATATTCGTATATTAAACATTGACCTTGAGTACTTGTGAGGTGAAATTATATGCAACTAAATCAGCAATAGGTTTTATTATTTTCATTAAAATTTTTTTTATTGATATGTATGCCCTACAAATTTCTAGAAAAACTTTCTAAATATCAATATAAAAAATTGTTGAAATTCAGTAAACAACAAAAAGTTCGTTCATTTAAATTAGTATTGGATTTTCATGACGAAAACTAAAAAAATCAACCACCAACAAGACGAAAATTATTAAGTTCAGCTTTTATGTGTGCTTTGGCACTTCCCCCACCACAAACAACTTTCATCTGAATTTTCAGATGAGAATTTCTTGTCTGAAAATTCAGATGAAACGTAACTAAACGCTTTGCATATATAACCTATAGGCTATAGTACTATCATGGAGTCGATTTTTTTTACGTTAGGCGTACTCGCTACGCGGCGCTATAGTCGCCTTTGATTTGCATTAATTTGAAAGTGGAGAGTATGAAGAAGGAATCGAGAACAAATAGTAAGAACGAGAGGATTGTATTATTTTGTTTGTGACAACAATAATGCGAGTAAAGGAGATAACTGAAATAATATTTATCGTCACGAAAAAAACGTTTGTATGTATGTGTGACTTTATACAACGGCCTTCGTTTTTTTAAATTTCTCATCGTTATGCGAAAAGATTTTTTGCTGATGATATGTATATTTGTACGTATACCTATATTTTCATGCACAACTTGGGTTTTTATTTTTGATTTTGAATTTTTGTGAAAAATCAATTATCAAATCAAAGCGACGTTGCATATATTCATTATTTCTGTGCGGGAATTGTCTTGCAAGGTTGCTATATTTCAGGTTGTAGGTAGATATTGCATAATATGTGGGTAGGTACTAGGTACCTAGTTATTTATTTTGAATTATTTATTAATTTTTTTTGAAAATCTTTTCTAATTCTAATACAGGTTGGGCCTTGGGGTCATTAGGTAGGTTAGGTACCTACTTCAAAATTCTGAAAATCCAAACTTCTGTAAATTATAAAATAAATGTATATATTAGAGTTCCCTATTACACGGATATGTAAAAACACGTGTTCTTATAATATCCGGATTTGAATCCGTGTATTTCGTGTATCCATGCATTCGTGCGTCCGTGTGTCCGTGTATCCGAAGATCCGTGTATTTTAAATAATCCAATCATCACTGGAGAGGGCCAAATTAATAGGATTTTTTTGATAAAAATACGACAACGACTTGGTAGTCGAATCTGTCAGTGGATTTAAATTTAGAATTATTTAATTTTTTCTTTAGAAATCGATTTTTTTTTGGAAAATCACCAAAAATAAAAATCTATAATATCCATTATGCCTCAAAATTTTGAGCTTGTAAGCCCACCCCTTGAAAAGATAAAAATCAAAAACCAGTTCGTGTATTAAGAATCCGTGTAATAAAGATCCGTGTATGCTTAATATCCGGATACACGGATATTAAGCAAATAAATACACGTGTTCTAAGAGAACGGATTTTTATTTGTGTGTAATAATTACACGGAGTCCATGTACCCGTGTTTTTCAAATACACGGGCTGAATCGTAGGCTCTAGTATATATGTACCTACAAAGCTTTCATTAGAGTCAAAATTAATTTATTTCAACATAGAAAAAGTGTGTTCATCCCAAGTTGGTAATTCTTTTTCACAGCTGATTAAAATTTCAGAATTCACTGTGATATGGATTACATTATGGATTTTTGGTTTTTTTCTATTTCCGTTTGATAGCTCGATGTTCAAATGTGTTAAATTTTTTAACATAATTTACAACCTAATTTTTGAAAATTTTTGTTTCGTAATTTACTTTAGAGTCGCATTTGGAGGTTTTAAACAAAATTATATAAATAATGTAATGATTTTTTTTTATTTAAAAAATTTTTATGTTGATTTCGCCTGTATTTCTTGTTATTTATCTTCTGAATTTATAGTTAAATTACAACACAGCTTACACATATGTAGGTACCTTGTGGGACGGTAATTTTTAGTTTGACGTGAAAACGATTTATTGAAAACCAAAAGTAAATTTTCAGTAATTTTCAATACAGTTAAAAATTCTGTAAATCAAAAAAAAACCATAGTTTCCAAAATTCTATAAATACAAAATTTCATAATTTCAAAATAATAAATTAACAGAATAATGAAATACAAAATTACGTTCATACAGAATTTTTAATCCATTTACAGAATTTTGGTCATAAAGAATTTTTAAATACAGAATAACGACCCGTTCCCTGCTAATACCTACTCCTGGCAAACAGGTAGGTACCTACCTACCTAACTAATTTCTTCAAAATAATAACCTATTTTTTAAATAAGATATCAATGTAGGTAAATAACTAAATAATTTTAATTTAATTTTAATTAATTTTATTTAATTAATAGGTAGGTACCTACTTTATTAGATTTGGGGCTTTACAGTTTTTTGTTTAAAAATTTTAAAATAATTATGTACCTACCTATTTATTTTTATAAATTATTAAATAGTGCTAAGTTAAGTACATACCTACATAATTAGCTGCAAATATTTAGTAATCCTTTCATAAATACGTTATTTTTTGTTCTCTAAAAAATGAAAAAAAATTTTACAAACATTATTACCCCTGTTTGCTGATACAAAACATACAAATTTAATTCGCAAACAAGTCATTTTACCGTTTTTGAATTATCGAATTTTCAAAAAATAATTTTGAATTTTTTTAATACAAAACTTGTTTTTTGGAAAATTTTGATTTAAGCTTCCCCCACACCAACGCGAATTTTCGGTGGCGACGACGAAAACAACAATAACGACATGTGGTTGTCAATGAAAACAACACGTTGTTTTTATTGTTTTCGTCGTCGCCACCGAAAATTCGCGTTGGTGTGGGGGAACCTTTATACTAATATTTAGACTTAAAAAACTTCTTTAAAAAAAATAGTTTAAATCGGTTTATTATAGATGATGAGAAAGGTATGTATGTATATACCTAGTCGAAAATCAAAAAATGGCACAATGAGTGGTAGGTACTCTTAATGGATGATGCCTTTAACTTTTCAATTTGTTTCTGTTGGTACATCGTACTAATATTAGCTCGCAAAAATTTAATTTTTTTTTATCAAAATCTTAGAATTCGTTTTCGAGAAAAATACGATTTTTTTAACTGCTTTCTACTCCATATTATTCAATCAATTAATCCACGTGATAACTTAAATCCGAATGTAAATTAATTTAAATTCAATGTAGGTATTTACAAGTTTAAATCTGGTTTAATCGAGTGAATTTTATTGTGGTTAGACTTGTATGGTAGGTTCCATTATTTTTGGTTATAAGAATAATTTTTGTTCTTAAATCTTCTAGATAATATTAAAAACTGCTTGCTACGCAGTCTAACAATGGCTGGTTTTTGAAGTATTAAATTTTCAAAAAAATGTTTAAATGTTTTTAAAAACTAAAAAAAATATTGTATGAATATATACCTAGCTATAATACTATTAAAACTTTTTAAATCATACAAAATTGATTAAAATTAGTTGAACTATTTTCGAAAATTAAAAGAAGAATTGTGCCAATTACATATTATGAGTATTTTATTTTGTTGTATTTTTTTTACCAAAAGGAAGCCTAACATAACACGCGAGAAAAATAAGATTTTTTATAAATATTTTTAGGTAGGTACTTTATCTGTTTAAATACTTTACATTTTTATTTTAACGCAAATACCAGAAAACATTCCCCACTATTAAAATTTTACTTTTTGTGAGTCACAAAAGTGTATCAGATGCTAAGCTAACTTAGTAATTATATTATATTGTAATTGTGATAGTACCTTTATAAATGTATAATAAAATAGTTAAATAATTTAGCTTTTATTTTAACCGTAAAAAATTTAACCATTAGAGCTCAAGTTATATATGTACAAAAGTCTTAAACCGATTTGCCGGAATTAGTGAGTTCACTTGCAATTCTAGTTACCTTAAACCTGATAATTTTTCTTATGTAGGTTAGGTACCACCACATAAGTACCGATGCAATTTTTGTATTAAATAATTTTGTTTTCAATAAATTTTGAATTTATAAATAAATAGGTACCTAAACAAAAAAAACAATGATTTTAAACTCAATAAGTTAGCCTGACATTTTACCTTTATCTTAAGATCTTAATGTTACAGATCCGATTAATAGAACAGAAGTTATAAGTCTACCAAACCAACAAAATCGATTCTTTTCTACTATACTATTGAATAAAATTACCTACAAAATGTACTCTACCCACTCATAAGATTTCTTAAAAGGGTCAATTACACGTGCATGAAATTATTTTTTTCAATTAAATTTTTGTTTCCACTAAATTTTAAATTAATTACGTTTTTCACACATATTTTTATGTTACTCCGCAATGATTTTGTAAAACAAATGTAGCCTGACATTCTACTTAAATTTTAAGGCCTCAACCTTAACGATCCGATTATAACAACAAAAGTTATCAGCCAACCAAACCAACCATAAGGGGACCTTTGCAATAATTATTTTGAATGAAAAATACCTACCACAAATTTTTTCCCGGTGTGAAGCCAATTTGCCAAGGTTATGGTTTTTTATTCCACACACTCCACCATCTTTAGAATTCCTATCTCCTTCCCACCAGTATTAGCTATTCTAAAATTATTTTATTCATTCATAATTTTTTTATTCATTCAAATTTTGTCTATCCCCACAACGTATTTATAAACAAAAAAAATACACAGCTTATATATGTACCTACATACATTTGTTATCAAATCACAAAATTTCTTGTCCCCCTTGAACTCTTAATAAATTTGTATACTATGTTCTCGTTCTATAGTATTATTCTCATTTCTTTTATGTTATTATATTCTATACAAAATTGTTTTTTTTTTCCTCGAACTCTCCAAAGTTTGACACCACGAAGTATTTTCTCCAAAGAGCTCACGTCGGCGTACTCACTAGGTGTCGCCCTAAAACTTCCACATCATGGTAGTACTATAGAATTTATATACAATGCTAAATGTAACTAAAAGTCACTAAAAGTCATCTAACTTTTTATGACAGCTGGCCAATCAGAAGCTCCAAAATTCAGAAATCTGAAAATTCAGATGTAAAACGTAATCGATTGAACGCACCCATTGACTTTTTTTTTTTTTTATTTTTGCGATGTTTTATTTTAAAATTAATAACAATTCATATATCGCGTTTTACCGAATTCAGTTTTTTTTTTATTTTATAATATTATTTAATCTGTTGAGATTCAGACGCTGAATTATTTCACCGCGAATACAAATATAAACAAAGTCTTTATAAAAGCTATCCGTTGAGATTTGAAACGCTGAATTACTTCGCTGTGAATACCAATACAACGAATTTTTCTGTTTTCTTGTTGTGCCCGAGCCCCGAAAACACCAACACAAAACCACTTTCTATTATTTTTTGTTTCCTCAACAGATTATAGATGTTTTTATTATATTTTTGACGAACTTTTGTGAAATATATAGAAATCACCGTGTTTTTACAAAGATTCGCCACAATTAAAAAGAATTTTCGTATTTTTTTTCTGACACCATGTAATAGAAAGATGTGTGTTCGAGTAAGATGTCAGCACAAGACATGACTAGCTTTATTGTTATTGCGATGCTTAATGTTGTTTACATGCGACAGACATAGCAGTGCCTTGGCTAGAGAAGATTTTTAAAGGATGCCTCTCCTTAAGCCATGTACCTGAATCATGGAGACATGTAAGAGTAGTTTTTATTCCGAAGGTCGGTAGATGAGGGCATGAATCCGCGAACGATTTTCGGCCAATAAGTCTAACCTCCTTCGTTCTTAAAACTCTTGAGCGCATTTTAGACACACATATTAGAGATATTCTATATGTAGATCCCCTAGCAAGTTCTCAACACGCATACATAATGGGCAAATTAGCAGATACGGCCCTTTATGAGGTTGTGCGAACAATTGAGAATACAATAAACTTTAAAGAATTCACTCTTGCTACCTTCTTAGACATAGAAGGAGCTTTTAACAACGTCCTAATTGGTTCTGTTCTCGAATCCTTAGTTGACGTTGAGGTAGAAGATTATATTAGGAAATGAATAATATTTATGTTAAGAGATTGGAAGATTCAAGCGATGTTAAGAAATATAAATTCGATCAAGCAAATTAGTAGGGGAACACCTCAGGGTGGTGTTTCATCCTCTCTCTCCTATGGCTTTTAGTCATGAACAAAATCCTTGTGAAGTTGGAGGATTGTGGAGTGAAGGCAGTTGCAAATGCGGATGACTTGGTACTGATGGTATCAGGAAAATTCACACCTGATATCAGCGAAATTGATGGCAGATATCTTAATCTGTCACATTCATGAAAACGAATACAATTTATCAAAATTAAATCCACAACACCAAAACATCATATTTTATTCACGATATGTCGACGACACATTTGTCATATTTGACGGAACGCTAAGACAAATCGACATATTAAAAAAATACATGAACAATATAAATAATAACATTAAATTCACCGCCGAAATAAAAAAACAATAGCTGCGTTTTATTTTCCCCCAGATCCAATCCAGATCAGGGGCCTATTTCTCAGATCATACATCACATACATTGTATGATTTTGACAGTTCTGTTGCATGATTTCTGTTTCTCAGATTTGTTGTATGATCCAATGTCATACAACAATGTATGACCGGAGATTACACTGGAAATATTGGAATGTTGTATGATTCTGTTTCTCAGAAATTTATCATACACATCATACAGCAAATTAACCTCAAATTTTTCATACATTTCATACAGCATATAAATTTGTTGTAATTGTTAAAATGTAAGGGCAAAATGAACGTAAACAAACGAAAATATACAAAAGTAAGTAATTTTTGAATTAAAAAAATGGTAAATTGTGATGATTTTTCTTTTTAATAGACAACTAAAGAACAACAAATACTTGTCCTTTGGGAAATTATAAGCCAAAAAGAATTACTTTTTGGCCAATTTGCCGGACCAAACAAAACGAAAGAAGAGATAACGTTAGCTTCGAGCAATATAGTTTCCTTGGCCTTGACATATTATGGAGATTAACTCCATTGTGAATTGTAAATAAAGGAAGACTTTTTCTTATTTCATATTATTATAATTTACTTTTATTTCTGGAAACAAACGCTCTATATTTGACTTCGTAGTAAAACAAACTGAGATTTATTTAAATTGCCACTCAATAATAATGAAATGTCAAAATCATACACATCATACAACAAACAAAATATCATACAACACTTCCAATGAAATCTGAGAAACAGAAAATTGTATGATGTGTATGATGTATGAAAGTGTTGTTTGTTGTATGAAATGTATGTGATGTATGATCTGAGAAATGGGCCCCAGGGGCCTATTTCTCAGATCATACATCACATACATTGTATGATTTTGACAGTTCTGTTGTATGATTTCTGTTTCTCAGATTTGTTGTCCAATGTCATACAACAAATGTATGACCGGAGATTTCATTGGAAATATTGGAATGTTGTATGATTCTGTTTCTCAAAAATTTATCATACACTTCATGCAGCAAATTAACCTCAAATTTTTCATACATTTCATATAGCATATAAATTTGTTGTAATTGTTAAAAGTGTAAGGACAAATGAATGTAAACAAACGAAAATATACGAAAGTAAGCAATCTTTGAATTAAAAAAATGGTAAATTTTGATGACTTATTCTTGTTTTTGATTTTCTGTATTATATTAAAAATTATTAGAATTTACTTTTATATCTAGCAACAAACGATCTATAATTTACTTCACAATAAAAAAAAATTGGGATTTATTTTAACTTGACGCTCAATATTAATGAAATGTCAAAATCATACACGTTATACAACAAACAAAATATCATACAACACTTCCAATGAAATCTGAGAAACAGAAAATTGTATGATGTGTATGATGTATGAAATGTATGTGATGTATGATCTGAGAAATGGGGCCCATTTCTTAAATAAAAATTAAAATAAATCCCAATTTTTTTTTATTGTGAAGAAAATTATAGATCGTTTGTTGCTAGAAATAAAAGTAAATTCTAATAATTTTTAATATATAATGAAATGATCATGAAAATAAAACAACCCAGGATCTCCAGTGACATGAAAATAAAACAACCCAGGATCTCCAGTGACATACGTTATATACCCAACTCTTTTTTTCCTTTGTTTTTTTTATTATACACCCTTCGTCTTTTTTCTTTACACTACTGACGACATTTACAAATTGAGGGTGTGTGTTCAAAATGGATTTGGAAATCCAAATTCGAAACAAACTTGGATCTTGTGTTGTTTTTGTAATACATGTATTTTTGTAAGCAAATCCAATCTGGTTCGGATCCCGTGAAAAATAAAACACAGCTAATAATTCAATCACATTTTAGATTTAACAATTTACAAAAACAACAACAAACTAAATTATAAAGTATTCAGGAAACCAACAACAACGGATTTAACAATACACAAAGACTTGCACCGCCCACAAACACAGAAAATGGCAGCATATCATGCTTTTATTAACCACCTTCTCAACATACCTATGAACGAAAAAGAGGAAATTAAATTATTCGAAAGATGAAAGTTTATCACTCACTGACTCACTCACTCATTCATTGACTCATCATTGTACAGCTTACTGTGTAATATATACAATATATATAAAAATTTTTTCACATTACTTCATATTTGAAAGTGCACACTAAAGCCTAGTACGCTGCTGATGCGAAACGAAAATTTCCTGTGATCTCCAAACAGACAACGAAACGCTTGCGAAAACACAACGGAAAATATTCTTGGAGAGTTTCACTAATTCCAAAAACAAAATCAAACATAAACGCAAAAAATCAGAGAAACCCATGATGTAAAAAAATGATAAACAAAAAAAAAACCCAAATAAAACCCAAATGTCATTTTTCCGCACACAATAAATAGTTTGTATAATTAATTCAGTGCGAAAAAGGAGCGGAGACTTCTCCAAATAATCTGCTACAATTATGAATTTCGCTCTTCGAACAGCGTACTGCAAAACGAAAAGCAGAACGAAATTTTCCGTTTATGATTTCGTTGTGCCATTTTTGTATGGGATTTTTCGTTTCGCATCAGCAGCGTACTAGGCTTAAAGCCTAGTACGCTGCTGATGCGAAACGAAAATTTCTTGTGATCTCCAAACAGACAACGAAACGCTTGCCAAGACACAACGGAAAATATCCTTGGAGAGTTTCATTAATTCCAAAAACAAAATCAAACATAAACGCAAAAAATCAGAGAAACCCATGAAGTAAGAAAATGATAAACAAAAAAAAAACACAAATAAAACTCAAATGTCATTTTTCCGCACACAATAAATAGTCTGTATAATTAATTCAGTGCGAAAAAGGAGCGGAGACTTCTCCAAATAATCTGCTACAATTATGAATTTCGCTCTTCGAACAGCGTACTGCAAAACGAAAAGCAGAACGAAATTTTCCGTTTATGATTTCGTTGTGTCATTTTTGTATGGGATTTTTCGTTTCGCATCAGCAGCGTACTAGGCTTAAGAAGGGATTTTTTCAAATTCATAAAACTAATAGGGTAATCTTAGGTTTAAATAGGGTAAAGTCGGATTTCTATTTTCTAAATGGGTTGAAATAAAATTATTAATTTATATAGAATTCATAGATTTTTTAATTCTAAGGTGTGTCAGGGGGGTTAAAAAAATTATAAAAAATTATTTTAACACTTACCAACGTTTAAAACGCAAAATCTCAAAAATCAATGTTTCACAAAAAAATTATATTAAATCAGGGGGTTTATTGATTTTTATTATATTTACTATTTTGAATAGGGCATAGAAATAAAAATTTTCAAAAACATTAATTTTTTTTACCTTTTTTTCACACTCTTTATTTTTTATCTTTTTAATGGGGGTAGATAGAAATATGAAATTTTACCATCTTATAGAGATTATGGATTTACATGATTTTGGTGAAAATTGGATTTCTCAAGTACCATTTAAAAAAGTTATTCAAGTATAAAAAATTTAAAAAAAATTAAAAAAAAACCTTTTTTACGGTTATCTGACAATATCGTTTTAATTAATTGTCTTAGAAGGTTGAAATTTTCACGGCTAATAGAATCTATTGATTTAAATTTTATTTTAATTTTATTTCAATTTTTTTTACCACTAACGGGATTATTAAAGTAGTTTTACATATAAGCTTATTACTCATCAGTGCATGCACGCATGAGTTTCATTTTTCTTTAGACCGCACGGCAATATGATAACAATTAATTTGATACCTCATTTGTTATTCTACATACTATAAAACCATCACAATTTTAATGTTAATTTAATCAAAGAATCCATTAAATTTAATCGAAATTACCCCATTGTTCATTGCCAAACACCACCGACCAGTGGCAGATTACCCGTTATTTTAACAAAATCAGAAAATCCAAATGGTATTGATGGATTAAATAATTCATAACTTCTCTTCTAATTGTCCGATCTTCAAGATTAAGATATTAAAATAATTACTAAATGTTAAGCTATAATTCTGTATAAAAATTATTGCGGAGGGGGGAAGCGTTCTATACGAAAAGGGGTGGTAAAGAGGTCATCAATTCAATGTTCTGTATTAAAAATCGATAAGTTGATGAAAATTTTACGAATTTCAAAAAATTATGTTCTACAATATTGTAGCCCCAACCCTTATCTATAAAAAAGTTAATGGTGTTATAGGGGTAAATTCAACAAGTGCGGCGGGAGGGGGATTTAAATGATTTTTTACCATAAAAATCGATTTTAATCAAAAAAATCATCCCACATGACATCATTAATTAATTTATAACTCCTAAAATTCTTAACGGATTCCCATGATTAAAGTACTGATTACTGAGATTAAAATACTGTCATTAAAACAAACATTAAATGTATGTAAAAAAAATATCAAATTTCCATGACAATTATGAAAAAAATGTAAAAACAAATTGAATTAATGTTTTTTTACACCCACTTTGATTGATTAAAAAATTTTAAATAATATGTTATATTCACAATAGAGAAAAAAAATTTATTACATATTATTTATTAATATATTGTCTAAATATTTGTTGAACATCTTAAAGTTCTAAGTCCAACAAGAATAAAGATAATAAATACATTTTGAAATTAATTTATTTATAACATGCTTTTTGCGGCATAGTGTTTGCTTCATTAAAATGCTCATTACTTTTTACTACAATAACGGATTTTAATCAAATGACATTTATTCGCTTGCAAACAAGTAAGCGCTCATTTTGATATATAAAACATATATATCTATCTCGATTTCATACATTAAAACGTTCTAAAAAAAAAATTTCATAAAAAAATCTTAAATAATTTTCTTGAAAAATAAATGAAAAAACGCGAAAAATTTTCTATTTTTATAGGTATATACTATACATATACATATTTATATTATTAAATATGCACGTGCGTTGGTGGTAGGTATTTCTCATTCGTAATAATACTAAAGGTAACCTCATTGTTGGTTTGGTTGGCTGATAACTTTTGTTCTAATGATCGCATCGTCTTAAAATTTAGGTAGAATGTCATTCAAGTGTACTTGACCTTTTTAATGAAACTTACTATGATGTGGGTAGAGTAGGTATATTATTTAGTTGGCTTATATCTTCTGTTCTATTAATCTAGGGTTTCCAGAACATCTCTTTTATAGAGAACATGTTCTCTTTTTCCATTCCGATCTTTTTTACACTCTCTTTTTTCATAAAATTCTTTTTTTGTTATCTTTTTTTTGCACGTCCTCTTTTTAGTCTCTTTTTCGAAATACAAAATAGGTTTTCAACAAATGAACTTCAAAATTAATTGTATTTCAAATTTTATGTGATTCTCAACTTTGAAAACAATTCACCATTGGAACTTGGAAGTTTCAACAATTTTAGATTCTCTCAAAAAAAATGTATTCCACTCAGCCCTAAATCAATCCTTAACAATTTAAATAAAAGCGGGTTGAAAGTGAAGTACAATGCTTGAAATAAAATGCATTAAATTAATTGTTACAAAAAATATATTAAGTACATAGAAAAATGGACACTTCAATTTTCATTAGATGATCTTGATGATGTTGCGAATATTTGATTTTGAAAAATGTTAGAGAATGTGGAACTAAAAAATAAAAGACAGTGTCTGATAAAAAAGGGTTAATTTTTTTTGTTCTTCAAATAATTCTGAATTTCTTTCCGAATTTATTATTATTTTTAGGTCTGTTCCATTGGGCCCTGCAAAGTTTCTTCTTGGTATTTACTAGTAGATGATGAATGGAGTAATTTAATTTTGCCAACAAATCTAACCTCAATATAAATGTAATTTTTGTTGTTTGTATTTGTATATTATTTTTGATTAGAGAAACACCAACAACAGTAATTTACTATATATGTAATTTCTTTTTACTGATAGTGCTGCTTTTTTGCGTGGATACAATTCGTATCTACATTATTGAAGTGCTTTAAACTTATTTGAGTACGGAGCCAGAAGTACTTAACAGTAGATGATGCAGGCCAAAGGAACATATCTAATATAATTATGTATGAAGTTTTTAAAAAAATTTTGTTTTTTTTCTGTTTTCCTCGGAAATATTTGAACGTGGAGCATACTTTTTAGAAGAAAATAACAGTTTAAAAGAGGGAACTGGGAACTGTTAAGTCAATTTTAATAGTGGCTTACAGTTTGAAGGATTAAAACTTTCAAAAGTTTTACAATATATTTTTAAATGAAAATAAATACCCATCACAAATAAGAAATTTTCAAAAATATGAAACTTCAGATTAAGAATCATAACATTCACCCTGTTCTGAATTCCCATCGGTCATAAAATCCTATCGTTTTCAAACTCTAGCAGTCGTACTTATTAGATTTGTGTCTACTTAGACACTGTCTAACTATTTTCAAATTGGTGGAAATATGCTTTATTTAATTAAAATAAATATCACATTATTCTCGGTTTGGACAATCTACTCTTGTGTCTAAGTTAGGCAGCTATACGACAACAATAAACAAGGTTTTTGAATACATTTTCCAAAGTTAGGCAGTTGTCTAATGTTAGACAACGTTTATAAATAAGAACATAGGTGTTTTGAAATAATTCTCGCTTTCAATACTTGCGGATTGAGTGCTTTGATTTTCTATCGGATTGAAAATTCTTGACGTTTGGAATTTTTATATCCGATTTGGAATTGGCAAAATTTTAAAAATGTTGTTTCAGCTAAAAAGGTGCGTTCCTTTAGTTTGAAACTCTGTGCATTTGTGTGAATTTCTACACATTATATTTTTTTTTATATTCTGTTAACGGATTTGATTCGGAATGGAAATCAGAACAGCGTGACTATTGTTTTTGAATTAATAGACATGGTCAGGAAAATGAGATCTCGGAGATCTCAGCAATCTCAGTTACCTGAACAGGATTCCTCAGCAAAATTTCTCAGCTTTGATGTCAAAACTCTGAGGAAAAAAAATCTTGGATTCGCTTGCTCACTTTTTGAATGAGAAAAATCTCTGAGATCTCATTTTTCTGAACACGGCAATTGATTAATGTTTTCGAAACTGTTTTAAATTCAAACTCTTCTGTCTTCTATACCTGAAACTAATTCTCTTAATAAATTAAAAAAATATTTTGTGAACAAGTCGTTATTTTAATCGTTTTTGGTTGATGTTTTTTTTTGGTTATGTTTGCATATTGGAAATGTTCTCTTTTTTTTCATTTAAATTATGGACACCCTATATTAATCGGATCTGTAAGATTAAGGTCTTAAAATAAAGGTAAAATGTTAGGCTAACTTCACTTCCAAGTTAATTTATAAAAAAAAAAAATTCAAATTGAATTAAAAAAAATCGCTTTCGTTAATATGAGCACGGGCTGGGCTGGGCATTGGGCAACAAATTTGATACTCAGATTTATAGAAAAGAGTTGATTTGGTCAAGTGATTGACTTGGCAAGTTGGTTACATTTTTAATAATGGTCAGATTTTAAAGGTGAAGTTTTTTAAATTTTGATTAAGTATCCGGCTAAACAGTGTTCAAAAAGTTAAAAAAAAAAAAAAACAAAACAAGTTATCAAAACAATTCGTACGGTTCACCCAAAGGTACTGTTAACTTGGGCGCCTGCCTGGCGACTGAACATACCCTAAGCGGAGCAACGGAGTTGCGTGAGCGGGACAGGGGACCCGCAATCGATTTTTATCGACAAAGGTCAAACTAAGTGACGAGTAACAATGGTCAGATTTTCAAGATTAATTTCCCAAAATCAAGGTGAATTATCATGCTAGAGGTAGAATAGTAGGTCAAGGGCTGACTGGGCAAATCGGATATAGATTTATAACTTGAGTTCTAATGGTCATATTTTTATGGTTAAAGTCTCAAAATAAAGGTAAATTATTTGTTTATACTATTAATTTAAAAAAAGTATGTATGTATGTACATATAATAACATACATACATAGATACATACATACATACATAGGTAGTTATGTATATATACCGATAATAATATAAGTTAGTGAATTGAAAGACATAGAGGTATTGAGAGAGACAGAGAGGTGCAGTGAGATCTAGAGAGAGACAAAGAAATACAGGGAAGGACAGAGACATACAGGGAGCGACAGAGAGATATAGTGAGATACAGAGATAGAGAGAGAGGTACAGAGAGAGACAGAAAGATATACAGAGAGACAGAGAAATGCAGGGAGATACAGAGAGAGACAGAAAGATACAGAGAGGGACAGAAAGATATAGATAAAGAGACAGAGAAATACAGGGAGATACAGAGAGAGAGAGACAGACAAATATAGAGCGGGACAAAGAGATATAGACAGATAGAGACAAAGAGATACAGAGAGAGACAGAGAGATACAAAGAGATATAGAGAGGTAAAGAGAGAAAGATATAGAGAGAGGCAGAGATATACAGGGAGATACAGAGAGAGACAGAAAGATACAGAGAGGGACAGAAAGATATAGAGAGAGACAGAGAAATACAGGGAGATACATAGAGAGACAGAAAGATACAGAGAGGGTCAAAGAGATACAGACAGATAGAGACAAAGAGATACAGAGAGAAATTTTGGTTGGTTTGATTTTGATTTATAACTTATTATTATTATGTTCTAAATAGTCAGATTTGTATGGTTAATTAAAGTTCTTAAAATAAAGGTAGTAGAGTGAGATAAAGGTAGAGTGAGGTAAAAGTAGAGTGAGATAAAGGTAGAGTGAGGTAAAAGTAGAGTGATATAAAGGTAGAGTGAGATAAAGGTAGAGTGAGATAAAGATAGAGTGAGATAAAGGTAGAGTGAGATAAAGGTAGAGTGAGAAAAATGTAGAGTGAGATTAAGGTAGATTCGAGATAAAGGTAGATTGAGACATTGTCTTGCACATACATACATCGTGTGACAGTAAAAGGTAGATTGAGACATTGTCTTGCACATACATCGTGTGACAGTAAAAGGTAGATTGAGACATTGTCTTGCACATACATCGTGTGACAGTAAAAGGTAGATTGAGACATTGTCTTGCACATACATCGTGTGACTGCAGTAAAAGGTAGATTGAGACATTGTCTTGCACATACATCGTGTGACTGCAGTAAAAGGTAGATTGAGACATCGTGTGACAGTTAGCGTAGCCAACTGTTCGGGTAAATATACTAGTTAACTATATAAAAGAAAGAATCGCTCACTGCATCACTCATTCATTCATCTTTAGGCTATCAACGCACAGCTTATACTATAAGTTTTTAAAATATTTTATTATTTTTTTTATATTTCAAATTTTATGTAAGTGAGCACTAAGAAGGGATTTTTTTAAATTCCCATTATAAATAGGGTAAAATAAGGTAAAATTGGTCAAGGGTTCAAAAACTAACTTCCAAATGGTAAGTTCTACAATATTCATTTATTTTTTATTCAATGGATTATTACATTTCCAGAACTTTATTAATTTAAAAATAAATTCTATAAAATCTACAAAGCGAGATACAAATTTTTTTATACTTCAAACTTCACAAATTACATAATTCCAATAAATCAGGGGGTAGTCCGATTCAAATAAATAAAATACCATTGGAAAGGTTTTTCAAAAAAAAATTATCCATGTTTTACAAAATTTAGATTTTTTTTTTAACATCATTTTTTATCTTTCAAAAATTTACATTTTTTCAATACAATTTTTACTACTTTTTTAATTTTTAAAAAATAACCGTTTCTTTAAAAAATCTCAAAATCATACACCTCATACATATTATTGATTTACATTTATTGTAAAAATTTTAGATTTTTCTAAATTTTTTTAACACACATTTTGACATGTTTTCTGTTGTTTTATTAATCACCTCATAACTCATTAGTTATTGCACCCTTACGATTAGTTTTTCTTTTAATCGCATCTACGAAAATACACAATTAATTTGATACAACATACATAACTGTACACCCCACACGACCTTCACAATAGTTTAAAAAGAAATAGTTTGAAAAATCTAGCAAAACACAAAAAAAAATGGGGTTTTTATTCATTGCCAACCATCGTGGCTCAGTGGAGAATTGTCCAATTTTTGTTAAATTTCAAAAACACCCCTTTTTCATTCATTCAAATGCTTATATCTTCACAACCAATTGTCTGATTTTTAAAATTCAAACTTTAAATTAAAGCCACAATGACAGTCGAGTTAGAGCAACAAAAAAATTTCCAAAACATCTCAAAATTTCATACTAAAAACATGAAATAATATTTTCGGGAAAAAATTTCATCGAGACAAACGTAAAACCAAAGAGGAATACAATAAAACAAATAAAAAAAACTTTCCTATAGCAATATACTGGTGGGAAGGAGATGGCTATTCTAAAGATGGTCGAGTGTGTGCAACAAAAAATCATAATTTCCTATATATGTAGGTATATATATTATTATATTATGCAGGCAGCACGTTGGTTGTAGGTATTTTTTTTTATGCACAACAATACTAAAAGTCCCCTCATGGTTGGTTTGGTTGGCTGATAACTTTTGTTCTTATGATCGGATCGTTAAGGTTGATGCCTTAAAATGTTCATGCACGTGTACTGGACCCTTTTAAGGAAATTTATGATGTGGGTAGAGTATATTTTTAAGTTGGCTTATATCTTTTGTTCTACTTATCGGATCTGTAAGATTAAGGTCTTAAATTAATCTTAAAATAAAGGTTAAATGGTAGGCTAACTTATTTTGAGTTATAATAATAAAATAATAATTGAAATCATATGAAAATGTAGGTATTTAAAAAAGGTGAATGATTTCGATGTTGATTTAAAAAAATCGATTTCGCTGACATGGATATTAAAATACATATTATGTACATACCTACATATATATGTATGTGTCTATGTAAGCACATAATGTAGGTATGTAAATTTATAGAAAAGGGTTGATTTGGTTTCTTTTCTAATACCTAATAGGATTTTTAAGATTAAGGTCTTAAAATTAATAGAGGCAGGTATCTAGGTAGGTATAATGTCAGTTAACGCATATAGTTACATACAAAAGTTTGTGATATATTTGTATTGTTTATTTGCAATAATATAAATTCATAATTATCTTCTAATCTTATAGGTATTCTTAAACGACAGTGTGTTAAAGTAGGTACCTAGTTATAATTATAGTTATTTGTTAGGTATCTACCTACCTAACCATCAAATCGACTAAGCAATAATTTAGAATCATGCAAAGTGAAGTCAAGTGATTGACGTGGCAAGTATAACTTCAGTTATAATGGTCAGATTTTCAAGGTCAAGTTTTTTAAATTTTAATTAAGTAGGTATCCGGCTAAACAGTGAACCTATATTAAGTTAGCAAACCAATTCATACGGTTCACCCAAAGGTACCTTTCTCCGAGAAAACTGTTGACTTGGGCGCCTGCCTGGCGAATGAACATACCCTAAGCGGAGCAACGGAGTTGCGTGAGCGGGGCAGGGGACCCGAAATCGATTTTTATCAACTAAGGTGAAACTAAGTGAGTTACTGGAATAAAAGGTAGCCTAGATGGAGTAACAATGGTCAGATTTTCAAGGTTAATTTCCTAAAATTAAGGTGAATTATCAGGCTTGAGGTAGAAAAGTAGGTCAAGGGCAGGACTGGGATTGGGCAAATCGGATATAGATTTATACCTTACTTGAGTTCTAATGGACAAAATTTTTGAAGAAATCAATGCATTCAAATTCGTTATTTGAAAGTATTCATTATTTAATAATAAGGTGAACGAAAAGGCTTATAACTTTGGCAATTCTTAATCGATCTTTATAAATAAAGTGTCAAATGAAAGAAGGATTTAACAAATAAATGGCTATATATTATGTTTGTAAGACCAACAAATGGGACAGAAATAAGGAGAGAGAAAGACAGAAATACTGAGCGAGACAGACAGGTATAGAGAGAGAGAGAGACAAAGAGATACAGAGATACATTGTGTTGCAAATACATTGTGTTGCAAAATACATTGACTTGCAAATAGGTACATTGTGTTGCAAATACATTGTACTACAAATACATTGGTTGCAAAATACATTGTGTTGCAAAATACTTTGTGTTGCAAAATACATTGTGTTGCAACATTGTGTTGGAGCATTGTGTTGCAAAATACATTCTGTTGCAAAATACATTCTGTTGCAAAATACATTGTGTTGCAAATACATCGTATTATAACAAATATTGTGTTGCAAATACATCGTGTTATAACAAAACATTGTGTTTGCAACATCGTGTAACAGTTAGCGAAGCCAACTGTTTGGGTAAATATACTAGTAAACATAATAAAACAAATTGCAACTAACAATGAATATACAGCAGAATTAATAGACAAACTAATTAATAGAAAGAAAACAAAAACCAACAAAACCAAAGATGATAACACCACTGACAACAATAACAAATATATTTCAATAAATTACACTAACCTACTACCACAAATTTTACAACACGAATTTAAGAAAATAAATATAAACATATCGTTTAAAACCACAAACAATACCCAAAAAATTCTACAACAAAAACCAACAAATGAAACAAAATCATCATCTGGTGTGTACAAAATAAAATGTAATGATTATGAGTGTGACAGCTACTATACGTTGGACAGACAGGCAGACCAAAATCTTAGAATAAGAAGATAAGGAAGAGAAATATATCACATATACAGTGTATGTGAGTGAAGCACCAAATTAAAAAAAAAAAAACAAAAAAGTGCCTATCTGCCATTTTGCCGAAAGTGTTTCGAGATTTTCAATCGTAAAAATAGTGAAAAAAGATAATTAAACTAAATAAAAAAATGAAATAAAAGTGAGAATAGTGAAAGCTTTCAGTACTTTATTATAAAAAATATAAAACAACATGCGGTGCTGTGTTAAATTGTGTAAAAACACCTATAATATGGAGTTAAAAATCTTTCCATTTCACTGGCTGATTGTGTCTCAAATTCAACGTAAATTAATGTGAAGTGATGTTTTTTTTTGTAAATACATTATCGTGGAATACTGTAAAATTGATATTTCACAGCATTTTGCTATAAAAAGCCAAATTTGTTGAAAATGCAAATATTTTTGAAACGTTGTATGTCAGGTACCTATCTGTCAAAATTGAAATTCTCGCCCAGGGTCGAATTAGCTTTTGTTGGTGATGGCATGGCGCTCAAATACATTGAGCGCCTGTAGTGCAGAGTAATTTTACTTAATTTATGTGGAACATGAGACAAAGCTTACCTGAGAAATGAACAAAAGTTGCAATGATTATTATAGATGTTTTTACAGGATTTAACGGAGCACCGCATGTAGTTTTATATTTTTATTTCAATGAAGAATAGCATATATTCACTTTATTTACTTTTATTTCACTTGTTTATTTAATTTACTAAGCTTTTTTTTTCTATTTTAACGATTTAAAATCTCAAAATACATTCCTCAAAACAACAGCTAAAAATTCCTTTGGGCGCCCCATGATTTAGCTGTCTAACTGCATGCCTTCCCTGTGTGAATGCATCTGTTGTGTTACTCACACTATTTGGAAAAATGCTTCACTTTTTCCTCGATATGCCCGTTCCTCTATTTCTTCTTCTATGACCAAAATACAATACCAGAGAGAAGAAACTAATAGAGAGAGTCAAATTCGACGGTGGCTCTCTTTTAGCCTACAAGCTACGATACCAAAGATACTGAATTATAAAGATTGGAATCTTTCGTACGTTCCATCCCCCAAAACCCATTTGTTTACATTGTTGTTTTTGTAATTTCATTTCCCGTTGATGAATAGATGTGAATTGCAACAACAATTTATGTTTTAACGCACACTAGTGCAAAAATATGAATTCACCACTGTCCGCCATTTTGTTTAACTTGTAGGCAAAGCAGAATGATTCCAATCTTTATAGGTCCGTTACTAAGATTTCTCGAACTAAAAGTTGGTCAAATGTCAAATTTGAGGAGTGGGGATGAAATGCTATCAAAGAGAAAGAAAACTGAAAAAATGTCTGGAACGATTTTCGCACTAAAATGGACTACTTTTTAAACGTCAACAAATATATTCGACTATGGTTGCCGTAGATCAGTGATAAATCTTAAACAAAATTTTCAAGAATCACATCCCAAGAAAATAAAATGTTAACGGAGAATAAACAAACAAGCTTACATCAAGTATATTAATATACAAACAAACAAATCTTTAATTATACATTAAATTATGAAGCTTAAGCGTGTTTTTCTTCAGCACTATATAATATAAGTAATACTCAATATTGTCAATTTTAAATTTTCTTTTTAAGAAATAGTTTTGCTTATTGGCGTAAATTTTTTGTAATTAGTTGATTAGTTAAAAGATTAATAAAATGATAAAAAGTATGCTTATCTTTCAAAACTAAAATCAAAATAAAATTAACATTTGGGCAACCCTTGTCCGGAATGGATATTTGTACTCAACTGACAAATTACGTCATCTGACATACGGCAACCAGGCATTTGACATCCAGCCCAGAAATAGCCAGAAGAAATTCCTCGGACTAAAACTGGCAAGAAGGGGAAATGTTTTACTCTCTCGAGCGCGCTCTCTTTTGTAAGAATTAGCACAACTTTTGAAGTCTGGAACGACTTCGGACTAAAAATGACTAAATCTGGCAGTCTGAAACTGTTTGAAACTGGGTGTGGAACACACTTTATAATTCAGTATCTTTGTCACAGTATCTCAGTATCTTTGGTTGCGTCTTGCGCACCATCTTGCATAATATGTATAATTATTAACTCCATATAAAAAAAATGTGGGGACAAATACATGCAAGAGGATGTGCATACTCACCACTTTTTTTTTGTTTTGCACTGCCCGAGGTGAAAACATGTACACACCGATAGGAATTCAACACGTTATAAAAATTGTAAACAAAAGGTTTCGAGGGGACGGAGACGAGGAAATTTGACTCTCTCTATTAGTTCTTTCTCTCTGACAATACTAAATCCACATTCGCACAGCACTTGATGGACAACAATCACAATTACACAGACTTTGACACGAAATTAACACCTCTACATATATGCAAAAAAGGGACAAGGCTAGACGCTTTAGGAGAATACGAAATCTTTAAAGCTTACAAGAACGAACAAAACAAAATACCAAAATACTCAACGACAAATTAACCATTAAAACAAACACACTTTACAACACAGCAATCATATACCAAAACAAGCAAGCAAACCGAGCAAGACAGATATAAGGTCTGTTTGGTATCTTTTTTAAGAAAAAAGTGTAAAACCTGGCAAACTTTGAAAGAAGGAGAAAGTACTCTCAGAGAGGAAGAACTTGTCCAAAAGTAAACAAACACACTGAACCACTTTTGTATAATAAAATGTAACTTTTGTGTACAAGACGTAAAACATTACCAACTCATTTTGAACCCTGTAATTTTTAAATTGTAAAATAATTTGTATACTAAAAAATATCCAACGAAAATGCAACACCGGTTTTGATGGACTTATCTGAATCTTCATCAAGTAAATGAAGACAATGGGTGCGTTCAATCGATTACGTTTTACATCTGAATTTTTGGAGCTTCTGATTGCCCAGCTGTCACAAAAAGTTAGATGACTTTTAGTGACTTTTAGTTACGTTTCATCTGAATTTTCAGACAAGAAATTCTCATCTGAAAATTCAGATGCAAGTTGTTTGTGGTGGGGGAATTGCCAAATCAGCTGAAACACTGCATATAAAAGCTGAACTTTATAATTTTCGTGTTGTTGGTAGTTGATTTTTTTAGTTTTCGGCCTAAAAATTCAACACTTATTTAAATGAACGAACTTTTTGTTGAATGTTGGTGAATTTTTAAATCAACAATTTTTTATATTGATGTTTGAAAAGTTTTTCTATAAGTTTTTAGGCCATACATATCAATTAAAAGACTTAATGAAAATAATAAAACCTGTGGCTGATTTAGTTACATATAATTTCATCTTCTCAACTATTCACGCTCAATGTTTAATATACGAATGTAATTAAAGTTTCATTTTATTTCGCTTAAATGTAAATCCTACAGGTAAATGCAGGAATTTGACACAATGACATTTGGCTGAAATTTCAGATTTTTTTTTGCGTTCAACGACATAAATTCAGAAATCTAAAAATTCAGCTGATTTAGTTACATATAATTTCATCTTCTCAACTATTCACGCTCAATGTTTAATATACGAATGTAATTAATGTTCCATTTTATTTCGCTTAAATGTAAATCCTACAGGTAAATGCAGGAATTTGACACAATGACATTTGGCTGAAATTTCAGTCTTTTTTTTGCGTTCAACGACATAAATTCAGAAATCTGAAAATTCAGATGTTAAGCGATTTTTATTGAACCTGCCCAATTTGAATCAATATTTTGTAAATTCCTGACTGACAGCTCCTTGCACACAGAAATTTGTGTGGCAGAAAAATGCAAGTTATCCAATGGAGGGTAAATAATTTCCTCTCTCTTTGTGCTCTCTCGTTGCAACTTTTTTGAGTTAACAAACAGGAATTAGTGACAAACTTCACGTAACCAAACACAGCTTAGTGAGACAATTCACTTCAACAATCAACCATATAACAACAACCAAAAATAAATTGAATTTCGGCTTACAACACAAGTAAGTCAATAAATTAAAGCCCGATGATGATCACTGAGATCGAAACGCGTCGCTAAGTCAAAAGCCGTGTTTTTTTGCAAGCCCGGGGGGAATTGGATGAAAAAAAAGACGTCGGTGCTAAACAATTAACATGTTCAATGCAACAACAACTAATCCCAGAGAATTCTCGGGGCTTAACTTAAGCGCACAGAAAAACTGTGTTACCGGCATGAATTACATACATGTTATCGATAGTTTGTACGAAAACTCCATGTTTTTACTGTCATGGCGTCGCTAATCCCCGCTGTCGTTTTTTTCACCAATTCTCCCCGGGCTTGCAAAAAAACACGCCAAAAATAAAAAAATTTATGTAAATAAATTTATATTAGGGGTATTCCCGATCCGATGCAACTGGTCTTGTATCATTGCAAAAATGCAAAAGTGTAAAATTGCTATACCCTAACCCCATTGTAAAAAAAAAACTTTGCACTTTTGCAATGATGCAAGACCAGTTTGCATCGGATCGGGAATACACCTATTATTTTTTAAAAAGTTAAACAAAAATTTGTATACATTTTATTTTATTTTTTATCATTAGCAACCGGGCCACGAGTTGTGGTTGTGGTTTAGAACGCCTAAACGCAACCAAAGCAAAACTGATCTGATGCTTTTCACCACCAGGACTAAAATTCAACCCTTCACTCCACCTCTACTAAATGGACAAATACTTTCGCTCTCTTCCAGCGCAAAATATCTCGGGGTAATTCTCGACCCGAAATTAAACTGGAAACTTAATATAGAAGAAAGGGTAAGTTAAAAAACTGCTGGGTGTCAAGTTTAATAAAAATTGACGTCAATGTTGTCAAATTATTGAGTTCTCAAAACAAAAATTTTAAACTTTTTTTAAAAATCCAAACAAAATTTTTTTGAAAATTTTGGTATACCTACAAAACTTTTAAAAATTTTTCAAAAATTCTCCATAAAAAAATGGTTCTATGGGAGGTACCATTTTTAACCATTTTTCGGAAATTTTTTTTTATAAAATGCCTTTTTGTAAAAAAATTACTGAATTTTTTTAGAAAAAGTTGTGGGCACGTTTTTGAGAAAAATACGATTTTCAGTTTTTGCTAAAAAAATTTGTACGGCAGACGGCCAGAATTGCGAGACCCACTTTTTTCGACTTCGCTATCATCGTAATGTCAACTTTGATCAAAATCCCGAGTTCCATTTTTTTTTACGAATCCTAACTTGCCATATACCTAGTACCTACATATATATCGCAAGTAAAAATACAAAAAGTAATAACAAGAAATGTATGTAGGTTATAGGCATAGCACTTTATAAAATATTTTAAAAATAAAAATTAGAGGTATACCTACGTACATAAGTACGTTCAAAAGATAATTCCTTCGTTAAATTTTACAACACAAAAATGCGAAGAACAATATTAATTATTTCTAACATAAAAGTTTTTAATTTTGTATAAATTATAAATGCACCTATACCGCAAGTAAAAAGGAATCGCGTAGTCAGGCAAATATAAATACATACCTTGGAGTTAAATTCAAATCCAGTTGTGTCATCTTGATGGCCCTCATTTATATTAAATATTGGTTCAGGTGAATAACATATCAATGAATCAATTGATTTATCTGTAAGTTGATCCCATTCGAAACTTTGAAGCTCAGCTTCCTCTTCCTGTGCAAACAAAATTTTATGTATACAAAATCAATATTTAGTTATAAAAGGATTTCTCATTTCAGCTATGTTCATCCAATATTCTGTAACCTATTTGGTGATTTAATTGCTGAATTTCTATTTCTACAAAGTGTTCATTGGATATTTTACGAATAAATTGTAGGAATAAAATTTTGCATTGCCAAATGTACAAAGGGAAACAAAAATAAACATAAACAAATAAATACTATTCTCATACGATACCCACTTCTGCACTTTCGTGTTGAATGTTAACATCTATTGTAGCAGCTTTGGTGGTTGATTCCATTTTGTAAATTTAAATTTGCATTACTATGGTTTCATATGAAATCATAATCAACATGAATAAACGATGCAGTCAAACAAAGTGCGAAAAATAGTAAACAAATTACAGAAAAATGTTGGACTCAGTAAACACACCTATTGATTCGAGTATCGAGTTTAATTAACATCATTAGCATTTATCATTTATTGAATTCCTTACACCACCACTCTCCACCGGAGAATGCGCATGCCATGGAAATGTACAGTGGAGTCGCGTCCCTTCAAGCAAAATTAGTGGCTCAACTTTTGTCGGTTTTCTTTGGATTCTTCTAAAACCGAGTGTCTCAGGCAGAGATCAGAAGGTTCTTTAACCCTCCGACCGACACATGGGTGCAGACAGGCCCTTTTTGTTTTCAATCGTTAAGTTAATAGGAGTATTCCACTGATCTCTAAAGGGTGATTTTTTAAGAGGTTTAGAACTTTTTAAAAAAAAAAAACACAAAAAATTCGAAAAAATGAATGAAATATTTATTTGAATCGATAGTTTGAACCTTGCAATTTAATGTTTAAAGATAATTTCATGCAAATGTTGACCGCGGCTGCGTCTCAGGTAGCCCATCCGCTGAGTCCAATTTTGGCATACTCTTTCACACATATCGGCCGGTATCTCACGAATGAATGCATGGATGTTGGCTTCCAGTGCGTCAATCGAAGCGGGCTTGTCCCTATAGACATTAGCCTTGACATACCCCCACAAAAAATAGTCTAATGGTGTCAAATCGCACGATCTAGGCGGCCAATTGACCGGCCCGAAACGTGAAATTAACTGTTCACCAAACTCGCCTCGCAATTGCGCCATTGTTTCGCGTGCTGTGTGGCATGTGGCACCGTCTTGTTGAAACCACATATCATGCAAGTCAAGAACTTCCATTTCGGGCAAAAAAAAGTTTGTTATCATCGCTCGGTAGCGTTCACCATTGACAGTAACGCTGCGATTCGCATCATCTTTGAAGAAATATGGCCCAATAATGCCGCCGGCCCATAAACCGCACCAAACAGTGGCTTTTTCGGGATGCATTGGTAGCTGTTGCAATGCTTCTGGCTGATCTTCACTCCAAATGCGGCAATTGTGCTTATTTACGTACCCATTCAACCAAAAATGAGCCGACCATAAAATGGAAGCAGCGCGCGATGAACATTTCACTGACGCAGTGTCAGCCTACCACCGTGGCTGAGCACCAGCTCAAACCCTTCAACAACACCTAACCCACCAACTGGACAACCGGGACTGAACTCCCCGAGATCATCAAGTCAACCGACTCTTAATCTTAAGCAAACCATCCATGTACAATAAATATGTATTATTATTATTATTATTATTTAATTTAAGTCAATGTATTAAGTTAGGCCCCCTATGTGCCAACAAAAAATGTAAAAAAAATAATCAATGTATCTTAATAGTTATAAGTCAAATTGTAAATAATATGTTCAATAAAATTGAAATTGAAATTGAAAAATGAACATTTCGAACCGAGCACGAATTTTGATAGTAAAATTCAATAATTTGCAAGCGTTGTTCATTTGTAAGACGATCCATGGTTAAATTACAAACCAAACTGAAGCTGTTTGACAGTGACACAAGGTACTAAACACACGTCAGCTGTCAAAACCAGTGTTGCCAAAACCAAACCAGCTAAAAAATCACCCGTTATAATATACTGGATAGTGTTTCCATACAAAAAACTTGACTTCTTTTGAAGAATTTTATAACAGTGGCCACGTTCGTGATTCAATCCAAAGCTATCCGGATAGGTTTGTGTTGTTGTAACCCCTGGTCATAGTACACATATTAAAGGTAATATATTGCGCAGGTTGTCAAAGTTGGAAATGTCAAAAAATTAAAAATGGCTGTTCGAGTGCCCACAGGAACTCAACGCGCATCATTAGAAACAACAACAAAATATTGAAATTAGACAAGGAAAGGGGCACTGAATCCACCATTTTACCACCATAACACCTCGATTTTGACAGATGCGCAGAACTGAACAAAAATGAAAACGCTAATGATATTACCTTTAATATGTGTACTGTGACCCCTGGTGACAAAACAGCTGATGCAACAACAACCCAAACTATCTGAAAATTTTTGGAACGCAAGGAGTGGCAAAGTACATTTACTTTTTTTAACTGTTCTAAAGTATACCAGTATAACAAAACATAAATGACAAATTTAACCCATAACCTCAAAATTTATTTGTGTACCTATTGTGATTTGTGTTATAACTTATCAGCATATCCGTGAAAATTTTCTAAATAATCATAAAATACATAATTTTTTTTGGTCAAAGTGAAGTGTATACGTAACAAAACGAAAAACAAATCAATTTAAGAAACTAGATATTCGATTTCAAGGGCTAGTGCTACCGGAATAAGTTGCTACGTCTTCGTCGTATCGGCTACCGCCCAATGTTTATTTATTTATTTATTTATTTATTTACATCAATAAGAGATCTATTAAATCTACAATTAGACTACCGAAAATTAACATTGAAATAAATAAATAATTATTATTATAAGTAATAAAATAATATAAAGTGGTAATACTTCTTTTGAAGAATTTTATAACAGTGGCCACGTTCGTGATTCAATCCAAAGCTATCCGGATAGGTTTGTGTTGTTGTAACCCCTGGTCACAGTACACATATTAAAGGTAATATATTGCGCAGGTTGTCAAAGTTGGAAATGTCAAAAAATTAAAAATGGCTGTTCGAGTGCCCACAGGAACTCAACGCGCATCATTAGAAACAACAACAAAATATTGAAATTAGACAAGGAAAGGGGCACTGAATCCACCATTTTACCACCATAACACCTCGATTTTGACAGATGCGCAGAACTGAACAAAAATGAAAACGCTAATGATATTACCTTTAATATGTGTACTGTGACCCCTGGTGACAAAACAGCTGATGCAACAACAACCCAAACTATCTGAAAATTTTTGGAACGCAAGGAGTGGCAAAGTACATTTACTTTTTTTAACTGTTCTAAAGTATAACAGTATAACAAAACATAAATGACAAATTTAACCCATAACCTCAAAATTTATTTGTGTACCTATTGTGATTTGTGTTATAACTTATCAGCATATCCGCGAAAATTTTCTAAATAATCATAAAATACATAATTTTTTTTGGTCAAAGTGAAGTGTATACGTAACAAAACGAAAAACAAATCAATTTAAGAAACTAGATATTCGATTTCAAGGGCTAGTGCTACCGGAATAAGTTGCTACGTCTTCGTCGTATCGGCTACCGCCCAATGTTTATTTATTTATTTATTTATTTATTTACATCAATAAGAGATCTATTAAATCTACAATTAGACTACCGAAAATTAACATTGAAATAAATAAATAATTATTATTATAAGTAATAAAATAATATAAAGTGGTAATACATACATTTAAGTAAAAAATATAAAAAAGAAATTTAACTAATTTAAAAAGTGCAGTAGCAACTTGTTTTTTAAAGTATTTCTACTTATATGAAAATTAAAATCAATATAATTAGAAATAAGATTAGTTTCTCTGACACAGCGAGTTATTGGTTCATTAAGTGCATAGTTCACCCTATGATCGTTTTCGCGGAGCAGACAACTTTCTCTTAATTGTCGAGATGGAGCATACAGATCGATTAAAGATAAAAGAAAAGGGCATTTAATATGATATGATAAAATATCACTTATGAACATAACCGAGAACATTTTACGTCTTTTTTCGAGTGACTGAATTCCCAGAAGTTGGCATCTCGTAGAATACGATGGAGTTTCGATGTTCCAACCTAATTTCCAAATTGTAAACTTAGTAAATTTTTTTTGAATAATTTCAATTCTGTTTGAATGGATGTTATAGTAAGGGTTCCATATCACACAGCAATATTCTAAGATTGATCTTACATATGAGCTGTACAGGGATTTTAGGGTAAATGGATCTTTAAAGTCCTTAGAGTTGCGTTTAATGAAGCCCAACATAGAGTTTCCTTTAGCTACAATATATTCTACATGTTTAACAAAGTTTAACTTTGAATCAAAAAACACACCAAGGTCTTTTTTCACCAAAACTCTTTCAAGAACACTATTTTCAATATTGTATACGAAAAAAATTGGTGAAAAATTACGACGGAACGAAAAACATTGACATTTAGAGACATTCATAAATAATTGGTTAGTTTTACACCATTCCGTTAATTTATGAAGGTCATCTTGTAAAAGAAAACAGTCATCAAAAGATTTAATGCATTTGTAGAATTTTAAATCGTCTGCGCATAGAAGTCGAGAAGAATTTAAGAAGATATCAGGCATATCATTGATAAATAAAAGAAAAAGAAGTGGACCAAGATGGCTTCCTTGAGGTACACCCGATGTCACCATAACTGGGTATGAAAGTACTTGGTCAATGGATACAAATTGTATACGACCCTCAAGGTAAGACACTAACCATTTCAACATGTTTGAATGAAAACCGAATCTATTTAATTTTTCAATTAGAATAAAGTGACTAACTCTATCGAAGGCCTTCGCAAAGTCGGTGTAAATAACATCAATTTGGTATCCTTCCTCGAGTTTATTCAAAATAAAATTGGAGAAAATTGAAAGATTGGTCGTTGTAGATCTTCCTGCAACAAAGCCATGTTGAAACGGAGAAATATGTTCTTTAAGCAGAAAAGTCAACTTATCACATACAATTTTTTCGAAGAGTTTTGGTATACAGGAAAGTTTACAAATCGGACAATAGTTTGATATTTCCTGCTTTGGACCGGTTTTGTGGATTGGAGTTATAAATGATTTTTTCCATTCTGAAAGAAATTCACCACTCGCCAGAGAGCTTTTAAAAATGTAAAATAGGGGCTCAGAAAGAGCAACTGCACATTTTTTAAGTAAAATTGGAGGAATTTCATCAGGGCCAGGATTTTTATGTGAGTTAAGACGACAAAAATGCCAGGCGTTGGCAAATTCAATGGGGAATTTCGACGAGAATGCTCAAGCTGGCGAGCTGCGTACGCTGTTCGAGAAATACGGTACCGTCGTCGAATGGAATCGGAGCAACAGGGTCACGACGCAATACAGAATCTTAACAATTACATCTTACACAACAATCCGATCAAAGTGAGAGGGGCAAAGAGCCGACGTGCCCCCAATATGCCGACAACCAATGTCTTTGTTGGCAATGTGATGAACAAGACCCGAGCACTGGAGGTGCGAGAACGATTTGAGAAATATGGTACGGTCGTGAAGTGTGACTTTGTGTATTTGTTTACTAGTGTATGGGTTTGTGCATTTGGACAGTTTGGGACACATCCAAGATGTAATTAAAGAATTGAATAGACGTGTAGCAGGGATGGAAAATTCGGTACAATTGTATCGAATTCGATACAATTGAGTTTGGTCAAGTACAAATGTACAATTTGCCTTATTTCAGTACAATTGGATGAAGCCTGTTTTCTTAAAATTTGGAAATTTTCTAAATCTTTAATTATGTCGAATTCCCTTCAACAAAAGAATCGATTTTTTTTCTAAAAAGAATCGAATTTTTTCTGTCGTTGAAAGGAATGCGAAAAGAATCGATTTTTTTCTGTCTTTCTGTGTGTGACATTTGACATCAGCAATTTTGAAGTAAAACGCCAAAAAATATTCTATTTGGAAATTATGAGGAAGTTGTTTACAAATCAACTTACCAGTATTGAAATTTCACTAATCAGTCAGTTAATAAAACAAAATAACTAAAAGCAACAAAATCGAACTTAATAATTCCATCAACACAATATCAAGGTGAGTGCTTTGACTGGTAGGTATTTTGCCACGAGAATTTCCCGCAATAGACGAAGAATTGCAAGACTCTGTGGAGGACAATGGAAATATTAATATTTTTTACAAAATAGGTTGGCCTATTTGTCTACATCGCGACGTGAGACTTCGTATGAAATGGAGTTCTCTTCCAAAACATATTCTTTGCCCATGAACAGCAGAATCACTCACGTTGATTGAATTTTGAGAAAATTATTTCCACTATCTTTTATTACATTTTTGAATTTCACTTCACCAAAAACGGCTGAAGAAAGTAATTATATACATTATTTGTTAAATGAAACTAAACTTATTATTGTGTGTGATTTATTTGTTATGTACCTATTATTAATTGAAAAACAACGCACAAATATATTTAATATAAAATTTACCGAAAATTCTAGAATATTATAAAGTCGAAATGTCGAAACAAAATGCAAGTTCAAACGTGTTCTGCCTTGATAGCAACAAAAAACTTGAAAAATTTATCGTGCTATGATTTTGATATATATGGAAATATTTTGAAAACACAGAAGAACTTTTATTTGGTCAGTTTATATTTTTGAGATCTGAGATATCTCAGCAAACTCACAAATATTAACAGGATTCCTCAGCAAAATTCCTCAGTTTGTATGTCAAATACCGAGGAAAAAAATTTTGGATTCGTCTGCTCAATTTTTGTCGGGGGAAAATTAGTGAGGATTCTGAAATATAAACTGACCAATTATAAAGTAGTTGTTTCTTTATATTTGATGTTTTTTGTGTTTATTTATGTATGTACATTCATATGTTTATTTATGAATTGTTTTTGTTTATGTTTTAAAGAATAAAATATTTTTGTTACATATAAAATATTTTTTCATTCAACAAAAAGAAAAATTTCAGTACAATTGACTTCATTTCAGTACAATTTTAAAGAAGTTTTCAGTACATTCCAAAAATGTCATTTTCCATCCCTGACGTGTAGTCGGAATTTCAATTTCAAGAAATTTCTTAAAAGTAATAGAAATTTCTTGAAATTGTTGGTATATCGTTGTCGTTTGAAAACCCCTAACTAAGGATGATTGAAATGGTTATAAGTTTTATTTGAAGTCCTCTAATTTTCAAATCGAACAAACAAATATTCCAAAAAATTTCTATATAAAAGTAATTTTCGGCATTTTTCAGTTTTAAAGCAAATGTCGAAATTACTTTTATATAGAAATTTTTTGAAATATTTGGTCGATTTGAAAATGGTTTTCTGAAACACTAAGAGAACTTTAATTCAAACTCAAAACCGTTCCAATAATTCAAATGATGCAAGTAGTTTGGAAAAGACATCGTTGTATATCTACAATTTTCAAGAAATTTCTATTACTTTTAAGAAATTTCTTGAAATTGGTAGATATACCACGCTGTCGTTTCAAAACTATTAGGTTTATAAGGATGGTTGGAATGGTTCTAAATTTCATTTTAAGTCCCCTAAGTGATTCTGAAAACCATTTTCAAATCGAACAAAGGTTTTCAAAAATGTCCATATAAAAATAACTTCTGAAAAACTTAATTAATCTCCTTTTTAACCACGATTTCATAAAGACGCTTTTTTAAGTTTAAATCATTTAAGAGCAACTTATATGAAATCTTTGTTTTTAGCAGTGTTTTTTTGCAAGTCCGGGGGGGAATTGGTTGAAAAAAACGACAGCGGGGATAAGCGACGCCATGACAATAAAAAACATGGAGTTTTCATACAAACTATCGATAACATGTATGCAATTCATGCCGGTAACACAGTTTTTCGGTGCGCTTAAGTTAAGCCCCGAGAATTCTTCGGGATTAGTTGTTGTTGCATCACTTGGACTTCATCAACATAACGATATTTTAAATACTAATGAAAAATTGCTGGAATTAGTGTTTAGCACTATTGATGACGATTATTACGGTAGATAAATCAACTGAGCCTCTAGTGACTGAAGATAATCACCACCCAGCGCTGATTTGTTCACTTTTTAAAAATTTTAATAATCTTAATAATGAAATATGTGATAATTTTTACTCATTTAATTTTAAAAAGACCGATTTTATAAAACTAAATTCCTTGTTGTCACAAGTAAACTGGTCTCATCTGAATAATTGTTTAAATGTTAAAGCCTAGTATGCTGCTGATCCGAAACGAAATTTTTCTGTGATCTCCAAAAAGACAACGAAACGCTTGCGGAAACACAACGGAAAATATCCTTCGAGAGTTTTACTAATTCCAAAAACAAAATCAAACAAACGCAAAAAATCAGAGAAACCCATGATGTAAGAAAATGATAAACAAAAAAAAACACAAATAAAACACAAATGTCATTTTTCCGCATACAATAAATAGTCTGTATAATTAATTCAGTGCGAAAAGGGAGCGGAGACTTCTCCAAATAATCTGCTACAATTATAAATTTCGCTCTTCGAACAGCGTAATGCAAAACGAAAAGCAGAACGAAATTTTCCGTCTATGATTTCGTTGGGTCATTTTTGTATGGGATTTTTCGTTTCGCATCAGCAGCGTACTAGGCTTAACTCTATGGTTTTTTAATTTAATAATATTATGTTTGATTGCTTTCTTGAATCTGTTCCTCTTGAAATTGTAAAATCGAGATCTTTTGTTCCAGATTGGTACGATAGCGAAATTAAAAGCCTTAAAAATCGAAGAAACAAGCTATGATCCAAATATAAACTATCTCCAACTGAGAATAATTTTAAACTATTTTGTGAATCGAGAGATATTTTCAATAGAATTTCAAGTTTAAAGTATCTTAATTACATTCAGAAGGTGCAAAGAGATCTAAAAATGAATCCGAAATATTTTTGGAAATTCATAAATAATAAAAGAAAATCTAGTACTTACCCGTCTGTTCTCAAGTCTAACGACACTTCAAGTCATGATCCACGGGTTATAACACAACTTTTTTCGGACTTCTTTCAAAGTGCCTTCAACTGTGATACTTACAACTGTGATACTTTAAGTTGTGATACCTCAAACTGTGATACTTCAAACTGTGATAAACCTGACGTAATAGCCGAAGACTTTGGCCTATTGAAATCTTTTACTTACTCGACTGATATGAACTTTAATATTAATACTGACAACATTGCTAAGTTTATATCTAATCTTGACGAGAGTTGCATACCTGGTCCTGATGGTATATACTCTTCTATTTGGAAAATTGCTGACTTTTTTAATGGAACTTGCAGAAAACTGTATTGACTCATTTAAAAATAAAAAACAGTTGGACTGTATTTTTATTGACTTCAGCAAGGCGTTTGACAAACTCTCACATCATATTTTGCTTTTTAAATTAAGAAAGCTGGGATTTAGTGAACATTTTGTAAAGTGGCTCCAATCTTATTTACTTGATAGATCTTGCTCTGTACTTTTCAATGGTTGTGAATCAAACAAGTTCAAAGTTAATTCTGGAATTCCACAAGGTTCCACATTTTATTTATAAACGATTTACCGTCTGTGTTGAAGCACTCTAAGTGCCTCATTTATGCCGATGATGAAACAATCTTTAAAACTATATCAAATACTCGTGATTGTGAAGAGTTGCAATGAGATCTTAATTCGTTTTTTGATTGGTGTGCTCGTAACTGTTTACTTCTTAACATCGATAAATGTAAAACTTTGAACTTTACGAGAAATCTTTCTTTAATTTCTTTCAATTATTTGTTTAATGGTGTATCATTATCTCGTGTAAACTATATGTCTGTCTTTGGTGTGTCATTTGATGGCAAACTTAAGTTCATACAACACATAAACTCTATAACTAATAAGGCCAATTCAATTCTTGGTTGGATTAACAGAGGGTCAAAACAATTTTCTGATCCTTTTGTTATAAAGCAACTTTTCATAACATTTGTTCGACCAATCCTAGAATACGCAAGTCAGGTCTGGGCACCCAATTATGCCTGCCATAAAGCCAGGCTAGAGCTGGTCCAAAAAAGGTTCCTAAGATTTGCACTTAGGGGGTTAGGATGGGATAATCCCTATGAACAATTTTCTCCTTTAAATAGAATGTTTAAATTATTTAATTATTTCAATGATAAATATATCAATTTGTTTGATCAAAGAATAAATTTATCGAGTAAATTCAAGTTAACTTTTTTTGCCAACTATTCATAATCTGTATATAAATTCTGTAAATTCTTTGTAAAGCTAGTACTTAGCTGAGTTAAATAAATAAATAAACATGTTAATTGTATAGCACCGACGTCGTTTTTTTCATCCAATTCCCCCCGGGCTTGCAAAAAAACACGCCTTTTGTAATGCCTATAATACACTTTCTATATTTAGGAACTCAACAAATGCAGCTAATGTGTCGACATTGGCTGTCCTACGCTCTCTTGCTGCAAATGCTCGAAGTCAATTTTTATTTGTGTTCCAGGGATAGTGGTTGATTCTGAAACACCATTCATTAAAATAGATGAAGGTTATCATCCGTGCGTAGCAGCAGTCTTGTATGCCCAATAGAATTGTATTTGGATAATACAATAATTATGGGGAAGTGATGTTGGTATTAACATAATAGGTGCACTGAATACTACTAATTTTGGCTTACCTTAAGTTTTTTACTATGTTAAAACTTCAAAGGAAATAAATTAAACAATTTTTGTTTATATTTTTGAAAAAGCGCTTTATATTTAAGTTTTTTGTTTAATTTAATTTTTTTTAATGGTGATTCTCTTTCAAGAAATTTTGATACTCGTTTTGAAAGCATCAATTGCTGATTCCAAAAAGGTATCAACTATCGCTGTACGACTTACCGTTAGTCAGATACACTCTCAAACGTTTTTGATTTTTCTTCATGATGGGAAAAATCAAGAAATTTGAAAAAGGTTTTGGAGTGTATCTGGCCAACGGTAATTCGTACAGAGATAAATGATGCCTTTTTGGAATCAGCACTTAATGCTGTTAAAAGAAGCATTCAAATATTTTACTCAAAAGTTGGTATGAGAAGAAGCACTCTTAAAATACGCATAGAGGTTCCAATATGCGAGTCCCAAAAGTAATTTTTTTTTAATGGTGATTCTTTTTTAACAAATTTTGATACTCGTTTCTAAAGCATCAATTATTGTTTTCAAAAAGGTATCAACCATCGCTGTACGACTTACCGTTGGTCAGATACACTTCAAAACGTTTTTGATTTTTCTTCATGATGGGAAAAATCAAGAATATTGAAAAAGATTTTTGAGTGTATCTGGCCAACGGTAATTCGTACAGAGATAAATGATGCCTTTTGGGAATCAGCACTCAATGCTGTTAAAAGAATCTTTCAAATAGTTGGTATGAGAAAAAGCACTCTTAAAATACGCATAGAGGTTCCAATATGCGAGTCCCAGAAGTAATTTTTTTTAATGGTGATTCTTCATACACTTCAAAACGTTTTTGATTTTTCTTCATGATGGGAAAAATCAAGAATATTGAAAAAGATTTTTGTGTGTATCTGGCCAACGTTAATTCGTACAGAGATAAATGATGCCTTTTTGGAATCAGCACTTAATGCTGTTAAAAGAAGCATTCAAATAGTTGGTATGAGAAGAAACACTCTTAAAATACGCACAGAGGTTCCAATATGCGAGTCCCAAAAGTAATTTTTTTTAATGGTGATTCTTTTTTAACAAATTTTGACACTCGTTTCTAAAGCATCAATTATTGTTTTCAAAAAGGTATCAACCATCGCTGTACGACTTACCGTTGGTCAGATATTCTTCAAAATGTTTTTTATTTTTCTTCATGATGGGAAAAATCAAGAATATTAAAAAAGGTTTTGGAGTGGATCTGGCCAACGGTAAATGGTACAGAGATGAATGATACCTTTTTGGAATCAGCACTTAATGTTGTTAAAAAGAGCTAATATTATATTACTCAAAAGTTGTAATGAGAAAAAGCACTCTTAAAATACGCATACAGGTTCCAAAATGCGTGTTCCAAAAGTTAATTTTTTTGAATGGTGATTCAAGAGGAATCAACAAATGTGTCCATGGTGTCTTGTACAATAATAATCTGAAAAATACACACAATTAATAATATTTCTTTGTATTATATATTTGCATATTATAAATACATTTTTTGTGTAAACACATTATAATTACATTTATTTTTCCAATATAACATCTTAAGAAAAAATTTCAAATTTTTTAAAAGGAAAAAGAAACAAATGTGAAAAAATTAACTTAAGAAACCATGGCAGGATCTCAAAAAACAACATGATCATAAGGGTCAGGAAAATATTATTCATACACTCTTTAAAAAAACTAATGCATTTTTCTAAAAGATAGTTTTTAATACTTTAACATATAAAAATTTGTGCGAGTAGGTATTCTTAATGGTGCTGTACGGTAGTGGCCAACTTCGAAATTCCCCACTTTCTGCACAGTCGACCTCTGAATAAAATTCGTCTCTGTACGGTGCATATCCAGGAGGTGACGGACCTCTAATTCCACGTGACAACATGCGATCGTCAAATGAATCTCTACTTGTTTTCATATATTCTGCAAAATAAAAATAAAAAGAGCAATCATAAATTAAATAAAAAGGGCGACTTTTGTCCACTCCTATTGCACCCTTATGGAGTAAAAAAAAACTTAACGGACACAATTAAAGAAAGCTTATAGAAGATGTAAGAAAAATAAAAAAAAATATTTCACATCGATTTGTGTTTATTATTTTATTTTTATTTGATATTTGTTGTACGTATTCTTTTAAAGTTTTTATCTGAAATGATATCTTAGGTGTTTACGAGATAATATTTTAACTATAAAAATGACTTGCTTCTCGGTTGGTCTGGGAATCGAACCCGGGTTTCATCGCACAGAAAGTCTTGCGCGCTAACCGCTCGGCCATCGAGACATATATTTTACGTGCTTTAAAAACATTTTTTTAATTGCATATTGTTCTTTTGAAAACAACAAAAATGCATCTACCCACGTTTGCAAAAAAAAAAAAACAAAAAAAAAGTACTTTTACTGGCTGAATACAATGCGACGAAGCCGCAGTCGGAGTCGGAGCTGGAACATCTGTCAAAATATTAAATACACACAAAATCAATGCTACGAGCAGAATGGAACGCAACTGCAGACGGAGCTACAGTCGGAGCCGCAAAGGTTCGCCAACTTTTAACTTTTCATGTACAGCATTTTTGACGTTTCAATTTATATGAAGAAAAAAGAAGCCGGAAAAATATATTTAAGTTTTTGTGCTTATTTGTGTCGCAAAAAAAATTATTAATTAAAAGAAAACTATTGGAAATAAGAACAGTGAATAATAAACTCGTGGCTGTTTTTTTTTTTTTTTTGAAATATACAAAAAGCTGTGCAGCTCAAAAATGTCAAATTGAATTTTCGCGGTGTTTTAAGAAGATAAATTGTGTTTTTCAGTGATTTCATATTTAATATTTGTGCGTTGTTCTTAAATAAATAAAAATCAAATATCGCGATAATAACAATAATAAGTTTAGTTTCATTTAACAAATAAGGTAAATACCTAATATAAAATCCCTCGGTTAAGTGAAATGCAAAAATGCTATAAGGAAATGATTTTCCCGAAAAGTATAATTGGTGTGTTCAGAAAAATGAGATCTCAGAGAATTTTCTCACTCAAAAAGTGATCAAGCGAATCCAAAATTTTTTTTTCCTCAGAGTTTTGACAGCAAAGCTGAGAAATTTTGTTGAGGAATCCTGTTCAGGTAACAGAGATTGCTGAGATCTCCGGGATCTCATTTTCCTGAACATGCCTAATACGCTTGTTGTCTGTTGTTTTAACTCATTCGATATAAATAAACAATAAATTGTTTTTTCTCGACCAACTAATGATATTTTGTTGATGGATTTATTAAGTGTTGTTGCTCTTAGTAATTTTATTAAGTTAATTAACAGAAAAGAATGATTAAAAAAATTAAATTCCAACACCTTTAACTCATTGAAAACAATCTTCTTATTTACAAATATTTTTTGACGTTTTGCTTCAAATCAGCAGCTATCTTCTCACACACACAATCACAAAAAAAATCGATTTTTTTCGTATTTTTATATTCCTTTCAACACAGACAAAAATCGAATTGTTTAGAAAAAAAATCGATCTGAGATCGATTCTTTTGTTGAAAAGAGTTCGACATAAATAAAAAAGAAGCTGACCGATGAAGTTTTCTCCATTTTTATTTCTATTTTGTGTGGAAAATCTTCTTTTGATTAAGGTATTGCAGGTTGTTCAGTCGGTTTTAGTTTTTAAACTATGCAGTCTTATTTAAAAACCCATTCCAAAGTATTTCTAACTTTGGACAGCTGTCCAACTATAAAATCTTATTTATAATCATGTTCCATCGAGTGTCTAACTTAGACACTACAATTGGCTGTCCAAACCTATTCTAAAGTGGGTATGTTCAATGCACAAAAAGCTGAAAATTAAATGAAATGTTCATTGAACGTATCCAAATGTTCACGAAATTGACAGATTACAGGGATGTTTGTGAGTGTTTGAGAACATATTTAAACAGCTGTTGGAATGCCTTTATAAATAAAGAGATGTCCAAATATTTAGACAGTGGCTAGTTGGACAACTGTCCAAGAGTATTCTAAGGAAATCTAATAAATACGACTGAGATTCTATAATTTAAAATAAAATACAAATACAAACTTGTTGCTTTCGTCTACATTGAGGTTAGATTTTTCTTTTGGCAAAAATTAAAGCGTTCCATTCATCATCTACTGGGAAGTACTAAAAAGTAGTGTTGGTTAAACATGGGAAAATTTTACTATTAATAGTATCGATGTTTTTCGCAAAAACTATCGATACTATCGATAGTTTAGTATTTAATTTTTTTGTAAAAACGAAATCAACAGAAATATAAATTTTGCATATATAAGTGTAGGTATGTACTTGTATATTTATTTTCATGGAGTGCACCGAAATTGGGTGCAACAGGATCGATTTGGTGGCTGATTACCAGTAAGAGATTCTGAATGATGATTAGACCTTATGCATTAATTACCTTCGAAATACTTTTGGGGGTATAGGGATTAGGTAGAAAAAACGAATTTTGCTCTACGTCTCTTCATAATTCATATATACATAAGTAAAATCCGAAGTCATTTTTTCGACATTCTATTTAAAATGTAAAATCCATTCTTTGAATCTTGTTTTATAGCCGTGTTTTTTTGCAAGCCCGAGGGGAATTGAATGAAAAAAAACGACGTGCATGCTAAACAATTAACATGTTAAATGCAACAACAACTAATCCCGGAGAATTCTCTAGGCTTAACTTAAGCGCACCGAAAAACTGTGTTACCGACATGAATTGCATACATGTTATCGATAGTTTGTATGAAAACTCCATGTTTTTTACTGTCATGGCGTCGCTAATCCCCGCTGTCGTTTTTTTCAACCAATTCCCCCCGGGCTTGCCAAAAAACACGCCTTATATTCTTTTTAAACACAGTTATGAGTATGGCTGGAATTTCAATGCAAATGCATGTTTTTTGTCACTACATTTAGAAGCCTAAGACCAAATTATCTTTACGAATCATAAAATTTCTTTTAAAATGGCATTTAATCGTTAGTGCATATTTTGCATATTTTATGCCAAATGCATATTTTCATAATAAATGCATTTTTTCGTAATAAATGCATATTTTAAGTGCATATTTTCATATTTTTCGTAAAATATCGAGTCGAAATCCTGGGTCGAGAAGTTGGTTTAATAAATAATGGATTATGTGCACCGACCCTATTCCAACTCGATATTTAGATCCTGAATATAAACGTACAGTAAGGGCCAGTTTCACAGTGAAGTAAGTGACACTTAAGTGCCAAATATGGAAAACTAATACCCAATTTCACAGTGTAAACTTATCGGAATAAGTGACACTTAAGTCTCCCATGTTGGCCACTTAAGTTCCACTTACTCAGGTAGTAAAACGCGGCCCTACAACTGGCCCTAAGTGTGCACTGTGAAACTGGCCCTAATAGTCGACAAAGTGAACGCGTTCATTGAACCAAATACCCTTCTCACTTTCTTTGAACTGTTGATGGTTTGGAAAACTTACAATTTGTCAAGCAACAATAACGAAAGCGTTTTTAATAATCTTACAATTGATGAAATTTGTTGTTTAAAAAACGCTCCTCTTACTTCAGTCGATGTAGAACGTTCTTTTTCTCTTTCCAAAGGCCAAACAGGCAAAATTTTGTGTTTGAAAACTTTAAATAAAGTTTCATTATTTATGTGATCAAAATATATGAAAATATTATTTAAGTTTCAGTTACATTTTGAAAGATATGTATATATTTTTTCGTTTTAAATAAAAATATTTATTGTTATTTTGTTCATTTTTAATGTTATCTTATCTTTATTTCTGTTAAAGAAAAGACTGAATTCTTTATAAATAAAAACTGAATTAAAAATATTTTTTTTTTATTTTTTTTTTGGAAAAAATAAGGTAAAATAATGTTTTTTAAGTGCATATTTTCCATTTTTTAGTGCATATTTTTCATTTTTAAGGGCATATTTTAAGTGCATATTTCCTATTTTTAAGTGCATGAAAATTCCAGCCCTAGTTATGAGTAAAAGGTTGTTTAAAAAAAATCCTTCAATAAATTTCATAAATAAATGAATTTACTTTTTTTTAGAATTTTATAAGATAACTTAATACTTTAAATTAATAAATTATTAGTAATAAAAAAATACGTTAAAAGCCAATATCTGAATTTCAACAAATTGAAGATTGAACTGCTATATATGTACGGCTTGATTTCAGTTTTATAAAATTACCCAACTCCATTAGATGATGTTAATAAAAAATATACTAAAGATTATTTGACCCACTTTTTCGAAATTAAGTGACACAAAAACTGAAGTCATTAACATGTAATAGGTAATTAATTTATAAGAACACATTTTGATGGCGAACACAAAGTCTTGTTTTATAAAATTATGACCATAAAGTTCATAACCTATATAAAATTAGTCTTCAAAAATTTTGGAGTTTTGTTTAGTAAATAACAAATTATTTAAATTTTTATCTTTGAGTCGATATCTTTTTTTTATCATTATCTGACCCGCTTTTTACATTTTTTCGTATCGATAGTTTTAAACTATCGGCGATAGTTTCGATGGTAAAAAAGAATCGATACTATCGATAGACTATCCATGTTTAACCAACACTACTAAAAAGTACTTTGCAAGGCCCAATGGAACACACCAAAAGTAAACACACATGCGACAGTGCAATGCAATATCGAATCGAGTGAGATTTTCGATTTTATCAAAAACTAGAAAACATTTTAACATGTGGTTTTTAGTGTTTGAGTATAAAGTGATAAGATAATTGAATATTGAAAACAAAATTACTAGTTAATAATGTATAATTTTGAAGCTTGACAAAAATTTTCTTAATTTTTTTTTTTAATTTGAATGTGAAAATTAATTTTCCAAAACTTTTTTATGAAAAAACCTTAATTTAAAAACGGAATTAACGGATGGATTTTTGGCTTTAAAAAAAGGCATAACATAACCTGGTTGCGGTTGATTTTTAATATTTTTTTATTTTATCTAAAAAAATTCCTTAGGACTAAAAAATTCTAAAATTTTAAGATACGTCCTGTATTTTGATTTCGTGATGTGAACACAGTCTATTTCTTGAATTATTAGAATAAGAAGATAAGGAAGAGAAATATGTCACATATACAGTGTGTGAGTGAAGCACCAAATAAAAAAAAATAAAAAAGGTGCCTATCTGTCATTTTGCCGAAAGTGTTTCGAGATTTTCAATCGTTAAAATAGTGAAAAAAGATAATTAAACTAAATAAAAAAATGAAATAAAAGTGAGAATAGTGAAAGCTTTCAGTACTTTAGCCGTTTTTAATTATGACTCATGATCCATATGGATCATCCCCCGAAAATAAAACAACCTCACAGTGGCGAGAATCAGCAACCTGTTTTCGGTTCATGAAACATTAACCCGATAAAGAGCTGGTTCATGTGTTGTTGTTAAGTTATGTATGTTATTTGATGATCCATATAGATCAATTCTAATAATAAAAAACGGCTTTTATTATAAAAAATATAAAACAACATGCGGTGCTGTGTTAAATAGTGTGAAAACACTTTAAATATGGAGTTAAAAATCTTTCCATTTCACTGGCTGATTGTGTCTCAAATTCCACATAATTGAAATGATGTTTTTTTTGTAAATACATTATCGTAGAATATTTTAAAATTGATATTTCATAGCATTTTGCTATAAAAAAGCCTAATTTGTTGAAAATGCAAATATACTTTGATACGTGGTATGTCAGGTGCCTATCTGCCAAAATTGAAATTCTCGCCCAGGGTCGAATAAGCTTTTGTTGGTGATGGCAAGGCGCTCAAATACATTGAGCGCCCATAGTGCAGAGTAATTTTACTTAATTTATGTGGAATATGAGACACAGCTTACCTGTGAAATGAACAAAAGTTGCAATGATTATTATAGATGTTTTTACAGGATTTAACGGAGCACCGCATGTAGTAGTTTTATATTTTTATTTCAATGAAGAATAGCATATATTCCCTTTATTTACTTTTATTTCACTTGTTTATTTAATTTACTAAGCTTTTTTTTTCTATTTTAACGATTTAAAATCTCAAAACACATTCCTCAAAACAACAGCTAAAAATTCCTTTGGGTGGCCCATGATTTAGTTGTCTAATTGCATGCCTTCCCTGTGTGAATGCATCTGTGTTTCTGTTACTTTTTTTTTTTTACACTTCAGATTCTTTGTGGTTTGGTTTGAGAGCGCAACGTGGCCGGTCGTGCCTTGCACACCGTGCTTTTTCCGGAGATTTTTCTCTAGTTATTTTTTATTGGTTCCTGTGCCTCTTCACTGGGACCGATTACACTCGTTCTCACTTACCGTGAAAGTGAACCACCACCAGGCAGAGTTCTTTGGGGAGGGAATTTCTGCATGGCGTCAGGAGAGGCTTCTCCAGCAACTGATTAGTTCCTGTACCTCATGCCAGGCCTATACCGTTCCCGTTTACCGTTAAAACGGTCTACCAGGCAGTTTTTTTGGAGGGGGATACCTGCTTGGTAACCTGGAGATTTCTATCTTCAACAACTTATTAGTTCCTGTTCATCGTTAAAAGACTGGAACTTAACCCCGTTACTCCGTTTACCGTTAAAACGGACTACAGCTAGAAAGTTTCTACTAGCAACAGACGCAGCGCAAGCTGGCAGATTTTCCAGGCGAGACCATCACCCTGTGAACCCAGATGGGTTAATCATCATCATAATCGAAAAAAAAAACAATCTAACTGTAATGTGTTAAATCATTAATGTTTTAATGTAATTTATGACTTTTTTACATATCGTTTTACTTTATTTTCATTGCCAGTAATTTATTTTTTTAATGTAACTGTGAAAGAAGTGAATGTAAAATAATCAAAACAGTTTTTTAATTAATTATACCTATCCATGTAAAAGTGATTTCATTAAATTTGAAAATTCTACATAGAGCGTTCTCGCTCTATAACACGAAATTTTATGTATATAAATTTATTCTATGGCATATTAGTTAATAAGGTATTTGTATTTGTAGGTATTGTATATATGAATTATAAATGCACTGTTATTAAAAATCTTTTTAAAAAGAATATCAAGAGCGGAGCTCTTGATTCTTCATCTTTATTGAGTTGATGCTACTTAAGAACTAACTTACAGACAGAGTTTTTCATGTTTCATTCTTTGTATAAGTGACCTCGTCAGCAAAATGCACTTCTTTGTTCGTTATCTTAGAGTATTAAATTGCTGACGGTAAGAGGAAATGATATCACATAAATATTTGGTAGGAATATGAATGTGATTTCATTTCCTTTGTTTAAAAAATTCTTTTGATTTTTTCTGTAGTTATAACTCCTCCACCCTTAGAATCTTCTAATGGTTGAAATTCGACTTTTGGAAGATTTACATTGGTTATGGTATTTTTTGATCTTTTTTTAAAATAGAATATAAATATTATTACAACTATTATTACAATGATAATTGTAGTTATTCCATATGTAACATGTTTTTTTAGGTATTTTTACTTCTAGTACATCAAGATTCACAATTGATTTGAATTTTAGTTCTTGCTCATATTCTTGAGAAAAGTTATAATTTAATATTGGTATTAGTTTGAGGTCATCTTGATATATTTTCCTGTTATATATTTTATTATTTATTTCAATAGTGCAATCTTTTATTTCTAATATATAATTACCTTCTAATGTATATTCTAGATAATTACAAGTTTGATTTATTCTTTGTTTCTCAAGGTTCTTTAATATGATGTATTGACATTTGTTTATTATTACATTCTTTTGATAAAAAGAAAATTTATTTAATTAAATTATTAAATTTATTTCTTCTTTAGTTATTTCAAAAATATTTTTATTATATTCTAAAACATTTTCATTGGGTATTGTTATGATTTTATTTTTTATTGGAAATGTTTGTACATTAATTTTGTTATATAATTTCTGACTAAATTTTGGAATATTTAATATAATTAACAAGTTTTCATTATATGTGGCAAGAGTTAATTTGATTTCTTTTAATTTTTCTATATTAATATTGTATTCATAAATTTCTTGTATAGTCAGTATGTCTTGAGTTAACATTCCTGTCCTACTGGTCATGATTACGTCATCTATTTTTTCGATTATTCTTTGAACTCGCTCTAAGTTTTTGTTGAATTCTAATTCTATACGAAGTGTGTTAATTTCGTTCTTTAAGGATCTGTATTTGTTTAATGTCTTTATACTTTGTTTGAATATTCCTTGTATCTGTTTAAATTGTTCATTGAATTCAGTGTTTATAGTTATTTGTTTGTTATTGTTTTGTATTAATTCTAAATTACTTTCTTCTAGGGTTTTTAGTCTTTCTTCGATGTCTATTTTGTCATCGTCATCCATTGTGCCATAAACTATTTTTAAACCTTTACCTATAATATTTATCAAACCGCGTTTATGAATAATATGATGTGGTATAATTGTTTCTATTTTAACTTCTAAGGTATTTAATTCTTCTTTCTGAGTGCTATCTGGGTTGGTTAGTAAAAGGTATTGGGCCTTACCAATAATCAAATTTAGCGACGACTTAAATATTTCAGTAAAATTAACCTTAATTCTGGTGATCTCAAATAATGTACCATTCATGGAATGTTTAATTTTTTGAAGTCCATTCCATATATGATTCATTATTAAGAGTCCACTTGAATATTAAGGTCATACTATAAATGGTTTATTAGCTAGAGCCCATTCTATTATGGTCCATTTTACTGAAATATTTAAGTCGTCACTAAATTTGATTATTGGTAGGGCCCATTGAGTTTTAAGTTGGTCGATTAGTATTTTACATTGCGTTAGATTAATTAAGTGTAAAAGAATATCATATTCTTCTATCAAGTGTACGGATTCTTCTTGTATTACTGCGAATTCTTTATCTATTTCTATAATTCTAATGTTCTGACTGAGCACTAGTGTTATTAATAAGGGAATTGTCGTTATTACTTGGTGTATCTTCATTTTGAATTCTTGTGTATTTCTTTTGTTTCCGAAATTGGTCTTTATGTAATTTTTGTTTTCTAATATTAGGTCTAATGATTAGTTTTTTATCTTTGATTTTTAATACTTTTACTTTCTTATGTTTGGTTTTTAGTTTGTTAAATTTTTCAGGATTGTTTATTTTTGTGAAATTTGGGTTTATCTCTTGATCTTTTCTATTTTTATTGATTTTTTCTAAAATTTTGTTTTTTGTGTTTTCTATTCTTTCGAATATTATTTTTTCGTCTATTTTCCCTAGGTGAATGTCTATTGGTTTTTCCTTTGTTGTTAGGTGTATTGTTTTGTTGTATATGTTTAATGACTTGGTTACCAGGTCGAAGATTTTTTCTGTTTCCTAAATTTGTCTATACAAGTTAAGTATTTGTTGTCATTTGGTAATATCCAAATGTCTATATGGTAATGGATATGGGGGCCTGAAGGGGTTTTTGTCTTTTCATAGGGTAATTTTATTGGGTTGCGTTCAATTTTTAGATTACATTCTTCGCAATTATTTATAACTTGAGTTATTAATTTTTTATATTAGGATAATAGTATTTTCTTTTTAATTCTAGATAAAGTTTATCTATTCCTATATGATTGAATTCTAAATGGGTTTTGGAAATTATATTTTCAATTTCGGGTCGTTCGAATATATCTTCAAGTAATATTTTTGTTCTAAATAATTTTTGATTATTATGATTGTTTTTCCAGAAGTTTTGAAATTCTAAGAACATCTGTTCATTATTGAAATGTATTGCGTTTTGTAGGTCTACATCAACTTCGGAGATTATCTTTTCGAAATCTTTATTATCGAATCTAGTTCTTGTTATTTTAATTCTTCTCTTATGAAATGGGAATGTTATTTCAGTGTTGTTTTTTTTCACTAAGTTCAATAATTATTTGTCTCATGAAAGTATTTAGTGGTTTTTCTGTTATGTATATTAAATTACTACTGTCAGAGTCATTTGAATGTTTTGTAGATACAAGTTCTAATATATTAATTTCTTCGATTTTGATTCGGGATAAAGCATCGGCTGCTTTATTTTCTTTCCCTTGAATGTATTCAATTTTGAAATCAAATTCTTCTAATTTGATTTTCCAACGTTGCAATATGGAATTTGGTTCTTTAAGATTCTGTAACCAAACTAGTGGTCTATGATCCGTGAGAATTTTGAACCTTCTACCGTAAAGGTAATGGCGAAATTGTTTAGTTGCCCAAACAATAGCTAACAGTTCTTTCTCTATAGTTGAATAGTTACATTCGTGTTGATTGAGGGTTCGGGATGCGAAACATAACGGTCCGTGTGACTGGCTTAAGACGGCTCCTATCGCAAAGTTTGAAGCGTCTGTGGTTAACAGAAATTCTTTTGAGAAGTCTGGGTGTCTGTTCATTAAATCGTCTGATATGACTAATTTGAGTTTTTCAAAAGCTTCTTTATAATTTTTGTCTCCAATATTTATTTTTTTATCTTTTTTCAGGAAGGTTGTCATGGGTTTTATGATTTTAGCGTAATCTAGGATAAATTTACGATAGTATCCAGATAGGCCTAGGAAGGATTGGATTTCCTTCACTGTTTTAGGAATTGGGAATTTTTGGATGGCAATAATTTTATTGGGGTTTGGTTTGATACCATCTTTGGTTATGATATGACCAAGAAATTCGGATTCTTTTTTCATAAAGTCACATTTGTTTAATGAAACTTTCAGATTTACTTTTTCTAATTGATTGAATATTTTCTTTAATGAGTTAACGTGTTCTTGGAGTGATGTGGAAAAAACGATTATATCGTCTAAGTAAACGTAACAAATTTTTCCAACGAGGTCTTTTAAGACTTCGTTCATCATCCTTTGAAATGTTGCAGGAGCATTCTTTAATCCAAATGGCATACGGAGCCATTCGTAATGTCCTGATAACGTAGAGAAAGCAGTTTTTCCTCTGTCTTTGATATCTACTTCAATTTGGTGGAAGCCTTTTGTCAAGTCTAGTGTACTAAAATAGTTGGCTTTTCCTAGTTTGTCAAGGATATCGTCAATAAGAGGGATAGGAAATTTAACCTCCTTAGTTATATTGTTCAGTTTTCGGTAGTCTATTACCATTCTCCATTCTTTTTTGCCGTCTTTATCTTCTTTCTTTGGAACTATCCAAATAGGGGCATTGTATGGTGAGGTACTAGGCTGTATTATTCCTTGTTCGAGTAATTCATCAATTTGTTTGTTGACTTCCTTTTTATAAATTTCAGGATATCTATAAATACGCGTAAATATAGGTTCCTCGTTTATTGTTGGGATTTGAAGTTTTACATGGCTAGTAAAACTTAAATCATTTCCCTTTTTATAAAAGACTTCTTTATGTTTTTTTAGTAATTTTGTAAGCTCTCTTCTTTCTTCGGTATTCAAATGTTCGAGACGTTTGTCATCCAAATTTTCGATGTGTTCGATACTTTGAGGTTCCAAATTCTGTAGGGAGTTTATTTCTTTTTGATATTCCTGTTCTTCTTCTCTTGAGAAAAACAAAGGAATTTCATGTTTGTTTATTTTTACTATTCTAGTTTTGAAGTCTATCGAAGCATTGTTAGGACGTAGAATATTATTTCCTATCAATCCATCGAAATTTTCATTGAAATTAAACAGCTGGAATACACAATCTTCGTTAACCGGTATTATGAATCGTTCTTTTGGTATCACTAGTTCTTCAGTAATGAAAATTGGGTTGCCCACCGTTTTTATTTCTAACGGTTGTTTTAATTGTTTAATTAAATCTTTTGGAGCTTTTATTGGGTTTAGCAAACTATTAGTTGCTCCGGTGTCTACTAATAATCTTAAAATATGGTTGTTTTTTTCTAATTTAACAAAGGGCAAGTTTACTTTGTAGAATTGGATGTTTCCGAGACTGGCTTCGGAAAATCCGGATTATTTTCTTCACTATGGTTTACTTGGGTTTTCTTAAGTTGGCTGGAAGTTGGGTCTACTTCCATGGGTTTGTATTGTCTACTGTGGGGCTTATAGTTAGGATTATAATTGTTTCCTTTGTAGTTGGGATTAGGATTATGGTTGAAAGGTGGTCTTATATATGTAGGGTTTCTAGGGTGGAAATTTTGATTTTGGTAATTATTTTGTCTTTGGGGAAAATTATTATTTTGTTTGTTTTGTGGTTTGGGATTTTCATATAATTTTTTAACTGTTTCCTCAGTTCTACTTTCATTAACAAACCCGGCTTGAGTAAGCTCATGAAAGGCTTCTTGTAGGTTTGCTGGCTTTAGAGCGAATAACACGGTCCGCATGTGCACAGGCAATTTCTCTTTAAAAATGCTTGAGGCAGTTGCGTTATTGTTAGTGATTTCGTTAGGTTTTTGTTCTTGAACAGTCTTTTGGTTAAGTTCACACAGGTTTTTTTGTATATCGTTATAGAATTGAATTGCGTTTCCTTTGTATGTTGTTTGTCGTAATTTGTCGTATAATTGTAATGAAGATTCGAAACCTCCAAAATTCGTAATAAGCAGTTCTTTGATAGAACTCCATAATTCTAAGTGAGAGTGTATTTCCATACACCTTTTTGCCTTACCTATTAGTTTCGACTTTAGTATATTGATGCACATAATTTGTGATGCGGTATCATATTTATTAAGTGTTGGAATTATTCCGTCTACGTTAGTCAAAAATGTGTACAGGTCTTCTCTTCGTCCGTCAAAAGGTTGTAATTTCTCAATATATTTGAGGGGATCAAGTGTCAAAGTTAGTGTCATGTTTACAAGTTTTATTGATTCTAAACTATTATTACCAATTTTGTTATAATGTTCACTATTATTATCAATTTTATTATAATGTTCACTAATATTATCAATTTTATTATAATGTTCACTAATATTACCAATTCTATTGTAATGTTCTGGATCTGATGGATCTGATGGATCTTCTTCTTCGTCTGTGTATCTAGGATATGGTTTGGTGTTCTTCTTGGTGAACTTTTTCAGGATTGAGCTTTTCATCGGGTAGTTAATTTTCCTTCTATAGGTTTCGTGACATTACTCTTTCCATGAGAACGAGTCACTAAATTAACTGTATTTGAGCACTGAATGATTTTTAATTCTAATGTTCAATAATTTTGGGTCGCACTGAAATTTTATTTGTTCGAGTACTTTTGTTTAAAAATCGCGAATTACTTAGGTTTTAATTACTAGAGTAAAACAGCGGTTTGCATTGAAATTTTATTTATTTGAATGTTTTTTGTTTTAATCAATCGCGAATTACTTAGATTTTAATTACTAGAGTAAAACAACGGTTTGCATTGAAATTTTATTTATTCGAATGTTTTTTGTTTTAATCAATCGCGAATTACTTAGATTTTAATTACTAGAGTAAAACAACGGGTTGTAGGTTTGTATTACTGGATTATTATGTCTTGTATAATTTACGTTTATATTCTGACTGACAATCCTACCGACTGCGCCAATTATAAATGCACTTTTATTAAAAATCTTTTTAAAAAGAATATCAAGAGCGGAGCTCTTTATTCTTGATCTTTATTGAGTTGATGCTACTTAAGAACTAACTTACAGACAGAGTTTTTCATATTTCATTCTTTGTATAAGTGACCTCGTCAGCAAAATGCACTTCTTTGTTCGTTATCTTAGAGTATTAAATTGCTGACGGTAAGAGGAAATGATATCACATGAATATTTGGTAGGAATATGAATGTGATTTCATTTCCTTTGTTTAAAAAATTCTTTTGATTTTTTCTGTAGTTATAACTTATGTATATTTTTTATCAGTTGCAACAGCCAACACGTAACTGAAATATTGCTCCTGAGCAAGAGCAGAATGACTATATATTTTTTATATATTATAAATGACAGCCACGATGCTTCCCAAAAATGTAACTAGATAGAGCAGGCAATACATTATAGCCGCAGTAAAACATAGCTTTGCTAAGTAACATATATTATTATGAATTGTACTCTGTAATTGTTCTTAAGTCTCAATAAAATTCAATTCAATTCAGATTCTTTGTTGTAGTGAGCTTAGATCAAGCTGCAAACTACAATCAGAGGCTCATTATAAGTGACTGTCAGGGTTCGGACTTAGGTTTTGAATTTTCGAAAGTTTATTCAGTATTATTTGATTATTTTTCATTAATAAATAAATAATTAATTGCGAACAAGTAACTATAAGGTACAAGAAAGTCAAACTTAAAATAAAAAAATTATAACTATTTCATAAAAACTTCAGACTTCAATAGAAACAAATTAAACATTATTATTATTATTAAGCAAAGTTTACTGTCTTCAAATTCAAATCTTGATTTGTTTTGAGTACATAAAGCAATATAATATTTTAAAATGTTTTGTTGACCAGCGCTGTCCTTAAATTTGTTGGTTAAGAATTTTTTCAAAGAGAAGCAAATCCTAAAAAAGAGGAGTAGAGAAGTAGATTAAATTTTTTTCTCAAAATCGAAATAGATCTACTTCGATCTAAGTAAAGTCCGAACCCTGGTGCCTGTGTTAGTGATTAGTAAATTAGTAAAAATAATGCAAACTACTAACACATGCAAATATAAAAACATAATACATAGCAACAAAATTAAACATATACTGTATACATAAAAATAAACAATAATACAGAATTATACAGAACAAAAGTGTCTAATGGCAAAAAATAAAAACCAGAGAGAAGGAACTAATAGAGAGAGTCAAATTCGACGGTGGCTCTCTTTTAGCCTACAAACTACGATGTTGCGACTTGCGCACCATCTTGCATATGTATAATTATTAACTCTATATAAAAAAAATGTGGGGACAAATACATATGCAAGAAGATGTGCATACTCACCACCTTTGTTTTTGTTTTACACTGCCCGAGGTGAAAACATGTACACACCGATAGGAATTCAACACGTTATAAAAAATGTAAACAAAAGGTTTCGAGGGGACGGAGACGAGGAAATTTCACTCTCTCTACTAGTTCTTTCTCTCTGATAAAAACAATCACGACCGTGGAGCACTGGTTCGAAACGCTCTTTTTAATCCAATTTCACTCGTGTTAAAATCAACAGAGGAAGCATTTAAATTGAAAAGCCTGCTCATACGGTTAAGAGGCTCATGTATGCCATAGTTAGTTCTATGAAAATCGAAATGTAAAAATTCAAATCTTCGCAGGTGGTGGGATTCTCTACGGTAATTTATGCCAATACAGGCCAACAAATCAGGAGCGTCAATTTGACCATTAATGAGTTGGTGAAGAAATAATAAATCATTATTAACATGCCTTTGGTGCAATGTTTGGACCTGCAGGAGCTGAATCCGATGTTCATATGGTGGTAGGTTGAACGGATCGGCCCAAGGAAGACCTTTCAGAGCAAAGCGAATGAATTTATGTTGTATTGATTCAATTCGGCTTTTATGAATTTCATAGAAGGGAGTCCATACTTGTGAGACGTACTCAAGATGTGGTCGCACATAACAATTGTATAATGAAAGAGTAACATAAGGATCGTTAAATTCCTTTGCCCAACGTTTTATAAACCCGAGCATGGAGCTCGCTTTGTTTACAATGTAGTTTATGTGTTCAGTGAATTCTAAATTAGAGCTAAAGTGAACACACAAGTCCTTAAAGCTAAAGACTCGGCCAAGTTTCTGTTGCGAAATAGAATAATCAAAAGCACTTGCAACCCGTTTTCTTAAAAAAGTAATTGTTTGGCATTTGGAAGGGTTGAGAGACAGGCCGTTTTTTCCACACCAAACAGTAAAGCTGTCAATAGGTCCGTTCGCTTACGCGCCAGAAACTACCCAAAACTACCATTTTTACCAGATTTAGTCCGAAGGCGTTCGCGTACGCAAATTTTGGGTAGTTTCTGGCAGGAGAGAGCGCTCATGAGAGAGAAAATAATTTCCCCTTGCCAGTTTTTACCCGAGAAATTTCTTCGGGCAAAAACTGGTAAGTGCTGTATTGTGTCAGAAGCCAGTTTGAAAAACAAAGAACAACAACAAAATTACAAAATGGCTGTTATTTACTTTTTGTTTTATTTTAGTAAAAGTGTAGTTTTTAATTCGTTCATTTACAAAAATGAATTATTTTAATAAAAGAAGTGACTTTTTGATAAAAAAAATTAATAAATTATTTAAGAAACTTTGTTTGTGAAGTGTACCTTCTTTAATTCAGTGTTTTTTTTAATTCTTTCTTATGTAGTTCTATTTCTTCATAGAATTCAGGATTAATAAAAAAAAATTACGTGATGTTCCTGTTTAGTGTCGTTTTTCCATTTGTAAATACTTACAACGTTAATTTTAATTTGCTCATCATCAAATTTAATAAAGAATATGAAATTATAATGAAAATTTCAATATTGTTGCTTTGTTTACTTTTTTAATTTTGTTTACTTTTTGTTGACGTTTAAAAAACTGGCAAAATTTGCCAACCCCACTCTTCCAAATCTGACAGTTTGCCAGATTTAGTCCGAGAAGTACACGAACAAACTTAATATCGTCTTGCAGAAGAACATGGTCATGGTAAGCCTTTATTGTCTTAAAAATCTTCATATCATCAGCAAATATGAGAACTTCACTAGAACGTATACATGATATTACATCATTTATAGCAAGAATGAATAAAAATGGGCCCAGATGACTTCCTTGAGGAACACCTGAGTGAGCAGTGAAGAGGTTTGAAAGAGAATTTCGGAATTTTACCTGATAGGATCTATTTTCCAGGTACGATTTTATCCACGCTATAAAGAAAGGTGGAAAACCGAAAGCTTTTAATTTGTAAATAATAATGTTGTGACTTAGTTGATCAAATGCCCTAGAAAAATCTGTGTACACGCAGTCAACTTCACTACCATTTTCTAATGCATTAGAACATTTATGCAAGAAGGTTCAGAGGTTTGTCACTGTTGATTTTCTCCTCATGAACCCATGCTGTTGTTCACAAATATTAGCCGTGTTTTATTATCTACGGATCTAGATCGGGATCATCTTTTAACACGTAATGCAACAACAACTTTGGATCCTGCTCTGTATCTGGATCTATTTTAAAGATCCGAAAATAAGTTTTAACTCTGGCGAGTAGACGGCTCTTTAGTCGGTAGGGAGTACAAACTGTAGTGTAAAGAAAGAAGACGTATATCTATATGAAAAATAAACAAACATAAGGAAAAAAGAGATGAATATACAACACTGTTGTCATTATGGATCTGTATCGTTTTATTTTCATGGGATGATCCTGATCCAGATCCGTAGATAATAAAACACGGCCAATATTCTTGGTATGGAATACTACAGTCTCACATACGACTTGTTCAAAGAGTTTTAGAATACAAGACAGTTTGGATATGGGCCTATAGTTCCTAATATCAGTTTTGTCACCCTTCTTAAAAATTGTGAGTGAGAAATGAGTTTTTCCATAAGCACAGAAATTGCCCCGATTTCAAAGAAAACTCAAACAACAATTGAAGAGGCTGAGCTAGTATAAATCTACATTCTTTTAAAAGTATTGGGGGAATTCCACCAGGACCAGATGAGTAGTCATCATTTAATGAAGAGAGCAAATCTAAAATATTACACTGTTGCAATGGGACATTATTAAAATTAGTTTGGGCATAAGTATGTAAATTTTTAAAATATGTTTCGTCAACATCAAGAGGTATGTCAACAAAAGAATTACGAAAATTTTTCGCAAATGCGTTACAAATGTCAGTGGTTTCTTGTAAAGAACAATTTTCATATATGAAATTTGCAGGGTAACCATCTGAGTTTTTCTTCGAATTAACAAATTTCCAAAAGGCCTTAGGATCGTCTTTTAAAGAACTACCCATTTTGTTTACATGGTTTGTGTAAAGTGCCATCAATACCAGATCTAGTTAATTCTTCGGACAGCAACTGAAAATTTGCTTTTTTGAAGTTAAAAGTAAATGAGCAATCGTGTATGTTGCTGTGTTCAAAAATATGATTGCTCAAGTCAAGAAGTATATCCAAAGGAGGATGATATTTATCTATATTAGTAATTCCAGAACTAGACTCAAGAAAAAGAGTACTAATAGCGTCAGAAGAAAATACTAAATCGAGAATTCGATTTTTAGAGTTTTTAATACAGCTTACTTGCTGTAAGTCATTAGAACTAATTTTATCAAGTAAACGAAGCTCAGATTGTAACGAAGTTAAAGAAGCTTCCTGACAGGATTCATCTTCAGAAGGAACCCACTCAATGTGTGGTAGATTAAAATCTCCCAAAACTAAAATTGTGCTATTGGAGCAAGACAAGTCAATTACAAAATCTAAGGCCATAGAAAGTTCGGCAAAAACTGCGTCTGAACTTTTGGGAGGAATATATGCATTGAGTAAATAAATGAATTTGGACTCTAAAGTTATCTTTATACAAATTAACTCAATAGACAGACTGAAAGGGAATACAACAGATGAAGAAATAATTTTGTTGCGAACAGCGATCAGAACACCACCTCCCACTTCTTTTGGTTTATCGTCATGACGATCTTTCCTGTAAACAAGGAACTCTTGATTAAATAGTTCAGTGTCTAAGAAACTTGAATTCAGCCAAGTTTCAGTCAAAACAAAAACATCATGAGAAAACGCTTGAGAGTTGGTGAAGATGTCAGCAGTTTTACTGCGGAGCCCTCTAACATTTTGGTATAAGAGGGTGATCTTATTAAGTTTTTTGCAGATGAGTTATTGGGTAAATTATGGTTGAGTCTATGTTTACGTATAGTAGAAAATTCTTTAATAAGAGCTTCGGGAGGCCAAATACTTTTATTGCAAATCGACTCAAAGTAAGACGAATGCGTTACTATCTTAAAAGATGACACAAAGCTCTTAACTTTGCTAATTTTAGTACACTTAATAGAAAAATTCGTAGGAATGCTTTTATTAGCAATTAAGTGAGAAACGATATCATCTGGACTAATATCTGGCTCTAAACGAGAAATAAAAATAGATTTAGACTTAGAAACAGCTTTTATAGGTCTACGATCGGCAACTCTATCAGATATAGGAACACATTCCATACGAGGAACTGTGCATGGCACTGCATCTTGATTCACAACTTGAATCGAACAAGGAATTTCTTCAGAATTATTTGTCCGCTTAGGTGGTGGCCCGGAGTTTTTTACTACTGTGTGATCCCTTACCCTTTTATTGCTCTTTTTGGCAACGGATATATTTTCAGTACGTACAGTTGAGCATGATTGGGCATGAAGATCATCATTAGGTGGTAAAATCAGAAGAGGTTCCTGTATTAGGTCATCAGTTGATGTTCCTATATCGACTGGATCGTTTTGGAGAGTTAACGAACTAAAACTTGAGACCGCATTGTTAAAATTTATGAGAAGTTCTTCAAAGCCTCTGGAAAGTTTTGTTATGTCCATTTTAAAGTTAGACATTTTGAAGGCCAGTTGTGATAAAGAGAGTTTACGGCAATCGATGCAATACCAATACGCAAATTTAGAATTAGTTATTTTCTCAATAAACGCATTAGTTGAACCGATGCATTTAGCGTGGTATAGATTCCCACAAGGTCCAAAACAGGAAAAAATTGGGGTAGTATTTGAACCTTCGGAACAATTTTTTACGGAGCAGGCCATTTCAGAAAAGAAAAAAATAGAAAGAAAAAAAAAATTTATGAGACTATACCGGGATTCGAACCAGCACTACGAAGATCTTAACGCGGCGCGTGAACTACCTGCGCCACCAGGTATTTAAAAAAGTAGGAGAATAAAAGTAAATAAATATTGAAATAGAATTTTAACCAGAGTGAAAATAGGATTAGATTAAATTATTGAACGAAGGACAGTAAGCTCACTGAAACTGAAAGCTTAAGTTCACAAAAAAAAAAAGTAGGGGAAATAATATAATTTGATCAAAGTGGGCACAAACACATATAGAATGCAAAAAAAAAATTCAAACAAATTCACTCACATAATCATAAAATATAAAATTGTGAGGGGAAAATAATAAAAAAAAAAAAAAAAGAAAGGAATCTCACCAAGCACAAAAAATTTATATAAAAGAATTAATTTATTAGCACTATACACAAAAACTAAGCAAGAAAAATTAATTTGAAGTTAAAATTATAACTTATTAAGTGAAATAAGTTGTATAAACTAATTAAAATTGACGAAAAACGTATACAAAAAAACAATTAACACAGAGCGATATGATAACAAACTAGCTAAAACAAACCAGTGCTGTTAGTCATTCTTTACCATAACTCACACTATTTTGAAAAATGCTTCACTTTTTCCTTAATATGCCCGTTCCTCTATTTCTTCTTCTATGCTTGAATTAAAGAATGGCCAGGTTCAGAAAATGTTTCCTTTATTACCTACAATGAAGCAGATTTTTGAAGAAGACACAGGAACGCTGTCGTTATTACCTTCTAATAACCATCTAATAACATGCGTAACACATAACTTTACAAAATACCTACGTGCTAATCACTTCTACCTAAGCGTCGAACTTTTCGAGTTGTAGAAGCTGAGTAAGGTCAAAGATTCTCGAGATAATCTCTCCAGATGAGTCCTGAAACTAAAGGGCGCTTCACAACCTCCCTCTCCCTTCTTAATCCTTCCTCCACGTTAGCACGGCCACCATGCTGTCTGACGTTCCTTAAATCCACTCCTACGACGGTACGGTGAAACACTGTCCGACGGTACCCTTCCCTCGTCCGTACGGCGAAAAAGCCGTCAGACGTCCCCTCCTCACGGCAGCACGGCAAAAAAGCTGTCTGGCGTACCCCTCTCCTATCCCTCGTAGGTACGGCGTTGAAGCTGTCCGACGATCCTTATTCTTCCTTCCCCAGAACGGCGATGATGATGCTGTCTGGCTTTCCTTGTACCCTTCATTACCTTCCCTCTACCCCTCCTACTCCTTTTGGGCTGTATCAAAGGTGTTACACGACCCGTGCCGAGGATCAGCCAGGCTGAGGGCCCAAATAAAATAATAGCTCAGTCGTTAACGGAGTATTCGGATACCTGGCGACCTCCGAATGAACTAGCCTTACCTGCATATACGGATCTCTGTGCAGGCGGAACAACCCTTCTCCGATACTCGTGGGACCTTTTATGAATTCATTAAATGGTGTTGGTGGTAAGTCCGAGTCTTCTTTTAGATCGGCCAGTAGTGCGACTGCTAAGTCGCCTGCTGTTACTCCTGTCTTGCGCATTGGCGACGCGACTGTGACAAATCATAGTGGCAAGAACAGTGAAAAGGTAGATATACCTTCTTTCAGTGGAAGAAGGATCGTGTATAATGGCCCTTCTTCCACTAACAAGAGTTCACCTCTGAAGAAAACCCCCAGCGGTAGTGGGCGAAAGCTCACACCGTCGGGGGCGATCTACAAAAACATCCGGAATGCTTAGAGGATTCTGAAGGCATATGGCGATAACCCAAATGTCTGAAGAGACTCGAAGCAGGATGGCAGGATTAAGTGGGCTAAGGGTATCTTAGCCAAATACGACGAGACCAGCAAGGACTCTACGTCTGAGCGTCAAAGGTCCATTGAGGGCATCGTATTGGTCCCCAAACGTCGCAAAGTGCATAACACCAGCACTCCCCTTAATCCCCATACCGGAGACAAGTCTTTCAGGGACATACTGAAAGACAAGATAATAGTTGCGGTTATCGACAGGAGCGATGTGGATGGCACGATCTCTTCAGATCATTGGCAGGTGGTAAAATTTAAGATCTCGGCTAGCTTCTTACGTATAATGAGGGAAAACCCGGGACCACCTCCAATCACAAGCGATGGCAGCTGGCATCAAGGCCATGTCAAGCTCATCGCTTGTGATGATCAGAGGTCGTGCGATCTATTTAAGATGGCTGTTAGCAGGCTAGGGGAGGTATGGCCTGGTGCAAAGCTGGAGGTAATCGCTAGGGAAGACATCCCATGCAGACCAAGAGCGCGCACCTGGATTCCGGCCGAACCCTCCTGCTTCGATGAAATACTCGAGATAATCCGGCTATCAAACCCAGCCTTACCTACTCACGACTGGAAAGTCGCGAAACTGGAGGAGCAGAGGGGTCTTTATAGAGGTGCAATTATTGTAATCAATAAGGACTCCCTTGACCAAGGGAGTGATTAGGTTCGGGTTTGAAACCATGACCCTGAGGGTTTACAAAAAGGATGAGTGCGACGCAGCATGCACGCCTCCACACCCCGAAGAAGATGAAGTTGCGGTCCAGGACCCTGGCACATCGATTGGATGACGATGCTCCCGGGACATCCTTGGCCGCAACCATTGAATAATTACAAATAGAAGTGGACACTGAGAAACTAGAAACGCCATCGTTGTTTTCGTGGTCATTATCGACAACATAATAAAATATTAAATTGTTGTTTGGTTGCGAAATGCGGTGGAAGTGTTTTTTATTTGTCATGAACAACAAACAACAACAAGAATGCCATTGAAGGTCAACTGAAAGCGTTCGGAGTATAGGTAGGTAGGTAGATACTTCAAGGGTTGCTTTTGCATTTTGTGTGGTTTCTCTCAATTAAGGAAGGTGACGTGTGACGATAAATGATGTTTGTGTGTTTTTATTTTTGTAATTATTAGGTAGGCACAGGTACATACCTATTTAAACGTTTCTTTCACGGTTGCTCAAAGGTTCATTAAATGAATTGTTAAAATTTTAAGTTTTTAATTATCGTCAGAATAGCTAATTTCTTAGTTTAAAGTGTTAAATATTATTGAATCATGTGTTAATGTTGAAGGGTAAAATATTTTGCTTGAACGGAGATTTAAACAGGTTGTTTTGCCTAAGATACGACAAAAGGCTAGGGCTAGTAAGCAGGTTGGATCAAGGCAAGACAAAAATTGTATGGGCGGAGAGGTCTAATTCAACCTGCTAAGCCGAGAGGGTAATTTTCCAAAAAAATCCACTTGAAATAAAAATAAAAATCATGCCACAGTGCCATGCTATACTATTGTGAAAAGCCCTAAATACAATTAGGTATATAGTCTCAAAAGAAATTGACTAAAACAAATCAAATTTATAACAATTTTGTTAATATAAAGATAAATAGATACTGTTTTTTACAACCCAGCGCCGCCAGGCCATTGCCCCTCGCTGCCGGTGGGCAAACTTTGGGCACCTAGAGATTGAAGTAGCGCACGAATCGTATTAATTCATGTCCACTCTTAATTGCGGTTCATCTTAAAAATGGTTAACATACATATTTTGTTATTAATGATCATGAATAATATTTTTAACGAGTAGGTACGAGTATATTACTTATATTGATCATGAAAATGTGGAAACGAAGGCAATATTATTGAGCAAAACCGTTGGTGTTGAACCGTAGATCCAAATAGGATACTGAGAACAATGAACATACATTATGTAAGTGGCAATAGATGCAAACGTTTTAGAAAGAAACGAAAATCTTGTCGCCAATAAATTGAGTCTGTCTGGCTAAAAAAAAAATGTTTTTTTTATGGTTTTAGGAACAAAATACCTAAGTAAAAACCATTCTGAAATGTGTCTTTGCTTTCGTTGCATCAGTGATAATTTCGATAATTTGTAAAAAATTCTACTTACTTATTAATTAAACTTACGAGTATTATTAAAATTATAAAAATGACTATAACAATGTAAAAATAAAAAAAACTCTGGCGTTCCCAGATTTGTTTTACCTAACGATTATCGTCGTGAAATATGGTTACCAAATTCTGGGAAGAGTTTCTAAGAAAAACTTATTTGCGACGAAAAAATTTATATATGTGCGGATCATTTTGACAAAAAAAATTTAAGTCTGGGAGCTTTCCGTGCATGCAGAAATAGAGAGGCTTGTCCGTTCCCATACAATCAAAATAAAAGTGAGTGTGTTTTAAAAGAAATCATAAATAACTTGCAAAATTTCAATCCACAGTTGTTATAGATGTTATTTTGGCATTATTTAAACACGTTTTGTGGTTCAAATGCAAATGGCAGTACCTACATATGTATTCGTTTGCGTAAGATCAGATTACATTTTTTTGCTCCTGGTATTATGCCCCAGAATTGTGTGGAAGCCCTGCATCCACTCCCAAAATTTGCTATCTGCTCTTCGAAAAACTCTTGACAGTATCTTTTAGAAAATTCATTCAAGTGAAACCCCAATTTTTTCTCCTGAACAAATTTGATTTTTTTTGCGAAAAAATATATGTACAGTCGACTCTCCCTAAGTCGAATTTTCACGGGATACCAAGATTTGTTCGAGTTAGAGAGAGTTTTGGAAAAATTCGAGTTATAGAGAAAAAAAACATTTTTTTATTTTAAAAGGTTTATTTAATAAATAAAGGTTAATATACATATGTATTAAAGCAACCAACAACACAAAGAAAAGGATAATAATCCTTTTTTGTTTTTGCGTTGTAACTTTTTAAAAACTGTATCTTTTTATAGAGGTACCAGGGTTATGAATAGGAAGAAACGCAAAGAGCTGACGATGATGGTACACGCGATGCTACACGTATATACATATGTACCTATTAAGGTTTTGATGGTTCGTAGTTATACTATACCCAAATACGAATTCCGAAGGGGTAATGGTTTTTTATTTTGTTTTGTTCTAAACAAAATTCGACTTAAGGGGTGAAAAAAGATGCCAATTATCGAGAAAATGTGTTCGAGTTAAAGAGAGTTCGACTTAGAGGGAGTTCGACTTAGAGAATGGTTTTTGTATGGAAAATTGAAAGGAATGATAAAATATGGCGAAAAGGTTCGAATTAGAGAGAAATTCGACATAGAGAGAGTACGACTTAGGGCGAGTCGACTGTATATTTATAATTATTTATTAACAAAATAATATTTTTTTTAAAACTTTACGTTATTAAGTAATATTTTTACGTTATTAAGTAATATTTTTGTTTGTAATATTCGAATCTCCTATTAATTTCTAGTCAAATACTAAAAACCGGATGCCTAAGGGTCTGTTTCACAATGTCTGATTAAAGTGCCAATTAAGCTACATGGAACTTATTCGACAGTTAACAACCTCATTTACGTTTCAAAATGTCTGAATGCGTCTAATTGGCAATTAAAGTTCTAAGTATTTTACTGGTAAGATGAAGTGACGATTAGAAAATTAAACTAACAACTAAAAATTCAAAATTTTCTTCACTAACACTCACACTTCAATTCAACACACAATTACCTCTTATTATTCACATCTCTTTGAAACAATCCTCTCGACACTTTTAACATATACAATAAGATGACCCACCATGAAAAACTAATTATTTGATAATTATAAATATTTTTTCTTCAATGTTTGACATGAGTCAAATTCTATTTGTCTGGAAAACTGGAATAACGAACGAATAGCTAATTGATCATTGTGAAACGCAAAGTTTTTTAATGGGAGGATTTAATTTTAGGATAACTAATTAGAAATTTACTCAGACATTGTGAAACAGACCCTAAATGTCTTTTAATTTTTAAGAAAATTGAAAATAACGAAATCTACTATACTTCTTAATTAGTAGAAAACAATAGGATTCTTGAAGCAACAAAATAACGGATGGATGTCGAATTTAAGAAAACTTACTTTCGTTATTTTCAATTTTCTCAAAAACTAGAAAACATTTTGACATATTATGGTTTTTAATTTGAATGTAAAATACAAAACTACTACTTAATAACATAAAATTTTGAGCAAAATGACATTGAACACAATTTTTTAATTTTTTTTTTCAAAAATTTAAGTTTAAAAATTAATTTTTAAAAAACTGTTCACTCAAACAACTTAATTTGAAAAGAAAATGAAAGAAGAAATCTTTGGCTTTATAAAAGTGTATAGCATGGCATTAGGTGTATTTTATTCAATGCTGGATAGCCAGCGCAGCACAAGTCTGAATAAAAAGATCACTCACTCTATACGTTCATTTGAATAATTGAAAGCTCTATCGTCAGCACACCCATCTTCTTTTCGACTGACTTTTTTTTCCTCAGCAAGCAGATTGTTTTTGTTTGCCAAGCGAAATTTTGCTGCGCTGGCTATGCAGCAATGAATAAAACACACATACTGTAGTTGTTACCGTTGTTTTTTAATGATTTTGTTCTATTTTAATTTGATTTTTTAGAAAATTGCCCCTCCCACCTAAACGGGGGGCAATAGACCCCCGCCACCCATACGATATTTTTCTTATCTCAACTCAACCTACACGCTCTTATAGCTTTTTGTCACACCTTAGGTGAATCACCCTATGTATTGTATACCTACATAAAATCAATGTCAATATAGAAACAAAATTGTAGAAAAAACAATAAAATAAAAAATATAGGGAGGTATCTACCTATCGGTTTTTAAAAACTAAATTGTGTTTCCTTAGAAAAAAATTAGGTATAAAAGTTTCTCTTCTTTGATCTTCCAAAAATGATGAGCTTACAAAAAATATTTATTAAACTTATTTTTCAATGGGTAAGGTACCTATACCAACCAACATATGTATACCTATCTACATGTAGGTACCTATATACCTATCTACACAATTAGAATTACACATTTTGAATCTTTAAAATCTCATAGATAGGTAGGTAGGTACAAAACTTTAAAATTAGGATTAAGAAAAGTTCATACCAAACTCATAAGGACCAAAAAACGCAACAAATTAAAACATAATCGTCATCACCCCAAATTGCATGAAAGCAAAAACAACATCTTTGAATGAACGCAAAGTAAAAAAAAACAACCCTTGAAATTACATTTCGTTCAACAAACGTAGTTTGACCTTGTCTGGCATGGCAGACAACAATTCAACTGCAAAACCAAATTGGTTGTTTTTGTTGTTGCCTCCCTTTCATTCGAACGAAAATTTCCCTCATAATTTCCTCAAGCATATTCAATGGTTGTGGTTTTCACTATTCAGTTTTTAAAAGCGACAACGTTGACTTTGATTTCCGGCCATCTAGCGGCGATCTAATCCGGTGTCCCTTCTATTTGTATTTATTCAATGCCGCAACGAAGTCGCTCATGAACGTTGACGGTTTATCCGACATGGAGACCGAAGACTACGAGAAAATGGATCTTCTAAATGAGGATGAACTTCTAAGCCAATGTAGCCAATATGCTCCAGTTAGTACAGATCAATATCCAACACTCCATCAAGGCTTCAGCCTCCCTTCTTCTTCGGTTATCCAGCAGCGGAGAAGATATCGTCCTGATCCAAGAACCTTGGATTGTGAAATCCATTGTTCGTGGACTCAGGACTCCTGGATACCACTTACTGTATGCATCAGATAAAGGTGACCCTAGATCTTGCATTATGGTAAAAGGTAGCATTAACGTATATTTACTCCCTAATTTCAGCGATCGAGATACTACCGTTGCAAGCCTGGAAACGGCCAAAGGTACTTTTTGGCTGGCATCGGCGTATCTCGGCCATGACCACCTTGGCCCTCTCCCTGGCGATACACTGGAGAGGCTAATCGCTGATGCAGAAACGCAAAAGATCAGCCTTATTATTGGGTGCGACGCCAATCCCCATCATACGGTGTGGGGTAGCACTGATATTAACAATAGAGGTGAGTCACTTTTTGATTTTATTCTAAATGCTAACCTTATTGTAAGTAACGTAGGCAATGAACCTACATTCGTTACTAAAAATCGACAGGAAGTATTAGATATAACTCTTGTCTCCGACAACATTCATCAAATGATTATAATCATTAATAATATTATTAATTGGAAGGTATCTAAAGAACACTCGTTCTCAGATCATAGATACATCCAATTCAGTTTAAATGATGAACCTCCCTGCCAGCCAGTTTTTCGAAATCTTCGGAAAACCGACTGGCTCAAATACAAAGAAACACTGAAAAGTTTAATTAAGCCTGAACTTTGAATGTTCCGTCTAACATTAACGATCTTGACAACAAAGTCAACAATCTAACATCAGCCCTCAATAAATCATTGGCCATCTCCTGTCCTCCTTCTCAAATAAGGGGTAAAAAGAAGCCATACTGGTGGTGGACTTCCGGGTTAAATCTGCTCAGGAAAGATTGTAGAAAACTTTTCAATCGAGCTAAAAGCACTAGAGAAGTGTCAGACTGGGATTCCTATAAGGTATTCCTAAAGAATTACAAAAAAGAACTAAGGAAGACTAAACGATTTTCTTGGAGGAACTTCTGTGGTAACATAGAAGAAACCTCCGAAGAATCGAGACTACGGAAAATCCTCTCCAAAAATCCAGTTATGCCAAGCGGCTTGAAATATGCCGACGGCTCCTGGACCAATTCTTGCGAAGATTCGCTCAACTTGCTACTGGATACACATTTTCCAGGAAGCTCACTAACAGTTAATAGTATTGACGGTTTGACCCAAAAAGGTCAATTAGCAATTTAACTTATCCTAAAGTTCTTATCACAAGGGACAAACTACAATGGACACTCAATAGCTTCAAACTATACAAATCCGCAGGGCCTGATGGCATTATTCCAGCTGAATTACAAAAGAATTCAGATGTAATTCTGCCTATTCTGGAGGTAATTTTCAAAGGCTGTCTAAATCTAGCCCATATTCCACTGCTATGGAGAGAAGTCAAAGTTGTGTTTATACCCAAAGCTGGTAAACCTACCCACGTAAACCCAAAAGATCTAAGACCTATAAGCTTATCATCATTCCTTCTAAAAACCTTTGAACGTCTGATTGATATCCATCTACGATCAAGCATTGATACGAGACTATTGTCCAACGCTCAACATGCTTACAATAAAGGGAAGTCGGTAGAAACTGCTCTTCATACGCTAGTACGTACTATCGAATACTCCCTCCATCACAAGGAGTACACAATGGTGGCTTTCTTAGATATAGAAGGTGCTTTCAACAATGTCGACACATCGGCAATCTCATCAGCACTGTCATCTCTGAAGGTGGATAGTTCGCTTGGTGAGCTGATTAATCATATGCTGACAAGCATGATTGGGTGCGTTCAATCGATTACGTTTTACATCTGAATTTTCAGATTTCTGAATTTTTGGAGCTTCTGATTGGCCAGCTGTCATAAAAAGTTAGATGACTTAGTTACGTTTCATCTGAATTTTCAGACAAGAAATTCTCATCTGAAAATTCAGATGAAAGTTGTTTGTGGTGAGGGAAGTGCCAAAAGCACACATAAAAGCTGAACTTTATAATTTTCGTTTTGTTGGTGGTTGATTTTTTTAGTTTTAGTCCTGAAAATTCAATACTTATTTAAATGACCGAACTTTTTGTTTATTGTTTAGTGAATTTTTAAATCAACTATATTTTATATTGATGTTTGGAAAGTTTTTCTATAATTTTTTAGGCCATACATATCAATAAAGTCTTTTAATGAAAATAATAATACCTGTTGCTGATTTAGTTACATATAATTTCATCCTCACAACTATTCACGCTCAATGTTTTATATACGAATGTAATTAAAGTTCTGTTTTATTTCGCTTAAATGTAAATCCTACAGGTAAATGCAGGAATTTGACACAATGACTTTTGGCTGAAATTTCAGATTTTTTTTGCGTTCAACGACATAAATTCAGAAATCTGAAAATTCAGATGTTAAGCGATTTTTATTGAACCTGCCCATTATCAACTCAAAACTGAGCGGCTTTTCTACCAGATCTGTCAGTAGAGGTACGCCACAAGGTGGCGTCCTTTTCCCTCTCCTTTGGAACTTGGTAGTAAATGAGCTTCTAATGTGCCTAGAAGCGGAGAGCTACAGAGATATAGCCTATGCGGACGATGTTGCCATAGCAGTATCTGGAAAGCATCCTAACACCCTGAAAGAACTCCTACAAAATGCTCTAAACAAGCTAACGCATTGGGCAAATCGGTGTGGGCTCGGTGTAAACCCTCACAAAACTGATCTTGTCCTCTTCTCCAGGAAATATAAAATTCCACACGTAGACCCCCCTTCTATCAAAGGTATACCATTAACATTCACAGAAGAAGCAAAGTATCTGGGTCTTATTTTGGATAAGAAGTTAAGCTGGAAACCTAATATACAAGAAAGAGTGAAAAAAGCCACTGTGGCTCTTTTCTCCTGCAAAAAAGCCATTGGGAATAAATGGGGTCTTCAACCCCGCATAACTCACTGGCTATACACTTCGGTAATAAGACCGATTCTAACATATGGGGTAGCAGTATGGTGGACGTGGATTGCTCTAGATAAAACTACAAACTGTGATAAACTAAGTAAGGTTCAGCGTACTGCCTGCATGTGCACAAGCGGAGCACTTCGCTCCACACCCTCTGCTGCACTAGACATTCTTTTCCATCTGATACCCCTCGATATTTTTAGCAAACAAACGGCCGCAAGTACAGCTACTCGTCTTAAAGCCTCCTCACAGTGGATCAACAACGAAATTGGTCACTCTCCAATTCTGAATTCATTCAGATCTTTTTCAAGTAACATCGACTACACTATACCCCAAACAGTTTTTAACAAAAACTTTCAAGTTACCATCCCACCCAGAACAGATTGGGAGGATGAGGCCTTCTTGGAAGATGCATCCATTCATTTCTATACGGATGGATCGAAAACAGTCGATGGGGTTGGTGGAGGCATGTACTCAGAAAGACTCAATTTAGGTCTCTCATTCCGTCTTCCAAATCATTGTAGCGTGTTCCAGGCGGAACTTATGGCGATTAAAGAAGCTTTTTCTTGTCTTAAAGAAAACGTGATATCAACAGCGGATATCCGCATCTTCTCAGATAGCCAAGCTGCGATCAAATCTCTGGACTCTGTTTCTACAAACTCTATAACGGCCAAAAACTGTCGATCATCTCTCGTTGAGATGGCGAAACAGTTCAACATTCACCTTTGCTGGGTGCCGGGCCATAGAGACATTCCAGGAAATTGTAAAACTGATGATATTGCCAAAAGTGGAACAACAATACCACTCTTAACTGACAAGGAAAGTATTGGTATACCAATCGCTACATGTAAATTTATGCTAAAACAAGATGCTATAAGGAAAACAAACACCTGTTTGGCGACAAAACAAATCTGGCCAAAGCTGGATCTAAAGCGCTCCAAACATTTGATATCCTTAAGCAGATTACAAATTAGCTCCGTCATAGGTGTCATTACCGGACACTGTCTAATAGGTAGACACGCCAGGCGACTAGGCGTCTACTCAAACGGTTTCTGCAGAAGCTGCATGGATGAAGAGGAGGAGGAAACTATTCCCCACCTTCTATGTACTTGTCCTGCTCTATCGCAAAGAAGTAGACTCTAGTTGGGTGAGTTCTACTACGACGATCCGAGTGATCTAGCAAATACTGATATAAGCAATATTACACGCTTTATAAGCTCAAAATGGGAAAAGCTCTCCAAGATCCATGTGGTATCACAATGGGCCATCAATTGGCCTAAGTGTGTCGGTCTCTTCGCCGCCAGCCACTTCTACTTCTACCTACGTGCTAATCATGTTTGCACTATCTATATAGATTATTTGAAGGTCCAGGTAAATTCTTCAAACACGAAGGGACATTACGATACATACACATCGCCTTAGCAGTCGGCCGCGGTGGCTTTCGGGACAAATGAATAAATTTCAGAACACTACATAGAAAATTCGGCGTCAAAAACAACAACACCTTCATAATATGCTTGCCTCTGATGCAGGTATACAATATTACTACTACAAGACGTAACATACAGGCATATTTGTTTGCCTTTTTGATCCGCCGCCACGCGCGCCGCGACCACAGCCTGGGAAAATTATAAAATCTGTATGCTTGTGCAAAACAAAGCCATCGTTATTTTCATGTTTTACATACACGTTCGCCAAAACAATTCTTCGGTTTACTCAAATTTTGTATTCTATCTGTTAAGCTTATGTACGTACGACAAAACAATAGGTGTGTTTTATTCATTGCTGCATAGCCAGCGCAGCAAAATTTCCCTTGACAAACAAAAACAATTTGATTGCTGGCAAAAAAGAAGTCAGTAAAAATAAAGATGGCTGTGCTGGCGATAGAGCTTTCAATATTGAAATGAACGTATAGAGTGAGCTTTCGTTTTATTCAGACTTGTGCTGCGCTGGCTATGCAGCAATGAATAAAACACGACTAATATTAAACAAAAAATATCTTGAAAATACATGGATATTTTGTCGTATATGCCAAAATCTGGCGTTTACGACAAAACAAAACTAAGGGATGAGTTATTTTGTGGATATACGACAAAATGCATACTGATTTTCTCAGTATCGGTAAATGATAGGTCAAATCTGATTTCAGAAATGGATAGAGGACCTTAGAAAACATAGAACTACATACCCACTTTAAAAAAGTGCACTTTGGCGTTTACGACAAAACAATTCTCGGGCGACGAGTAGTATAGAAATAAAATAGAAACATTCCCCTCTATAAATGAAAAACGACTATTGTTATAGTAGCATAAGTAATTCGACTCACTATAACACCCCGACAGGAAAGTTATATGAGAAAAAACTCACCTCCGCCATATCATTGTGCATTTAACGCTAGCATAAAGTGCTGCAGATAATATCTTTGAGGTGACTTATATCAGTTTTGAACCGTATAACAACTTTCCCCGTCAGAAGTATTAAATGATCTTTAAAGCAACAATCAACTCTGAAATTTCGGAAATCGGAAGCAGAATTGTTAGTTGGGTAGGCAAAACGTTAGCGCAACAGATCCTGAAACCTGTTTTAGGATAATTATAATGAATCCTCTTTTAAATGATTTCTTAAGTCAGCTTAAAATGCGATTAGAAAACCAAAATGCACACCGGAAAGAACATTTTCGACAGTGAAACGTCTGAAAACTTATTTAAAAAATTCTACCGGTGAAAAAGACTAACAGGATTGGCGTTAATAACAGTTCATCGACAAATTGAGATTGACACTGAGGAAGTTATCGATGTATTGCAGCTAAGAAGGCCAGAAGACTGAACATAGTTTTGTAAAAATATATAATATTTTGTAATGATACTATTTAATATTGATGTTATGTACCTTCCTAATAAATAATAACTTAAATTGGAATTATACGATTATCTTTTATATACATATAACACCTTGTCGTAAACTTTTCTGTTTAGGTACCTATTCAACGGAACTGCATGATATACATATACATTAATATGTAAATATGTATATGCATAAACCTACATGCCCAAATGTTAAAAAAAACGGTATATCCATAAACCTACATGCCCAAATGTTTAAAAAAAAATTGTGTATTATATGGTTGAATTTCGGCTAATGAGCTATTCTAGTTTTGATTACTTGGTGCATTTTTTTTTTCGAACAATTTCGTTTCATTCATTCCATCCACTTTGTTTATGTTTTGTGAAATTGGTGCAGTTGCGGTTAGTTTTGTATTTCTTGGTGCAAAACGTAAGTAAACTTTATAATTTGTTCTTTTTAGTATTTTTTTTTATTTCAGAAGAAAACATAAAAACATAGGAACGAAAGAATATACAAATAAACAATTCATCTAAACATTTCATTATAAATTACTCACGCAATATCAGGCAATTATAAGATTTTTCTTAAAAAATTGATAGTATAATTTTTGTTTGATTTTCGATTTCTTTTTTCCCTTAAAAATACCAATAATACCACATCAAATTCCATCCGCAGTGTAATTTCACATTCCACAACAATCAATTTTGACAGTTCGAAGTAATTACGAAAATTTCGAAAACGAACGTATTGTAAACCATGGGAATTTCATTTCGAGTGAAATTGAAAATTTAAATACGATTTCATTCGAAATGCAGAACATGAGTGTTAATACCTACAGGTATATTGTATACGAAGTCTAAGTAAATAAAACACTTTGAATTCGTTTTAACAACATGTTACAGACTTTTTGAACCTTGACTTAAGTATATTCGCTTCAAAATTTGCATACTTACATGTAGTTCCTCAAATATAATCAGATTTTTTGAAAATGTGTTTTAAATTCTACAAATATCGAACGAATTCAAAATGCTTTTGGCCTGTCTTTATTTTAAGCAAATTTGGTTTCATAAACAGGTTGAATGTTTGAATAAATTATAAAAATAGTTTGCATTTCACTAATAGTATTAAAAAAAAACTATTGTAACACAGCAGCATTGGCCACCACGCTCGGATTATTCACAATTTCGCCCAAACTATCCAGCACTTCTTTACGGTAGTCATCGAAATCTCCATCTATTTCGTTTATGGTTTGCTCTTCGATTACGTACAATGTGCATCCTGTCTCTCGAATTAAACGTTCATCGTGCGAAACTATGATCACGCCTCCTTCGTATTCATTAATTGCTTCCGCTAGTGCATCGATGGATTCTATATCTAAATTATTCGTCGGTTCATCAAGGATAAGAACATCTGGCCCACTCAGACATAATTCAGCTAAAGCTACACGAGCCTTTTGACCACCCGATAGATCTTTCATTTTAATGATGTGGGCATGACTTACTAGACCAAATGATCCAAGTGCTTTTCGTGCTTTCTCGTGAGGCAGATTAAAAAGCCGTTGAAGGTATTCAGCAGCAGTTTCCTCTGCAGTTAAATGTTCTCCTGAGTGTTGGTCGAAGCGCCCAACGCGAAGACGATGATTTTTTCGTTGTTCGCCTTCTTGGGGTTCCAGTTCCCCAAGCAATAATTTCAAGAATGTGGATTTGCCCACACCGTTCGGACCAACAATCGCCACGCGGCTTGTCAGATCAACACCGAATTCCGCTTTGATGAACAATGGCTTTTGTCCAGAATAACTGAAAGTAACATTATGTAAACCAAGAATAGGAGGTTGAAGTTGTGATGGCTCTGGAAAGCGGAATTTCACAATATACTCCTTAGGTCTGGCTAACAATTCCTGGGGACCTTCGTCTTCTTCAGCGTTTTTAGAACCCTTATTCTTATTCTTTTCCTGCTTGCGAGTCAGTGTTTCCTTTTGTTTCTTCTCAGCAGATTTTTTGGACTGTCCGTGTGCTTTTAGTTCTTTAATTCGCTTCTCCTGTTTCTCATATTCTTTAATCATTTCACGGCGTTTCTGGACGTACATTTTTTTGAACATGGAATAGTTGCCTTTATAGTATTGCAATTTCTTCTGGTCTAAATGAATAATTTCGTTGCAAACATTGTCCAAGAAACTCTGGTCATGAGACACTATCAAAAGAGTTTTCTTCCATCCTTGCAAATAGTTGTCCAACCAAATTACAGCATTTAGATCCAAATGATTTGTAGGTTCATCAAGCATTAGAAGAGTAGGTTCTAGATACAAGGCACGGGCCAGTGACACACGCATACGCCAGCCACCAGAGAAGTTTTTCGTGGGTCGGTTTTGCATTTCTTTGCTGAATCCTAAACCAGCTAGGATACGCCGTGCCCTAGCTTCGGCAGAGTACGCCCCAGTCGCTTTCAACTCAGCATATACATCATTAAGATCCTCCTGAACTGACATATCACCTGCTTCGATTTTTTCCTCAAGGTCCTTGCACTTGGCTAATAGTTTTTTACGTTTAACATCAGCATCGAGAATAGTGTTAATAGCACTTTTATCATCAGCAACAACCTCTTGCTCACATAGGAGAACATCGATATTTGGAGGTATGGCGAATGCACGTGTAGCTATGTGACGAAGCAGTGTTGTTTTCCCATGACCATTTGGACCAACCAGCCCATAGCGCCTGCCATGAGCAATTAGAAGATTTGCATTTACAAACAAGTCATTACCTAAAATAAAAAATAAAATATATTAATAATTGAACCACCTTAGCAGAAAATTAACTTGGATGACGGTTTAATTTGTTGCGTTTTCAATTTAAGTCTCTTTAAAATTTCGAAGGGATGTAACCTACACCCTTATAAAGTAAAAAGAAAACAATTGCATGATATCACTAGGACTATTACTGTTGCTATTTCTACCAGAAATATAAAATTCACAATATATATATGCCGTGATTTTTATAAGAGTCGGTAATCATCGGCCACAATATGAATGCGTCTTAGGACGGTACGATTGCATCTAACTGATGAGCCCACTTTCGTGTTTTGAAGTTGAGATCACTTGAACTTTTAACAATTTAATAATTAATTTAATAATTAACTTTTAATAATTATATTCAATCGCTCCACCTTAACACCAGTAATTTTCTTTATCTTCGTTATTTTTTAAATTATTTAAGTGCAAATATTTTTTTAATTAATAATTTTATAAAGTGCGAGTAGGAAAAGCTGCTGGGTTCACTCACGCCAATATGCTGAGTGTTGCTGAGTAATGACGCGACCGAAACCCACGTCACAGATTGGGCGAAAGCGCTAGGGCTTTGGAAAAAAGAAGAGGTCGTCCAGGCAAGTTGAAAGCTTGGAAGACCACTTTTTACTCTTCTAGGAACTACAAGTTCTGAGAAAAATTGGAAGAGAGTGATAATTTTGAAGAAAAGAAAAGAAATTTAAGTGCGAGATGAGAAATTTTAAGTTTTGAAAAAAAAAAGGTTGTCAAGAATTGTCCAAAAAGGGATAGTAGAGAATTAGAAAAAAAGCAGGAGGTCAATTTCATCGAGAAAGGAGGGATTGGCAATTTTGTGAAACAGATAAGTATAGCGATCTGTGTTTTGGTAAACTTTTATAATTTTACGTTGTACTTTTGATTTCGAAAAAGAAAGGAATTTGAAAATTACCGTTTGACTTTTTGCTATCGTAAAATTCCGATAATGCGGAAGTGGTGACCTGTTTCATAGCATTTATTCTTCTTTTGGGACAAAGCGTTAACGGTCCATCTTCTAGCGTTTTTCTCTTAATTCTTTGTATTTCTTTGTTCTAAAAGATCTTGGGTTTAACCACTACTTAATTGCAAGGTTTCATTTAAACTCGGATAAATAATTTTAAATTCCTATTCGGAAATTAAAACATAATCTTTTCTTTGTAAAACATTTTCACCGTCGGTCGGTTTCGCTCCGGAGGTTTGTAATTTCCTTTTTCAAAAAAAAATTAATGGCTCCCTTTTTCTTTTTTTCAGCTACGCCCCTGTGCGATTATACCTACTTAATAATAAATCATTGCTTCATTTATTCATCTTAATTAATTTAATTAACTTTTTTATAGCTAATCAATAAAATTGTTAAAAAAGTGAACCCATCCCTTTGCTGAGCCTAGCTGTGGTGGCAGCACTTTTTTGTTGCCTGTTACAATTTTAATTCGCTGGATTCGCTTTATCTTCGCTTCATTCGGCATAAAAGTTTTTAATTTCTTCGCGCCGCGCCGGTAGTGTCTATTCTTTTTAATTGTTTTGTAAATAAATTATAACAATTGGTTCGCGATAAAATTGCAACAAGGCATGCAGTTAGACGCTAAATCATGGGAATTTTTATCTGTTTTTTTGAGGAATGTATTTTGAGATTTTAAATCAAAATAGAAAAATAAGCTTAGTTAATTAAATAAACAAGTGAAATAAAAGTAAATAAAGTGCATATATGCTTTTGGAATAAAAATATAAAACTACATGCGGTGCTTCGTAATGTCCTGTTAAAACACATATAATAGGCAGAGCAATTTTTGTTCATTTCACAGGTAAGTTGATTGTCATATCCCATATAAAGTGAGTAAAATTACTCTGCACTACGGGCGCTTAATGCATTTGAGCAGTTCCCATCACCAACAAAAGCTTCACATTAATTCATGTGAAATTTGAGACACAATCAGCCCGAGAAATGAAAAGATTGTTAACTCCATATTATAGGTGTTTTTTACAAAATTTAACACAGCACCGCATGTTGTTTTGTATTCTTTTTAATAAAGTATTGCAAGTTTTCACTATTCTCACTTTTATTTCATTTTTTTAATTAGTTTAATTATCTTTTTTTTTAAATTGAAAATCTCGAAACACTTTCCTTTAGATCGGCCTACTCATTCAGACACACTGAATCTAATGGCAAAAAAGTCCTAATTTCGTCTAATCTCGACTTTAGCGGTTTCGGTTTGTGAGCACATATATAAAGCTATTAGAATTTTTTGTTAAAGCCCTTATGATACTAAATTTTTTTCTTATTTTTAATTCATTGAAAATGAAACTAAAAGCCCTTCCACACTATACCACTGAGTATTAACACATGAGGCATTTCACGTGAAGCGGACAACGAAAAAACGGGTGGGTCTTGAAAATCGTTAATTGTTAGGTTATTTATACTTTGCGTATTTTTTAACATGCATATGAAAGGATTTTGATTTTTGAGGCCTGGTGTTAGATTTATGGGCTTAAAAAGTTTCAACAAGCTATGGGGTAGAGTTTTAAAGCAATTAAGATTATATAATTTACATTTTAAGATCTAAAAAAAAATATCAAAAGGGTCTAAGTTATCTAAAATTTGATTTGAAATGCTAATTTCCGGTTTTCTCACAACAAAAAAACCGATTTCCGGTTTTGATGTCATATCTTGACAGAACATCTAATTTCACATATTCCACAGTTGGAACAATTATTTCTATCCTTTATTTAATTAAGCAACACATTGCTTTAAAACGTTACCCCATAGCTTGTTGAAACTTTACAAGGCCTCAAAAATCAAAACCCTTTCATATATGTATGTACATGTTAAGAACTAGGTACAGAAAGTATAAATAACCTAAAAATTACCAATTTTCAAGACCCACCCGTTGTTTCGTTGTCCGCTTCACGTGAAATGCCCCACATGTCAAAAAATTGGGAAACAAATCATGTATAATAGTGTGGAAACAAAATATGACAGCCCATCTTACACAGCATGATATTCCAGCCTACACGATTTGACATGTATTAATACATGAGAATTTTAATAAATTGTTCTAATTCTATCACTTTTCATCACATTTTTATTGAGGTAAAATTAAGCTGTTGTGTGTGGTCAAAAAATGAAAAGTTATTTCTCTCCCACAAATTTGGCAGTAGCATGGAATTCTTTTCCACTTTCAATTTGCTCTGTATTAATACTCAGAGGGATAGTGTGGAAGGGGTTTAAAGCAGTACGAAGAATTCATCAATGAAAATTCCCATATGAGTGAGTGTGTACACATCAAATCCTAAAAATGTGAAAATGTAACAAAAAAATATGAAAATGTCAGAAAAAATTTATTCAAAATGTGATTTATTTGGGTACGTTCAATGCATTACGTTTTATATTTGAATTTTCAGAATTCTGAATTTTTAGAGCTTCCGTTGGCCAGCTTTTATAAAAAGTTAGATGACTTTTAGTTACGTTATAATATAACGATAAGAAATTCCGCGGGTTCAACTCACATCTGAAAATGCAGATTTCTGAATTTTTCAAGCTTCTGATTGGTCAGCTGTCAGATGATTTTAAAAGTCATCTTACTTTTTATGACAGTTGACCAATCAGAAGCCAGAAAAATTCAGAAATCTGAATTTTCAGATGTGCGTTGAACCCGCGGATTCTCATCTGAAAATTCAGATAAAAGTTGTTTGTGATGGGGGAAGTGCCATATCAGCTGAAGCACTGCACATAAAAGCTGAACTTTATAATTTTCGTCTTGTTGTTGGTGGATATTTTTAGTTTTCGTCATGAAAATTCAATACTTATTTAAATGAACGAACTTTTTGTTTATTGTTTAGTGAATTTTCAGCTCAACAACTTTTCGTATTGAAGTTTGGAAAGTTTTCTATAATTACATATCAACAAAAAGACTTTTAATGAAAAAAAATGTGAGTGCCGGGACTCAAGCATAGTTGCCACGTTGCCACTATTTTTCAAAATAAATTTCCCTGACTTTCTCTGACTCTCCCTGACCAATTTTAAAGTTTTCCCTGACCAAATTTAAAAAAAACTTAAAATAGTAACTCTTAACTCTTTTAACGATAAATACATGCATACATAATATATGTGACATGTCTCTCAAGTTAGCAGACAGAAAGTCAGCAGAACCAATTTTTTTGTGACGTCATCAAAAACTTTCAAAAAAATTTGCTCAAATAATAGAAGACATTTAGGGCCAGTTTCTTCACAGTGGATTAAATTTGAACAATGACTTTTACAGCTTCTAACTAAATGGTGCTAGTCAACCAAAATCGGCTGATAAGCGATTTCCATGATTAACAACTTAAATCATGGATTCCTTGAAGAAAAAATTTGATTTCCATGCACAATCGATGATTTCTCAGTGCAATAATCCTTGATTAAAGATGATCAGCTGTGAACAAACTGGCCCTTAACCATCTAGTTTTTAATGATCGAATAAAAATGGATAATAGTATTCATTAACAACTTAATAACATACATTTTTAAGAAAAAAAAAAATAGTTTCGAGTGTTAAAAAAACTTTTCATTTCAATATGGTAATATAGATGTGAAATTAAAGGGGAGAGTAACGAAATCCCGAATCACAAAATCCCGAATCACGAAATCCCGACAAAAAAATAAATAAAAATCCCGCCGAAATATTTTTTTATAAAAATTTGACGGGATTTTCACTACTCTTTTTAAAGTATTATTTTGTACTTTTAAAAAAATATTTCTAACTTAATATTTTTTGAAAAAGTATTTAATTTTATTGAAATATTTTTTAATTATTCTTAGCCAATCAGAAGAAGACGGCAAAAATTTTAAGCTAGAATTTTTTTTTAATTCTGCAAAATGCCTTAATGTATAAAAAGATTCGAATGCAATGAATTTTTTGAGGAAAAATATTGATTTTTTTAAAAATATTTTGACCAATTGGGCGGGGCCACGGAACAAATGACGAAACACTAAAAAGGCATTTTAAGCAAGAAATAATTCTGGAAAATGCTCAAGCCTCCTTAAAAAAAAAAAAAAAAAATACACTTAAAATGCATTCAAAGCGTTTGTTGCGAATTTTTAACTATTTTTGGAATTTTGACTAAATTATGCAAAAACGCTTAAAAAGTATTTTAAGCAATTTTTACAATTATTTGCTTAAAAAGCTTTGAATAAAAAATTGGTCGGCGAATTTTACATTCGTTCTTGTTGATTTTCATCATTTAGTGTGACCTAAACTAAAAGTATTTTATTATGAAAAAGCGAGGTGCCGAAGTTCATTTTGGTGCCGACAATTCTCTAACAATAAGTTAAGCACGCTGCTGAAATAATTTATAGCTTAAAAAAAGTTCTTTTAAGGACTAAAAATGATTGTAAAAAAAAAACTGTTATATTGGCGCCTGCGGAAAATGAACATACCCTAAGCGGAGGAACAGATTTGCGTGAGTGGTACAGAGGACCCAAAAAGGGGGGTGAAAATCTTTTGAACCCGCGCAGCGGGCCAGGCAATTGTAGATTTGACACTTGGATTTATTTATTTATTATTTGTTTATTTTTTTTAAGTTTTGGAAAAAAACTTTTTACCAACTTTTTTTTTTGATTTTTTTAAACTGGCACTTAATGGATATATGCATTTTTGAATTCGGTAGGTCGCTTAGTTTAGCCGCAATTCAAGTTTAAATGTGTGAACTTTGATGCCTCTAGGACGTCTAGTTTAGCCGCAAATCGCGTTTAAAGATAAAAGTCGATTTTTCATATAATGCGATGCACATTTATCAATTGAAAGAAACTTTGCATACACCCATACTTGCACCTACCCAAAATCCTACAGTGAGCCAAGCAGGGGGGTTGCCATACATACCTCATGAGTACCACGCGAGGTACTTTTGCTTAAGAAAGACTTTTTTACAAGAAAACTGTTGTAATAGGCGCCTGCCTGGCGACTTGACATACCCTAAGCGGAGCAACGGAGTTGCGTGAGCGGTACAGAGCCCCCCGAAGAGGGAGTTAAAATCCTTGGATCCAGCGAAGCGGGCCACGCGAGGTACTTTTGCTAAAGAAAGACTTTATTACAAGAAAACTGTTGACAAGAATCTGCTTTTAGTCATAACTAGGATCATTTACAAATTAAAAACCGCTTCGTAAACATTTTAAGCTATTTTTTTGTTTTAATTAATATTTCTTTACAAATTCTTTTAGTTTTTGAAAGAACTTTTCTTATTTTTTGAATTTCACCAAATTTGAAACCGCTTAGCAAGCGTTTCAAGCTATTTTGAAAAGTTTATATCTCTTTAAGAATTTTTTTTTAGCCCTTGAAAGAACTTTTTTTTTGTCCCTGAAAAAAGGATAGCTGAAAAAAAACATCCTCGTCGTCCTGGCCACCATCCCCTTTGTCACCGTCGCCATCATCTGCCGTCGTTGTCACCATCATCGTCATTGTCCTAGCCAACGTCGTCATGGTCGTTGTCAGTTGTCACCGTCGTCGTCATTTTGTTCACCGTCGTTGTGACCATCATCGTCATTGTCCCGGCCAACGTCACCCTCGTCGTTGTCACCATCATCCTCATTGTCCTGGATAACGTCGTCGTCGTCATGGTCGTTGTCACCGTCGTCGTCATCGTCGTCACTTTGTCCACCGTCGTTGTCACCATCATCGTCGTGACCATTGTCCAGTCAACGAAGCCGTCGAATGAAAAAGGTTTTTATCTCTTAATGAGGACTTGCCTCTACCGAGTCCTAATAAGAACTGAAAATTATTTTCAAGTGAATCCTGGTTATATACTTTTTTAAAAAGGAGGAGGAGCCTAATCCAGTGCGGTCTTCTGCAAACCAAAATAGTAGGAAACTTCGTTCTTCTTGATTCTCATCGATTGGTGTCACCAGTTACTATGGAAATGAAAATCCATACAGTGCTGTCAATTTAGTATTGAAATTTCGGGATTTTGTGATTCGGGATTTCGTGATTCGGGATTTCGTGATTCGGGATTCTGTGAATCGGGATTTTGTGAATCGGGATTTTGTGATTCGGGATTTCGTACCCCTAATTTTTTTCGAACAATTGAACTTTTTTCGACTTAAGTACCCTATTTTCAAAAAAATAGAAAAAAAATAATTAATTAAATTTCCATAGAAAACCAAATTCTGTTAACTTAATTTCGATTTTTCTCGATTTTTTCGACCCAAATCTTTTCATTTTCAAAAAATCCGAATCAAAAAGATTTGGGTCGAAAAAAGTTCAATTGTTCGAGAAAAATCGAAATTAAGTTAGCAGAACATGGTTTCTATGGAAATTGAATTAATTTTTTGAAAATAGGGTACTTAATTCGAGCAAGAGTTATATATACAAAATCCCACAGCCATGATAATCGATAAAGAGATTACATTAGAGTCGATTAGCGATAACGAAAATATAAACGACAAGATGTAAACAATCCCACGCCACGCTGACGCTGCTCTGGAAATATAAACAATAATTATCACTTGATGAGGGTTAGCATCGTGTTAGCGATAACCAAATGATGTAAACAATTCCACGCCACCCTGACGCTGCTCTGGAAACATAAACAACAATCATCACCAACCACAAAAAAGAGAGTCAACATCGTCAACCAAGGAGGACACTCTCGATCGAGTAACAGTTCAGTTGTTCTTTTGTTTTCTATATCAATTTTACATTTTAAATAAAGTTTTGTTTTTTAAAAAATTATTTTTTTCTTTGAATAAAGTATTTCTAGCCGAGTACCTGAATAATCAAAAGATTTGGGTCGAAAAAAGTTCAATTGTTCGAGAAAAATCGAAATTAAGTTAGTAGAACATAGGTTTCTATGGGAAATTAGAAAAATATTTTTTTTTTTTTGAAAAACAATTTTTTTGGAAATTTTTTTTTGGATTCCTAGAGCACTTAAATAGCTCCTAAATACTAGACAACTTTTTTTTTTCTTGTGTTTTAAGTATTTTCCGGTAATTGGTCTGCTAACTTGTCGTTGTAATAATTAAAAGATTAATTATACATACCTGCAAAAGTAAATTCTTAAACATATTAATATGTATGAATGTAGCCAAAATTAGACAATGTATTGCAGTTCTGCTTTCCACAAATTAATGCTACCTATGAAGAAAAAATAGGGAGCTTCTACGAATATCTATGTATACAAAATTAAAAATAAAATTTTCTATGAATTATTGTGCAACAAAGTTAAAAAATGTATATAATTCATGCTATCAACAATAAAAAACAGCAAAAAAAATGCCAAAAAATAAAACAACAAAACCAACTGTGAAACGTGTGAACAGTTTTACTTAAATAACCATTATTTAATAAAATTTTAAAGCCTTGCCAACTGAATTTTGCAAACAGCAACAAAACTGAGCAGCTCAAATAATGCAAGAATGCTGTTATTTAACAGCCACTGTTGTTCTATAAAGCCCGCATCACACGACGCTTGTTTTCCTGCTAGAAATGCTTGCTGGCTATTGAGCTGGAAAATGGCGTCACTGCTGGCTCTTTTGATAGAAGCGCTGCTAGATTTCAAAGTTAGAACCGGTGCTATTTTTCTTGCTTGTTTTGCTGCGGGATTTTAGCAGACGTCAAAAGGTGAATGTATATTTTCAAATGTCATTTTTTCTATTTCGTTTTTATTTATTTTCTAACAGTTTTTTTAACTTTAAATAAAATTAAATGTGATTTCAGTAATTTGTATATTTAGTTCTATCAGATGTATGCATTTTTTGTGAAAATTTGTGTAGAAAAATATTGTGTACTGTGTTCTCTTGATTTAGCAAACGTCAAAGACTACGTGTGTGTATTTACATTTACTATTTGAGCTCTGCCATTTTTGTTAAAAAAATATTTTTTTCATTTAATACAATATAAACTTCTTTAAATTCAGTGTTTTATTTGTTAAGACTTTTTGTGTTAAGACAGTTTTGTGTGAAAATTAATTAACAATAAATACTCAGCTTTTGTTCTGTAGCCTTTTGATCACATACCATCAAATACTTTTGCAAAGGAAAAGCAAATTGGATACCAGCGATTTACGAAATAAAAACAATCAGCGAATCTAGCTTCAAAACAATCATCGAGTGAAGCCAAAGAATTCAAACCAGCAAAACATCCAGCACCACACCATGCAACAAAACCAGCATTAAAGCAAGCAAGCATTTTTTGCAGGAAAACAAGCGTCGTGTGATGCGGGCTTAACAGCCGCTGCTACGAGGTACACACAGAATTCACCAAACAACTCGAAAAACATCGTGTTTTTTTTGTGCATACGAAACTAAACTTTGAGCAGAGACAGACAAACAGAGAATCATTAAGTGAAACAGAGAGCTGTATAACTGACCTCAATCAATCCACCACAGCACAGCGATTGAAGATAAGGCCCGGTGCACACATGCGTTTTTTTGACGCCGCGGTGACGCAGCGGTGCCGCAATCGTTCAGTGCACACATGCGGGTTTTTCTCGCTGGACTCAATCTGCAAATCGCGGTTGGCTTGCAGCAATAGAGATTTATAAAAAGAAACGAGTAATTTTTGCTTAACTAGTGGATAAAAACTATGATCTTAAAAAGAAAGGAGGTTATTTGGTTAAATATCCATTTGTTTATCATTGGCTAATAAAAGGAGTATTTTATATATCTTTTCTTTTGCCAGTCATGGTATGGCTCCGAAGCAATATTCCATATTTCTGGACACTTTTTTATTTCACCTATAAATAATTCGATATCAAATTCTTCCATTTTTGAAATCTTTCTACCAAATTTAATTTGCGGCAAAATGACGCATGTGTGCACTGCTCCATAACAAACAATGTACTGAAAGACGCAAAAGCGTCTGCGGTGACGCAGCGGTCTCGCGGAAACCTGCGAGTTTTTTTTCCCGCAAGAATGACGCGTGATGACGCAGCGTCACCGCACGTGTGTGTGCACTACTCAATTTATTTGTGAGTACTGTAAGACTCAAAGGCGGTGACGCTGCGTCACCGCGGCGTCAAAAAAACGCATGTGTGCACCGGGCCTAAGATACACACAAAATTCACCAAATAAGTCGAAGAAAAGCGTGTTATTATTTTGTATAAGAAAGCGGGCGTTGAACAGAGTCGACCCAAACTCAGAAAATCATAAGTAGAGAAAGAGAAAGGAAACAAATTTGTTCTATCAGCGAGAAATTTTATAACCCGACATATTTCGGGTTGCCTTGCCTTGGCTTTGGCTAATGCACAGAGAGTGTGGACTGTGGAGTGTAGAGTGTAGACAGTATACGAATACTAATAATATTGATGTGTGTGTTTCCGTGTGTGCTTGAAAATAGTTCAATTGAGTTGCTGGAGTGTGCAACTTGTGTAGGATTTAATGAATAGATACATATTAAGTATTGCCCGTGGGTTCTACGTTGCTCTTTATTTAATAAACATTGTTGTGTGGCAAGGTTGTTTGTTATTTAGTAAACATCGTTGTTTAGTAGAAAATTTAATAGGTAGGAATCGCGTTATATGGACGCCACGCCACTGGCGCCTAATGATGACGTCCCAAAAAATTTGTTCTGCTGACTTTGGTCTGCTAACTTGAGGGACATACATTTATATGCTGTATGAAATGTATTAAAAATTTGAGGTTAATTTGCTGTATGATGTATATGATAAATTTCTGAGAATCAGAATCATACAACATTCCAATATTTCCAGTGTAATCTCCGGTCATACATTAGGTGCGTTCCTTTGGGCTGCAGCATCTACTGCCAAGTACTTCTGGCTGCTTTCAACTACTTCTATTCTATGGTCAATGTAGTTCAAAGCACTCCAATAATGTAGTAACGAAATGAATACACGCAAGAAAGCGACACCTTCAGTAGAAGAAAATACTTACAAAATTATTGTTGTTGATGTTTTCTATAATTTATAATAAGATAAAAATACAAACAACAAACAACAAAGCTTTCGTCTACATTGAGGGTAGATTTTTCTTTTGGCAAAAATTAAAGCGTATCATTCATCATCTACTGCGAAGTACTAAAAAGTACTTTGCAAGGCCCAAAGGAACACACCTATTGTTGTATGACAGTGGATCATACAACAAATCTGAGAAACAGAAATCATACAACACAACTGTTTAATATACGAATGTAATTAAAGTTCTATTTTATTTCGATTAAATGTAAATCCTATAGGTAAATGCAGGAATTTGACACAATGACTTTCGACAGAAATTTCAGATTTTTTTGCGTTCAACGACATAAATTCAGATGTAAAGCGATTTTTATTGAACATTCCCAATGACGTATAGATAAAAGCCCTTCCAAACTAACCCACTGAGTATTAATACATGTCAAATTGAAAGTGGGAAAGAATTCCATGCTACTGCCAAATTTGTGGGAGAGAAATTACTTTTCATTTTTTGACCACACACAACAGTTTAATTTAACCTCAATAAAAATGTGATGAAATGTGTGATAGAACTAGAACCATTTCTAAAAATTCTCTTATATTAACACAAAATATGTCAAATCGTGCAGGCTGAAATATCATGCTGTTTAAGATGGGTTCTCATATTTTGTTTCCCACTTTTTTGACATATGTGTTAATACTCAGTGGGATAGTGTGGAAGGGCTTTAAATGTTACTTAACTATGGTGTGTGTGCAAGTGCGTGTTTTGTGTAGGTGTAATGTCGATTTCCTTTTGCCAATTGGGATTTTGATCCGGGATTGCGGATTTTTCGTAGTAAAAGGAAAGCAAAATGGGATTGATTTTTTTTTTGTGATTGTGTGTGTGGCATGTCAAATTTGGCATTATTTCCTTGATGATACCAGTGATAGTACGGAAGGGAACAAATAATAAGAACATTTTTTATTTAAATTATAGTTCCTTTCAATACAAATGTTTGTGTTGTAACGATTTTTTTAACATTGAAAATGTTTATAGGGTCGTTTTGAGAAAAATATGGTGTATAGGGGGCTCAGGATCGAATTTTTGGTTGATGTTACCAAAGAAAATGCCAAAATGAACCTAAAGACACAATCGATGAATCGTACCTACACGTTGATCGTCGCCAACCGACGAGCTTCAGTGGAGGATAGTTGAATTTGTATGAAATCTTAAAATCACTCGATTTGAGCGCACTTAGAAGCCTTTTACTCAGGTTATAATTATCGGATGCTTAATATTAAGATAGATAATAAAAGATAAAATGACAGGCTACAAATCTGCATCAAAATTTTTGCAAAAGCTTACAAAATTTCATCCTAAAAACGTGAAAGATTAGCTTTTAAGAACTAATTTCATCACGGCAAATGACGTGAGGAACAAGAAAACAAAAAGAAAAAAACGTACCCACAAAGAATATACATTGCTGTAAGGGTGTTGGCAAGACGTTGGTTGGAGTGGAATGTGTGCAATAAAAAACCACCACTGCACTGTGGCTGGTGGCAAACACAATTGGCTTCGCATCGGGAACAAAAATGATATACATACATAGCTACATTATTAAGTAGGTTAGGTATGTCTCTAAAATGTTATGTTGATTAAATTGTTGTAGGTATTTTGCAAATATTATTCGTAATGGTACGATTAGGTTGGTTTGGTTGGCTTATAACTTCTGTTCTAACAAGCGGATATTTAAAATAAAGGTCTTAAAATGATGGTAAAATGTCAAACTAATTTATTCAGTTAAAAAATAATTGAAATAACACAAAAGTGTAGGTGAAAAACGTTTAGAATTCATCAAAATAAATAATTGCAAAAACTGAAAAAATGAATAACAAAATTGGCTTCGCCAACAAAATTCATATACCTACCTACGTATCTATATAGGTACATACATTATGTATGTAGGTAGGTAGGTAAGTAGAAATGGCGATCACGAGCAACCAAGCTCGTTGACCCAATTAGCGCTAGAGTGCACCGTTTTGTTACCATAACTCGTTGGACCTGTGGATGTAAAAGGTTTGGAATGTCTCAGAATGTCTCAGAGACGTAAGAGGTTTGACCCTTTAGTATGACATTATGTATGTACATTTATATAAAAGGATTGATTAAGTTGTTCTGCGGTTGCCTTTTTACTTCTGTACTAATAATCGGATCTTAAAGATTAAGGTTTTGAAATAAGTTAAATAATAGGCTTCAAAATTTTGTGTGACAAAACTTGACTTCATTCTTAATCAATTCGATTGTTGAACCTAGAATATGCACAGAGACCTATACTTGAACCTCTATGATTATAACTTATAACTTTAGTTCTATAAGGGCCAGATGTTGAAGGTTAAGGTATTTAAATAAAGGTTAACTATGGCTAGAGGTAAGATTAACCTAGCGAAGCAAATTAAATATAATACCTAATCGAAAAGGGTTGATTTGGTATCTTCTGTTCTAATTATCGGATCTTTGAGGTTAATGTCTTAGAATTAAGGTAAAATCTCAGGCTACAAATTTATGTGACAAAACAACATCTAAACCAATGCGTTTTTTGAACTTGACCAACGTCTAAACCAATGCGACTTTTGAACTTGACCTACGTCTAAGCCAATGTGATTTTTTAACTTGAACTATACGTCTTAACCAATTCGATTTTTGAGCTTGACCAACGTCTAAGCCAATGCGATTTTTGAACTAGACTTACGTCTAAGCCAATGCGATTTTTGATCTTGACCTACGTCCAAACCAATGCAATTTTTGAACCTAAAATATGCAAAGATACCTACTTGTGAATCTCTTTAATAAACTTACAACATTAGTTCTAAGGGCCAGTTGTTGAAGGTTAAGGTATTTAAATTAACATTAATCAGCCTAGAGGTAGGATTAACTTAGGGAAGCAACTTAAATGTAGTAATCGAAAAGGGTTGACTTGGTAAGCTTTTATTTTCTGTTCTAATTATCGGATCTTTGAGGTTAAGGTCTTAAAATTAAGGTAAAATCTAAGGCTATAAATTTATGTCACAAAACTTTACCTAAGTCTAAGCCAATGCGATTTTTGAACTTGACATACGTCTAAGCCAATGTGATTTTTTAACTTGAACTATACGTCTAAACCAATTCGATTTTTGAGCTTGACCAACGTCTAAGCCAATGCGATTTTGGGACTTGACCTACGTCTAAGCCAATGAGATTTTGAACTTGATCTAGGTCTACACCAATGCGATTTTTGAACTTGACCAACGTCTTAACCAATGCGATTTTTGAACTTGACCTACGTCCAAAACAATGTTATTTTTGAGCCTGAAATATACAAAGGTACCTACTTGCGTTTCTCTTTAATAAACTTACAACATTAGTTCTAAGTTGTTGAAGGTTAAGGTATTTAAGTTAACGTTAATAAGTCTAGAGGTAGGATTAACTTACCTAAGCAACTTAAATATAAATATCGAAAAGGGTTTATTTGGTAAGCTTTTATCTTCTGTTCTAATTATCGAATCTTTGAGGTTAAGGTCTTAGAATTGAAGTAAAATCTCAGGCTATAAATGTATGTTACAAAACTTTACCTACGTCTAAGCCAATGCGATTAGAATATTCATAGGTACTGCAATATAATTGAACTTCTTTAATAAACTTATAAAGATTTAGTTCTAATGTTCAGATGTTCAAGGTTAAAGGTAGAACTATAATAGTCGGATGCCGACCTAAGTGGTCGTACGAAACGAAACGAATACAAAGAATTCATACGACGTGCCCATAATTGAGTTTTGCTTGTTTCGACCAATTTTTTACTTTTGCTTTCGGAAGTGAAGAGCGCTCACCGACCGCTCCATGCGTAAGTGAACTAAGAGAATTTTCTTCCAACATCTTCCGACTATTACAGCTCTACCTTAAGGTCCTCAAATGAAAAAAAAAACGATTCAATTTGGTTGTCAACTCAGCTGTCAACTTAATTGGTGCTTTGCTTTTCATATACTCAGAAAAAAGAATACTGCTTAACTGTCAAAACCATTAATATTGTCTTAAGAAATTACACGACTCGAGTTTATTAAATTTATTAAAATATGAGTTCAAAATATTATAGAATGCCTAAAAATAATTAGGTAAATCACGTTTGCATTGAGTTTGAGCTACACATCAAATTATTTATAAATTTGGTCTCGCGTTAAAAAGGGTTCACTTTGATAGTAAATCAAATAACTTGCCTATATATAAATAGTTCAATAAGTTGAGAGACTTGTAAATCAGTTTGAGCAAATTTGAGCAAATATTTGAATTTCTTCAACATCAACGCCGTGATTAAATAAACTGAACTGAACAACATTAATTTAACCGCCAACTGGGATTCGACATTAAAAATATCTACATATCGTAATTTCAGACTGAAGAATGGTTTCTTAGACATCTTCAGAAGTGTTGGTGCAACTATAGGATACAAATTAGAAATCACCAAGATTATTCATGTTTTTATTTTATCGAGCTAACACAAGTCATTTTCAATGTCCCCATAGTTACTCTATGAGTGAAATCTGTAAATTTTTCATCTGTCGCCAGTTAACAGTAGGTCTGTTTCTTTACTTTTTGGGAAAAGTTTGGGAAAAAGTTCGGGAAAAAGTTTGTGCTCGAGCTTTTGATGTTGTTGTTGTAATTTTTGACCAGAAATGAAAAGTAAGGAAACGCATTTGGGATGTTTCTGATTTGCTTCTGGGTAAACGTCACATTTGAAAACAGAAATTATCAGAAGAAAACAATTTTTTTGAAAATGACCCATTTGGAAGACGTGAAAACGAAAATCAAGGGATTAATAATTCTAATGAATGAAGAAAAAGATAGCAGTGATGACGATAAGTACGAGTACGAGGACTACAATGTTTTGAAGCTCTATCAAAAGAACCAGGAGAAATATTTATTGTTATATTTGCTGCCATGCTTCGTATAATTAATTTATTTTTTAGTTTAGTTTCTTTCTTTAGTTTTTAATTTTCAATGACCGTCTTAATGCACACTTATTTGAAAAACTAAAATTGAAATTTTTCGATCAGCTGATTTCTTTTTTGACAAGCAAGAAAAGGCAGTAAGTAAAATGTTCGGGTAGATTCTTGCTGGAGGGGAAATTAAATAAATTTAAAAAAAGTCAAAAGCTCTGGCATTTTCGTGCCAGAAAAAGTAAAGAAACACATTTTGGGTAGATTTGGGATCCCGTGGGATCCCGCGGGCGAGTAAAGAAACAGACCTAATGTATTTTTGTGGCAATACAAAATTGCCGGTTATATTAAAAAGAAACACAAATGGGTGATTCTCTGCCAACTGTGATTCTTTGTGTCCAGGGCTTTATTTGTAACTTAATATAGAATTTAGAATTTCTGGTTTGAATTGTGGAAATAAGTTTGTACTACAATTTACATTACATATTGTTTAAAAATTTGCTACCCTTGGCTTGTAAAAGTATACCGTGGCATGTCCCATCCTAATTTTTCCAATTAAATCTACTATTTTCTATTAAAATACATCATTGAATAAAAATGTTGTCCTCAGAAAAGTTTGAATACAGTAGTTGTTTGATTAAATTTTGACAATATCAAGTCAAAATATTTGCCATTTTGTTTTTAGTTTGATGGCATTTGTGTGGTACCGTTTGAAAGAGTCACTATTTATTTATTGTCAAAAGTCAATTTATTTTAGGAACGTAATTTTGCTGTAAGAGTGAAGTGTTTTTATTCTAAAATCGTGTGTCACAAAATTACCTGTCAGTACCGTGGTACTATATTGTATTTCTTTTACATTCATATAAATTAAAATTATAACGGATTTTATTATTCTCAGAAGCTTTGAGATATGAGGTTATATTAAAGCCTAAATGTCAGTACCGTAGTATATTTATTTATAATGAACGTAAATTAAATGATTTCAAGCAATTTTGCTAAAAATCTTGTTATTTTGTTTACTTAAAATTGTACCAATACTTCGGACAAAACATGTAAAACCAAATCCGTGCAATAAATGTTGAGTTATAACCTAGCATAAAAATAAAGACTCCAACCTCAAAAAAAAGATTTCAAAAACTAAAAAACATACAATTTTTAATAAAACATTGCCTTTCAAAGTTGAAAACGTCAAAACGTAAGAGGGAATTTAGAAACTCACCAAAAAATATTGTCAAAAAGAGTAAAGCTAAGTACAGACGATTGTCAGATCTTACAATATTGTCAGAACTGTCAATGGTCTGACAAAAGCTAACAATTAGCTGACAATTGTCATATTTCTTACAATGAAAAATTGTCCGTTCACACGGTTGGTAGATTTCTTCCCAAAGTCTGACAATTTGATTGTCAGCTCTTTTTCTATTTTGCTTTAACCAACTCATTGACACTTCGGACAGTGAAGAAATTGTCGGCAATTGTAAGATGTTTTCAATGAAAACATCTGACAATGACCAATGAGTCTGACAATGCCCTAATCGACTGACAATGATAAAAATTGTGTGCTTAGACGATTGTAAGATACCTGACATTTTTTTGTCAGAATGTCCTCTGACAATGACGTTTCTGACAATATTGTAAGACAAAATATTGGTTCAGACGATTGTAAGACATTTGGAACAGTTTTTTCACTGACATATCTGACAATATTGTAAGATCTGACAATCGTCTGTACTTAGCTTAAGAACGTACAAAAATTCAAAAATAAAAAATCTGTGTCAGCTCAATGTCTTCGAAATTTAGTACTTTTTACGATATTTTTTGTTCCTTAAAAGTTGTAGTAAAATGCTTTTACAGATTTAATACCATGTCTATTTAAAGACAAATAAAATAAAAAAAAAATAATTTTCAATGACTTTTAATTTTAGTAAAATTTTAATTTAAAAAATCACAGTTGGCAGAGAATCACCCAAATATCAATTAATGTTATTTCTTGAAAAAAGCAATTTTAGAGATGTAATTTTCAGTTAGTGATATTTCTTGAAAAAAGTAATTTCAGAGATGTAATTATCAGTTATTAAATAGACTTAGTTTTTTCGGAACTTACCGCGTTAAATTTATAGAAATATTTACAATTTCTTTTACCCGACGTTTCGAATAAGTTTCATTATTCGTTTATTATTAGGCACGGCGTTGGTACTATAATTAAAATTGAAACGAAAATGGACCAGTACTTGTATAAAGGTATTCCTGTGGACCAAATGCTACCATTTACCTAAGAGAATTTGCATTTCATGCATCTTAATGACCATGCATACTTCAAAGCTGTAGTGAATGGTTTGCTTAGAGGTGCAACAAATCAATATTTTGAAGTGGCCAGCGCCATCCCCCGATCTTAATCTGATCGAGAACTTATGGAACGACCTTAAACATCACATTGGACGAAAAAATCAAAGAACTTATCTGAATTGTGGCAAAAAATACAGAATGCTTGGTATGAAATTCAAAGCAGGGAAAGCAGGGATGTGAGGCTTTAGAGAAAATTTTAAGAAAAAAATCTCTGTTTTAATAAAGAATAAAGGATTTCCCACATAGTATTGATATAAGATGCAGTTTTGATAATGTTAAGGGCCAGTTTCACAGTGCACACTTAACAAAATAAGTGGTACTTAATTTTCCCATTTATGCACTTTAGATGTAGATTTACTGTCTGAGAAAGTGGAACTTAAGTGGCCAATATGTGAGACTTAAGTGTCACTTAGTCCGATAACACTGTGAAATTGGGCATTAATTTTCCATGTCTGGCACTTAAGTGACATTTACTTTGCTGTGAAACTGGCCCTAAGTATCATAAATCAAGCGTTTTATCAAAAACATGTAAATGTGCTAAATTTTTATTATTATTTATTGTATTATTCATACTAGAATGTCAGTTCATTAGAATTGACCATTCTTTATTACGTCAATTTCATTGAATTTTTGAACAACAACAACAACTTAAAGGTGTTACCACCAATTGTTTACGAATTAATTTATAATTCGTTTTAATTAATTATTTGGCTGGAGATATAGCTATTTAAAGGGGTGCCAAGCCCTATCATCAGTCTCCTTATTAGTGGTGCTGATCTTTAATCCAATTTTATTATGAAAAACTTTCTACATGCACACCATAGGAATCGAACCCACGCATATCAGATTAGCTCAGTCTTAGAAGTCGTATGCACTACGCATTCTACTGCTTAAGACCACTGAAGGAGACTGATGATAGGGCTTGGCAGTTGGCACCCTTTGAAATAGCTATATCTCCAGCCAAATAATTAATTAAAACGAATTATAAATTAATTAATTCGTAAACAGGACCCATGTTCTGTAACTCGGCGATAACTTTTCGAGGCGATAAACGGCGAAAAATGGAACAAAACCCATAGGATTCCTATGAGTTTTGTTCCATTTTTCGCCGTTTCTCGCCTCGAAAAGTTATCGCCAAGTTACAGAACATGGGTACAGTCCTCAATTGTTTAAATCACCTTTGGGCCAAAATGAAATATTTTTTTGACAAGAAATAATAATTGAGTTATCAGCTTTTTATTTGCATTAAAATAACCACTGATTTCACTTTTTAAGTGCCTCAAAATTAACAATTAAAATTTTCAATGATGAGTTTCAATGAAAGCTATAACTGGCGCCTTAGCCATGGAGTTATCCGCACGATCGGCCTATAGAGGCCAGGTAACAAACATTGTGAAAAGTGCTAATGATTTTCTCGACAGCGAAAAATCTCAACTTATTTCAACGAATGATCTGGACGCCATCGAGGAAGACATCGTTCAATTTATTCAGCCACTGACTGCAGCCCATGAAAGTCTCAATGCGGTGAACAAAGAGGTGCAAACTAAAGTTCTTCTCAAGACAGATAAAGAATAATAAAGAACTGGAGAAAATCAGCTAATATCAAGATTTAGCAATAGGTGTTGTCTCTCGCCTTAATTCTCGTCTGCTGAAAGTTCAAAATAAGCTGAATCCACCCACTCATGTTCCAAGACAATCTCTTCTCAACACGTCATCTATTAAACTCCCCAAATTGCAGCTTAAAAAAATTGATGGCAATTATCAAGATTGGCTACCATTTTGGCTATTCATGAAAACGGGAATCTATCATCATCCGACAAATTCAGTTATTTAGAATCCGTGTTTACTGGCAGCGCAAAAAAAGGTTTAGGTGGATTTAACTCTTCTGGTATGTGCTACGAAGCTGCTATCTCCCTCTTGCAAGATCAATTTGGTGACGTCGAACGTTTGGTGGATAAGAATATGCAGCAATTGCTTTCCCTTCACCCCGTCCATATAATATTTTAAGAAAGAGCGGTCGATGTTTCCGCTGTGCCAACCGAGGTCATAGTTTTAGAAAGTGTTGCAGCGCTAAATGGCTTTCGTGTACAAAGTGCAAAGGTAAACACTTAACTTCGTTGTGCGATCCTTCTTACGCCGCCGCTGGTCAAAGAAACTCGATTATTGCAAAAGAAAAGTCGGATAGTGTTAGCCAGCAAAAAACAGTCAACCTCTGTGCGGGTAATTCGGTTGCAATGCCAGAAGACTTGAAACAAAACTCCAACTCAGTTTTGCAAAGTGCAACAAATCTGTGCGCGTATAATTCATGTTTAAGCAATACAAATGTTTTTTTGAAAACAGCCCGTGGCATTGCCGAGGTCCCGAATAAAAATAAATTCCTTCTTTTACATTTGATAATTGACGCCGGAAGTCAGTATTCGTATATTCGAGAAGATCTAGCGAGAAAACTCTACCTTTCATGTGCGGGCGATGTCAACTTTTCTCTAATACCGTTAGGATGTGGACTAGGATGGTCCATTTTTTAATTTTTTATAAATTTTGGTGGCCGACCCTGAAATTTTGTTACATAGGTATATTGCATTAACCATATGAAATTTAAGCTTATTTGCTCAAGGGCAACCTGGTGCTAAACGACTGTAATCGTTTTGCAACGTGAATTTAGTATTGATCTTTTATACTGTGTCATAATATGTCTGTTTCTTTTTACGAAGAAGAAGCCTTATCTAGAGGAAAACAAGTGCAGGATGATTATAATGAGCTTGTAGAACTCATCATGATTGTTTTGAACAAATCACCTCAAAAGATTCACTGGCGATCACCGGGACCTATCCATCATGCTCGTTGGATGACTTTTGTATGCTACAAAAATATTTCTCTTTAGAAGTCAAAGTGATATATTCAAGCTTTCTAAGAGAGAAGAGAAACAGATTTCTCGGTTTGTCAGTTTTGGTGCACTTGTTTATACCAAAGCTTGGGTTAACGGCAATGCTGCCTTGGTAGCAGGAGCACCAGGTGATGATTTGGAACTTTGGAAGAGTTTGAAAGCTTACGAAGCTATTGATTCCGAAATTGGTAAAGTAGCAAGGGGTGTGTTAGAGCGACACTTGTGGTACCTATTTGATGAGTTAGTATCCTTCGCATTGTTTTCGGACAAGACTAGTTGTGCCGAGCAAAAAGCGATTGTTGAAGGCATGAAGGTTGAAGCCAGCCCTCGTTTGATTAGTGGAAATTCTGCTTATTTATCAAATGATGCATCTTTGGGAGTCCTTGCTTCCAAGAGGTCCTTGAAAACATTTGACATTTTAGATATAAGAGCCTCGTGATTTTTGCATCTACCCCCCGAAATTTGGAATGAAAATTTCGATTTTCTCGAAGGAAAAAATCGCATCAGGAATTTACGTATAGTAAACGATACTGTGGAAAGAGGTGTTAAACTTTTTGAAGAGTTTAATAAAGTTTTGACCAAGGATGAAGAAGCAGTTTATCCTTCAGGTGTAGTTGAACAAACCAAAAAAGCTTTAGTAGACTTCTAATAGTTCTTCTTCTAGTTTTATGTAAAAAAAACCTAATTTTCCTTATAATGAACTGTTTTTTTTTATTATATTATAAATAAATGAAAAAATGAATAAATATCTAATATGATGTTTTGACTTATTTTTGTTTTGTAATAAATCAACTTTTTATAAAAAATTAACGCATTTCTTAAAGTTTCCTGCATTTAACTTAACTTAATTTTTTTTATTAAAATGTGATGTTTCAAAGTTGATGAGCACCGTCTTTCCATTAATTTAAAAGGCTGAAACTTCACACACATGTTGTTGTAGGAAAGTATAACAAAATTTTAAGGTGGTTTGCCATCTAGTATATAGTTTTTTTGTTACCTCATAAACGTGAACCACCCTAATGTGGACAGCAAAATCCATCGAAGAGATTCAAAATAGTGTACGTCGAAATAAAAAGTCAATTCAATAGCAAACGAATAATTCTGGAAGCCGTCGTTGTCCCAGAAATTTGCGCTGACGTTCTGAGTGCACCTGATGAATCGTGTGCTTTCCTTCAGAATATGCAATTGGCTGACTCTTGCCTTGTAGATATTGAAGCTGCAAATGGATTGGACATGCTCATCGGTTCAGATCATTACTGGTCTGTGGTAACAGGCAAGCAGAGGCGAATTTTTTCGGGATTGAGGGCAGTCGAAACTATTTTCGGCTGGACGTTGCAAGGATCGCATTCCACCGGTAAGGCTTTTGAATACCACAAAGATTCATGCTCTCCTTCTTTGTTTAGCACTGCTCTTCATCTCTCCGCTCTTAACCAAAACGACCTAACCTCATTTTGGTCACTTAAAGCTATTGGTATACGAGGTGAAGAGGAGGAAAATGAGCGCCTAGCTGACGAATTGATTCAAAAATGCATTTCTAAAAACGTTCAAAGCTACGAAGCCTCTCTTCCATGGACGCATCCTGATGTCGAAGTAAAAATCAACAAGAAACAAGCACTGACGAGGTTGAAGTCACTCCACACGCCATTGTCAAGAAATCCCGAACTTTATCGACAGTATGATGCTGCGATACAACAGCTTCTTACAGACGGTGTTGCTGAACCGATTCCCCCGCCCAATAACAGCGATTTGCGTCGTGTCATGTACTAACCTCATCGCCCAGTGTATAAAGCTGAGAGTACGACCACGAAGATGCACATTGTTTTTGACGCGTTTGCACGCACTGAACACTCTCCATCATTGAACGATCTCCTCCATGTGGGAGCTAACCTCTTACCCATATCATCAGTACCAATGTTGCAAATTAGTTAAACTCATATAATTTGCCATAATGAAATACCTAAATGCTTTCTCTTTCTTTCAAGAATTTAAACTGTCTATTTTACATACATTTTCTAAATCTTTATATTAAGTTATTATTTCCAATTGTACTTTAAAAGAATTAGCTTGAATTAAATTAAAGTTTCAATTGTTCAAATCTCGGCCTTTTTCCTTTAAAGAAAATTTATTTTAGATTCTCCACATCCAGGGCAAAAAATAAAATCTCAAATATCACAAATATTTAATGGTTTTTTATGTCGAATTCCTTTCAAAAAAAGAATCGAATTCTTTCCAAAAGAATCGAATTCTTTCCAAAAGAATCGATTTTTTTCTGTCAAAATGAATCTTGCTAGTGTAGAAAGATTCGTTTTGACAGAAAAAAATCGATTCTTTTGGAAAAAAATTCGATTCTTTTTTTGAAAGGAATTCGACATTAGTTAATCGAAATTTTCTATTAAATTTTAACGTTTATCGCTTGACGTTATTTTTCGACTGGTGTCAAAATTATTGATCTAAAAAAGAAACAATTCCTCTTAATTCAATTTGAACCGAAAGCGATCACACGTATGGAATTGATATTCACTGGACATTAAATATGTCCCGTGTGAAATAAGGCACCTTCGAAACGCGCCCAGACACTTTTCAAAACCTAAAAACGAATGTTGGTTGGAGTTACACAAATACAAATGCATTGACACAATACGGTCGGAGTGCAATTAGATAGCTTAATGCTGGGGCGCAAAAAAAATGTTTAGTTGGACATTTGAGTAATGTGTTTTGAGATTTCAAATCATTTAAATAGTGAAATAAAGTTCATAAAAATAAATATAAAGGTGAAATAAAAAGGAAATATGTATAGTAAATACATGCAATATTTTATTAAAAAAAAAAAACTACAAGCGGTACGAGAATTTCTACTTTTGACAAAATGAGTCTGCTATTTACGTGATTGAGGAATATTTATATTTTCAACAAATTTGCTTTTTTATAGCATTTCGCTATGAAATATCAACTGAAAGTATTCTAGGATAATGTATTTACCCAAAAAACATCACTTAACATTACTAAAGGGTGTGTTTTTAGACGTGTGGTTTTCATATAGCAATACTTTTTTCGGAGTTGGTCTTTTTGACAGCTGTCACTTGATTTATGCTCAGTATGGTTTGCCATTTCATATTGAATAGACTTACTCCTGAACAACGTTTGCAAATCGTGCAAATTTATTACCAAAAAATGGTTCGGTTCGCGCGACGCATCGCACGCTGCGTCCAATATTCGGTCGACATAATCGCCCAGCAGAGTAATTCGAGCAACCATGGATCGGTTTCGCACCACGATTACTCTAGTGGATAATGCGCAACCTCAGAGACTCCGTACAGATTACAGTGCGCACCGAAGACGCTATTGCGCTGTGGAGCAGAGTATCGAAGAAGACCCGAATGAGTCCAAATGAGAAAAATATTGCAATATGATTTCTTTGATTTCAGTAGAATTGCAATGCCTCGAAATAAAAGTATTATATTTCTGGACACTGCACTTCCTGTGGAAAAAAATATTGCAATATGATTTCTTTAAAAAATATTGCAATATGATTACTTATGTTTTTATATTTTCCAATTAATGGGAAATGAGTTTGTCGGAAGCTTCGACATAACCCGCGCAACAATTAGAGCTGGGGCCTCTTGGGCCTCTCCGCTGGAATTTATTCGAGCCAGCCGCGGCGGCCACTTTCCCGAAATCATTTTTAAAACATAATGGCAAACCCTTATCCCTTATAATAAAGCTAAGTTCTTGGCCATAACATTAAATTATATATCGCACCCTTAGAATGAAAGTGACCTAACTCAAAATTTTTGCAACTTCTGATTTTTCAATAAACTGACCTTAAAAAGCGAAATGAACTCTAAAACCAAGTGGTAAAAAAGATGCCGAATTTTTTAGTTAGATCACTTTCATTCTAAGGGTGCGAAATATAAATTATATGCGTTTTATTTCTTCTTGAAAACCACACGTCTAAAAAAACACCCTTAATATGAGTAGTTAATATTAGACACAATCGCCCGTGAATATAAAAAAAACGTTAACTCCATATTTTAGGTGTTTTTAGACGATTTAACGCAGCGCAGCACGTTGTTTTATATTTTTTTAAGTAGTAGTAAGTTTTTATTTAGTTTTTTCACTATTTTAACGTTTTAAAATATCGAAACACTTTCCTATCGCCCGGCAAAATGACAGATGCGAATTTTTGTTTGTTTTATTTTTCATTGAATTTATCACGATTACCAACTTGGAAATAAAAAAGAAAAGTAAATATAAAAATGGCTATAATCGTTTTGTTCATATTTCATTACTGCGCTGGCTATATTTTTCACCAAAAGACGGCAATAGAAGCTCGCGACATCTGTTTTTAAAAATTTAAAAAGTCGTATTCACCGATAAACAATAAGAGGGGTATAATTTCAAAACTCTTCCATTCCACTTTTTTTCAAAAATAAGTTGAGTATGGGATAGTGTTCTTTAGAAGGGCCCTCATCTATGTATTTAGCTTAAATTTATCATTACTTGATACTTCCTATACTTTTGAGTACTTAAAAATGAAGTTTTTTTCAAAACTAATTCCACTCAGTCGTTTAATTCAAAACTCATTTTTTCCCATACAAACCAAATTCCGCACCAAAACTCTTCTTTTGCTACGCAAATCAAAGTAGCCGCTTTCGAAACTCGTGCATTCCAATGACATTAAAAAAGGCGGGAATCTTTGTTGTTTTGAGAGTATTCATGGGTTAAACTATTCAGTGTTTTATAAGTTAATTTTTGTTTAATAATTAAATATATCCTATTAAAAGATTATGAATGAAAATCTTGATGCCGAACCTGAAACAAGTCAAATTTGTGAAGTACAAGTACAAGAAATCAAAGATCTTCGTATATAAGATTTTAAACTAATAATATTTATGTTCCTTGATTATTTCGGTATGAAGATTAAAGCTTTTGAAGTTTTTTATTTGTTTTTTGTTTCTTGTTTTGTTTAAATAATTCAAAAATATTGCTGTGACGTTTTTTTTAATAATTTATATTGTTAATAATAATTTTAATAATTTATATTGTGATCCAGTTGTGAAGACTGTTGAGGTTTTATGTTTTAGATACATTTTTTTATAATTAAAATTTTCTGTTAAATAAACCAAAATGAATTAAATCGATAAAAAAAGTTTACTTACAAAACTCCTCTATTCTTAAATAGGTTGAATCAAAGTCAACTATTCCAATCGTAATTTTCAAAACTCTTCTTTTCCAAATTAAATTCAGTTTTTATAATTTTAAGGTTTACCTTATAGGTTCAAAAAAGATCATTCCAAACTTCAAATTTAGCCTTTAGACCAATCGCTAATATCATTTTAGCTGCTTTTAACAGTTTTTTTCGTTTTACTCAAAACTCTCAAAAGTGGAAAAGGAGAGTTTTGAAATTATACCCCTCCTGTCATTTTTAAATTTCCTGCATAGAAATGTGCGACATCTATGGTATTTGGCCTCTTATTTTTGATGTGTAAACATCTATACTGGCGGTAGGGTAAAAAGAAAACGTAACGTAACGTTGTAATCGTGATCGTGATTCTGAGCTTTACGAAAATTGAGTGCGTTCAACAATATGTACGTTCAGTAACTAAACGCTGAGTATTTATATACGAAATCGAAAGGTCGAGTTCAGTTCGGGTTGAAATTTGGTTGGCTGCTTACAGGATATATTAAGCCCCTATTACACGATGATTCTTTGCGTCTGACTCTATTCGAACATAATGAGTGCGAAAGAGAAAAAAGATAAGACGGAAGACCAGTTGCCCTGTGAGTCGTGGGCCAAGTTTTACGAGACTCTTTTTGACGCTTCTTTAGCATTATCCGTATTTTGTATTCTTTGCATTACTTTTTTTTCAATTACATGACAGCTTTGAGACTAGAGCGGTTTTTCTATTTTGTTTTCCTTTCAGTTCCAGAGATTTTTGATGTGTAAACATCTATACTGGGGGAAGGGTGAAAAAAAACGTTACGTATCTTGTAGTAGTGATTCTAATCTTGTAGCTGTGGTCGTGATTTTGATTCTGAGCCAGAGATTAGTCTGCTATTACACGATGCATCTAGACGCATGCGACTTTTCGAACTACGTAAGTGCAAAAGAGAAAAAAAAATCGAAAAGATGAGACGGAAAAAAAGTGGCCGGTGTCGCGTGGGTAAAATTTTCGGTGCAACTATTTGACGTTTCTGTTTTCTCTTGTCCGTTTTTTACTATTCTGCTTCATATGGTTTTGTTGTTCAAAGAGTTAATTTCGATGTAACGCACTGTTATTGATAGCCTTATATGCTTTCCAGAAATAAAAACAGAAAAAATTTTTTATTGCTTGAGCACAGCCCAACACGAAAATGAAAAATAAAGAGAACTGTCAAATTAGATTCATGACTTTGGTTTCAACGTGTAATGGCGTTTGAATCAGCGGACGAAATAACAAAGAAGAATTCGAAGAAGGCGCATGCAACTAGATTCATCGTGTAATAGCAGACTTATGAATTATCCATAATCTCTGTTCTGAGCTTCACGAAAATTGAGTCCGTTCAAAGCTATGTAGGCTCAGTAACTAAACGCTGAGTGTTTATATACGAAATCGAAAAGTCGAGTTCAGTTTGGGTTGAAATGTGGTTGGTTGCTTAGACCATATAGTACATGGACTGCGCTTTCATCATGGCTGCAGGATTTCAACATAGAAGGCCGCCTTTTTTGGCAAATTAGACGAAATAAGGTCATTGACTGGAAAATATTTTTAAATATAATTTTAATGATTGGCTAAGAGCCCACTGCTGTTTGTGGGTGTGAGTTATCGCAAAAATTCACTGGTATGTTTAGATAGATCTTAACTTTTTATAAGCGTGGTTGGGGCCTTTGTCGGTAAACTAAAAAACGCATGCATCATTACCGATTTTCAAATTTGCTTATGAAAAGTTAAGATCTATATAAAAATACCAGTAAATTTTTGCCTAAATTCAATTCACCAAAAACAATATAATTGATGATGAAGAATTTGCCGAAAATAACATTTCAATAGGGATCCCAAAAAAAAATTTAAATTGCATTTGCATTTTGTTTAAATCATCCACAATAATATTCGTTTGTAGAAAGTTCAAGCAACATAAAACCGAAGAACTAGGAACGCCTGGGGCCTATAAGACAGAATAACAATTCAACTAGTCAACAACTAATTGTTTAAATAAACGTGTTCAACAAGTTAAAATCAATTCTGTAACACAACAAAAATTGTAACAATTGTTAAAAAACATAATTTCCCTCGACTTGTGGAATAAGTAAATCTTAAGTGTTCAGTCGTATAGTAAGCGAAGTTGAGTTTTGGTAAAGACTTGCGCATGTACAAATTGTTGTTTAATAATTTCTTTAAATATTGAGAGCTATAGAAAAAACATAATGAAATTTTTGTATTATATACGTAAATACTCGACTATCATTTTTCTTCACAATTTGGAATACAAAATTAAAAAATATATTTTGCTTTAAAAAAAAAAAACCATTCTGCAGTGCTATATTATCTTCAGAACACATTTCATACAAACAATTTGGAGCGAAAACTATGACAAAAATTAAGGGATGTATGAGAAGTGTTTTGTGTAGTACTAGTTTAGGTTTAAAAACGATTCCAAAAATATAGTTAAACTCAATTTCTTGACGTTATAATAGTTTAAATTTTAATCTTAAGTTGATGTAGTGTTGAAAGGTTCTGGAAAAAAATATGACCTTACTTTTATATCAAGGTTAGACATTTTCTTAAATACATTACATTCTTTAATAATTTATATTATATTATTTGTTATTATTTCGCAAAAATGTTTGTACTCTATAAAAAAACAACACCAAAAAGGTTCGAAGATAAAATGGCGTCAGCTGTTTAGACGAAGTATATAATTTACAAAAAAAAACTATGCGTAAGTTAAGCCAACAGTACATATGAGTCTTTGGATAATAAATTATTTCAAAACAAGAAAAATTAACAATTTTAATTCAACTTTTAATGAGAATTAAAAAAGAATTATTCAAAATAAGCTTCTCTTTGAACTCAATTATCTCCGTTCGAAAAATTTGAAACTTTAAAAATACATCATCATCAAATTCTTATGCAAAAGCATCCGATATAAAACTAAAAAAACATTTAAAAAAAACAGTTCGCATCTTGAAAAATATTCTGGGAACGAGCTATGTAGCAAAAAATGTGAACGCATTATTTTTTGACTAGGTATTCCCGGTGACCACGCTCAATGCAACTTGATGCGAAACGTTCGGGGTGAGTACAAAGTGCACTCTTAAAATAATTTTATTACGCGGCTAATCCGAAAATAATTACCATAATGTGTGTAAACAACCGCGAAAGCCCAATAAGTTATAGGTATTCCAATTTAACCCACCAAAATTTTGAAGTGAAAAGTTGGCCCAATCAAGCAACATTTACTTTTTTCTAAGTAACAAACTAGTTTTGATTTTTATTTTGTATTTTAAAGTTGGAATTTAGTTGTATCAAACAAATTTTTCATCCAAAATAAAATTGTGATTAAACATTTTGTATATAATCTCCTTTATCATGTACATATATAAACAATATAATATATTGTAATGATATAAATAGGTAAACACTAGGTATATAAAATCAAACTTTTCCCAGCTTTTTGACTCCTAACAAGTTTGAAATCATCAGTTAGAATTTTTAAATTATTCAACAATTGAAAGGAGATTTTTCAAACACTTTTTGTTTCCAATTACAGAACCGTTTAATTTATAAAATTTCCCACTTGTTGAAAGACCTAAAAACAATTGTTATAAATTACGAAGACTTGTTGTTACGTGTTACACAAATTTTGAGCACGTGTTGAATTTTGTTTGTTAAACAAGTACTTGTTGTATTGTGTTATAGGCCCCTGCCCTCAGAAAGAAACCAATTGAAAAAAAAAATGTTAAGCAGTTTTATGATCTGTTTTTTATAGATCAAGTTGGCCACAAAGCACTTGTTGTTCATGGTTTTTTTTATTAAATAATGGATTTTAAAATGTTTTAATGTCTTTTGCTTTAAATATCTTACTTTTTAAGCACTTAGTAATTTCACCTATGGTCCTCAAAAGAACAGAAGTGCCATTGGTCGCGTTCGAGTAAAATTTAAAAGCAATTCGGATTGGTTGGTGTTGTTGCAATCCTATAGGAAAAAACATCCTAAAATTTTTCGGATTTTTGTAAAAAAAAACAGCTGACATCTGAATACTTGTAAGCTGATTATCAGCTTTCTAGTCTCACACTTTCTGTTGCAATGGATTAAAGAACACGCGGAATTTCTAGTTTGTGTTTTTTACATAGATTTTCAGTTTTACCGAACAAAATAAAATATATATAAAATACAAAATAAATATAAAATACCAGACAAACCTATGCAATCCGGTTTTGGTCGTTCGAAAACATATCCGATGCAAAACGATCTTAGATACCTTATCGGCCCCAAACGCTGCCATTTTTTTCCTTCTGTAATAATGTCAAAATATATTTTGATAGATGTCATAAGATCTGTTCCTATTATTTCTCGCACTAAAAGTTGGTCAAATGTCAAATTTGAGGAGTGGGGATGAAATGCTCTTAAAGAGAAGGAAAACTGAAAAAATGTCTGGAACGGTTTTCGCACTTTATTGGACCACTTTTTAAGCGTCAAAAAATATATTCGACTAGAGTTACCGTAGATCAGTGATAAATCTCAATCGAAATTTTTAAGAACTATATCCTAGCTTACATCAAGTATATTTAATATACAAACAAACAAATCTTTAAGTATACATTAAATTATGAAGCTTAAGCGTGTTTTTCTTCAAGTAGCACTATATTATACAGGGTGTCCCGAAACTCAACGTCAAGCGGGGACCGGATGATAGGGTAGCTTATACCTGTTATGGAAAAAATGAAAAAAAATCATCTCTCTTGGTTAAGTAATAATAGCAATATTTAAAAAAAATAGTGAAAATCGATACCCTAGGCCACATTTTTAGGTACTGTGGGTACAAATTTCCAAATTTTGTGGTGATTTTTTTTGCGTACCATGATATTGATCGCAATCATAAATACAAAAATAAATATTATAAGTTTCGAAAGAAAAATAAAGTTTGACTAAGTCATGATTCAAAAAAAATTTTGTAAGCTAACTACCTTCATATTTAAAAAAAAAAAATGTATGTCGAATAGTGTTGTGGAAATTATGTTAGTTACTATCTAGTAATATGTACTAAAAACTTCACAAATGTTTGCCAACATTGTTCTGCAAATATCAACTCTGGGAGCGTATAGTTACGAGGGAGCAAACTTCGTATACACGTTGCATATGCTACGGGTGGTAGTTGTTTTGTTTTAAAATTCGATGAGCAATGTTTTTCGGTATTCCAGTGGATCTTTCAATCGCACTGATCAAGCGCGCACAGTACCTAAAAATGTGGCCTAGGGTATCGATTTTCACTTTTTTCTTAATATTGCTATTATTACTCAACCAAGTGAGATGGATTTTTTTTTATTTTTTCCAGAACAGGTATTAGCTACCCGAACCCGGTCCCCGCTGGACGTTGAGTTTCGGGACACCCTGTATAATAAATACTCAATTGTCAATTTTAAATTTTCTTTTTGAGAAATGTTTTTGCCTATTGACGTACATTTTTTTTTAATTAGTTCATTAGTTAAAAGATTAATAAAATATTAAAAAATATGCTTATCTTTTAAAACTAAAATCAAAATAAAATTAACACTTGGGCAACCCTTGTTCGACATTTATATTTGTACTCAACTGACAAACTCTGTCATTTGACATAAGTCAACCAGGCATTTGACAGCCAGCCCAGAAACAGCCAGAAGAAATTCCTCGGACTAAAACCGGCAAGAAGGGGAAATGTTTTACTCTCTCGCCGCGCCCTCTTTTGCAAGAATTAACACATCTGGCGGTCTGAAACTGTTTGAAACTAGGTCTGAAACAGACTTATTTTAACATATGTCACTTTTGACAGTTGTCATATTGGCCGCGTTCAGGGTGCACTAGGAAAGCCTATCTACCATACTCGAGTATTGTGTATGTTTCTGAACGCAAATCAGCTGTTGTTGACATTTCTCATAGGATAGATGAATATCCCTGAATTTTTAGGATAGCTTGAGATTTATTTTTGGGCAACAGCTGCTTTGACATCAGCTATGATTTTACAAGCGATTATAACAACACAAAGCTATCCAGATCGCTTTGTATACAAACCTGAACGCGGATAGATTTCATTTTGACAGATGTCATGTTGACAGATGTCATGTTGACAGATGTCATGCTGATAGATGTCATTTTGACAGATGCAATTTTGACAGATGTCATATTGACACCCGAAAATTGTTTTGTCGTATACGCCATTTGAGCAATTTTGGGAAATCGCATTTAAAGTTTTCTCCAAATTTAATATAATTTTAAGTGGAAAATCTTCTTTTGATTAAGGTATTCCAGGTATTCCGACTGAACGGTTTTAGTTTTTAAACTATAGAGGTTTATCTCCAAAATCATTTTTTCGTATACGCCACGAAAATCAGTACTTTGCTCATACACATACGACAAAGTAAACACACATGCGACAGTGCAATGCAATATCAAATCGAGTGAGATTTTCGATTTTCTTGGCTTTAAAAAAGGCATAACATGACCTTGTATGTGTTGCGGTTGATTTTTAATATTTTTTTTTTCTAACTAAAAAAAAATGCCTTAGGACCAAAAAATTCTAAAATTTTAAGAGACCAGTCGTGCTGTGGACACAGTCCACTTCTTGAATTAAAAAATGGCCAGGTTTTCTTTATTACCTACAATGAAGCAGGTTTTTTGAAGAAGACATACAGCAACGCTGTCGTCATTACCTTATTCCTAATTTAGGGGACACAGGTGTCACTCTAAAAAGTCAAGGCTTGAATGGTGGGTTATCAGATAGAATTTGATCTATTATTTTTAAATGTCATCTAATAAAATAACATGCATAACACATAACTTTACAAATTACCTACGTGCTTATCATGTTTGCTCTATCTATATAGATTGTTGGAAGGTCCAGGTAAATGCTCCAAACACGAAGGGACATAGTCGTAGCAGTCGGCCGCGGTGGAGTTCGGGACAAATGAATAAATTTCAGAACACTATATAGAAACTTCGGCGTCAAAAACAACAACACATTCATAATATACCTGCCTCTGATGCAGGTATACAATATTGCGACTAAAAGTAACATGAACAGGCATATTTTTGTCGCCTTTTTGATCACCTTTTTTTGTAAAAAGTCATCAAAAAATTGAAAATTTACATATATATTGCACTATTTTATAATTTGAGACGAAAAAAATTAATAGATAAATATAAAGCACAGATTAGTTCTGGTGACGATCCTATTGATAAGCCTGACCTTTGAGTGTAAAACGTCTCATTAATTAGGACATTGTTTTAATTGAACTTTTTTTTTTTTAACACATTCAGTTATATATTTCATCGATTTGAATTAAAATTCATAAAATTATATTGGTTGTGCTTCGCGGTTGTAACATAACCACAACTCTCTACTTTTTCCTTTATGGAAAGTAAAGTAAACAATAAACGAGTACACCAAGAAACTTCTCCGGAGCAGACCACACAACAAGAGCAAAAGAAATACATTTCATCGCTATCTGGGCAAGGGAAACCAAATAATACCTTAGAAATGGGTGGTGACACATTTTCATGGGAACTGTTCGAGTCAAAAATGAAATCAATGCTCCTGGACGTTGCACGCAAGGAAGATATCAATGTTCTAAATGAAGAAGTTAAAAGTCTTAAAAACGAAAATCTACAACTTCAAAAAGAATTGGTCTCCGTCAAAAATAAACTTAATCAACTAGATCAAAAATCACGCCGAAGTAATATCGTTGTCTGTGGATTAAAAGCATCAACTTCCCAAGAAGCAAAGCGTAGCATGCTGGATACGTGTACATCAGTTCTTGATATCAATGCAAGCATTGCTAGAGTCATCGAAATTAAACCTGGCTTAGAATATTTATTCGAGCTCGACTCTGCAAGCCAAGTAAACAGCCTATTGTACAGCAGCGCTAAACTGAAAGGCACAGGAATATATTTTCAACGTGACTACACTGAAATCGAAAGGAATCAACGATTCAATCTGCGACAAATAAAAAAAATAATTAAAAAAGACAATGCACAAGTCAAATGTTTGTTCAAAGACACTACATTATATGTCGATAACACCTTCTTCAAATGGACTGATTCTGCAATCATTGCAAGCACTGAAGAAGGCAAACAACAACTCGATAACTTGTTCCGGAAAACCAACAACAACTACACTGTGCTTGTAAAAAAATCTCGGCAAGACCAGCAGCAGCATCAGCGTCAGCATCAACATCAAAGAAACTCATTCCAACAATAACAAATAGGTGTCTGTCAGATTATCTCTTATAACGTAGCTAATTTAGGGAATAAAGGAGTTTATGGTAATTTTTATAATTTTATTAATGAATTCGATATTATATTTTTATTTGAAACTCATTTGTTGCATGATAAACGTAGTAGTTTTGGCATTTATTTTAAAGATTATGTTGTAAGATGGATAGATGCAATTAAAACTTCTAACTATGGCCGAGCTAAGGGTGGATGTATTTTTGGTTACAAGAAATGTATTGAAAGTAAATTCCAGTTGAATTTTGTTAATTTAAATGAAAATATTATACTTAAAGGTTTATTTGATAGTAAAAGTGTATTTTTTATTCCAAGGTACCTAAACTGCACGAGTTGGTTATCTGACTTTAATGAATTAAGGAATGTTATGGTTGATGTTAATACAAAGAATGTTGACTTTTGTATTTTGGGCGATTTGAATGCCAGAACTTGGATAAAGAGATTTTGAGGAATTGTCCTAATATTGCGACGACGCGTAATTCTTGTGATAAATGTGTGGATGGAAATGGGAAAAAACTTCTCGAATTGCTTGATGACTGCGGTGGAGTGATTTTAAACGGTAGAACGGTGGGAGATGAAAATGGTGAATTAACCTTTTTGGGTTCTATGGGTAAGTCAGTTAATGATTATTGTTGTTGTTCGGTGGATTTTCTAAATTGTATAAAAAAGTTCTCTGTTTTGCCCAAACCATACTCTGATCATATGCCGCTTCGCATTGAAATCTCCGTAGAAAATACGAGCATTGCAAAAAATGTAATTTTACCAAAAAAGTTTATCTGGCATCCAAGTATGTTTCATGAGTACCAAATTAAACTGGACCAGCTTGTTAATTTGAATGAATATAACAGTCTTACAAATATTAATATTCATACCGACAATTTAAAACATAAAATTTTGATATCTAGTAATTTTAGAAATGTATCTTACCAATATGATCCCAAAAATGAATGGTTTGACGCTCAGTGCTCAAACGCTAGGCGAAAAATGTTTACTTGCTTAAGAGTGTATCAGAAATACAAAATCGAATCGCTGAGGTTAAGATATAATGAAAGTGCTAAACATTTTAAGAGAATTTGTAGGGAAAGAAAACTTGAATATAAAAACGCTCTGCTTAATAAGCTTAGTTATATAAGAAACTCTAAGGATTGGTGGGCCTTAGCTAATTCTCTTAAAAAGAAAAAAATAATTGTTGGCTTTAACTTATCCGTAGACTGTTTCAAAGATTATTTTTGTAGTCTTTTGTCATCGGAAAACAATGCAGATTTGCAAATTCAACAACTTCCGAGCGTGATAAATGCAGCTCTTGATTCAAAATTTTCATTAACAGAATTGTGTTTTGTGTTATCCGATTTAAAAGACAATAAATCTCCAGGTTTAGACCGAATTCCTTTCGAGTTTTATAAAAACGCACCCCTTAGTTTCATTAATGAGATTTTGCTACTTTTTAATAATATCTTTGAAACTGTCGGTAATTGTTCCAATTTTTAAAAAAGGCGACCTAAATGAAGTTGTTAACTATCGTGGTTTATCTCTGTCGGATACTCTTTATAAGCTTTTTACTAGCTTACTTCTAAATCGCATCAATGGATGGCTGGAAGAAAATCATGTGTTAAATGAGTATCAAGCCGGTTTTCGTAAAGGTTACTCGACCGTTGACAATGTTTTCAACCTGAACAGCATTGTTTACTTAAAATTTAAACAAAACAAGAAGGTTTTCACTTTTTTTGTTGATTTTAAGTCGGCATTTGACACGATTCCAAGAAATGCTCTTTTATTTAAATTGCTATCCATTGGATTGTCAAACAAAATTGTAAGGCTTTTGAAAATGCTATATAATGATACTGAGTCAGCAGTATGGGATGGTTCCTCATGTTCTAACTTTTTTAATGTCAGCCAAGGTGTAAAGCAAGGCTGTAAGCTAAGCCCAACTTTGTTCGCAATCTATTTAAACGATTTAAATAGCGTATTGCCTGGGGGAGTTGAAATATGTGGCATTAAAATAAAGGTGTTACTTTATGCTGATGATTTGGTTCTATTGGCAGAATCCCCTCATGAACTTCAAAGCATGATTAATAAACTTGCAGAGTACTGCGAACGTTGGAAGTTAATTATTAATCTAACCAAATCGAAATGTTTGGTTTTTCGAAAAGGCGCGCGGCGTCCACTTGAACAAAAATGGTACCTTAATGGTTCCGAGATTGATGTAGTCAATGAATACCTATACCTCGGGGTGTTATTAACTTACAATCTCAAATACAAGAAACATCTGGAACAAAAATTAACAAGCTCAAAAAATGCTATCAATTCTACGTGGTCTTCTTTTATTAGTAATCAGAATATTTGCCAAAGTAATAAGTTGAAAATTTTTGAGGCAGCTTCGAGATCTATCATGTGTTATGCGGCACCTGTTTGGGGACAGTGTGAACATGAAGAGGTTGAAAAACTTTTGCGTTTTTTCCTTAAAAAGATGTCATCTCTTCCAAAAAACACACCCAACTATATGTTGCACCTCGAAACTGGGATCAATAAAATGTTTATATTCACTCTCAGCTTACATTTTGAGTATATACGGAAAGTTTTTAGCTATCCAAGAAACCGACTCCCAAAAAGGTTAGCAGAGGAAACAATACAAAACATTCAACATTCTGGGTTAATGATTGGGTCAAAATTTTTGAGGATGCTGGAATAGAATTGAACTTTTATTCTCAAAATACTGATTGGAACATGAAACATAAAAACGTAATTGAAACTTTAATAAGTAAGTCTTGGGAAAAAAATGTAGAAATGGCACGAATCCGAAAACACAAATGGAATATGCTCAATTTGTAACTTGGACCAAGCTGAAAATACTTTTCACCTTGTGGCAATCTGCCCAATTTATAAAAGAATTAGATCTTTCTACTTCAGGAAAGAAAGTTTAACAAAAGAAGAGTTTTACATTAAAATGAATGGCCAAAACTACACAACCTTTTATTTGTATCTCTTAGAGGTTTTGAAATATAGAAACTTAATTATTTATGAGTACTTGTAATAAACAATAAATATTGATATATATATATAAATGTATGTATGTAAATAAAATTTCATATTAAACATAAATAAAAACAAAATGAAATAAACATTGTAATAAACCAAAAAACAATAATTTTATAGCATTTGCCAATCTGACAGACAACAATATTGTTAATGTCATATTATTTTGTTTATTAGGGTAGGGCGGGGATAGTTGGCCCACTTTTTACTTGAAGTCTCATAATTATCAAACTACTCATAGTACAGCTATGGAGTTGATATCAAAAGAAAGGATAAACTTTTGGCTTCTAAATGAAATATTAAAAAATTGAAAATATGTAACCGCAGAAGAATAAAGCTACCTTAAATGGATCAAGTGCAAGTGGGCCAACTTGCCCCTATAGCGGGGCAAGTTGGCCCAGTGTGTGGGGTTAGTTGGACCAAGCCCTGAAAAGTGGCAAAGCAAGTCTCATAAAGGGAAACAAATCCAAAATTTTATAAGGAATTTTATTTAAAACGGTCAAACAAACTAAAAAATAAATTTTGAATAAAACTTTAAAAATAAATATAATAGAAATATATTAAGGTTTAAAATAAGTTTTGGAATCGTAATCGCTGTTGTAATTGTCGCGTCGAAGAAGGACCCATCTCTGGCTACTGTTTAGTTTGTATGAGCCCACTTTCTGCAAGTATGGTACTGTATATCCACTCCTCACCCGACAGTCTTTCAGCGAATGATTCGATCCACATTAGGCAAAAATATCCCAGTTCCTCTTCTTCTTCAGAACTTTATTTTTGTAACAAAAACCCCCTGGGCCAACTAACCCCACACCTGGTTTGAGAAGCATATTTAGTCATAAATATAAAAATACTCAAAACTGTTCAATTTAACTCACGAAATATGAAAATACAATATATTCGCTTATAAAAAAACTTTACAACAGTCCTTAATCCTGGATTTTTCGCTAGGAAAATAAAAAAAACTATCTTATCCGCATTTTTTACTTTTACCCTCGAAAAAGACAAAACTGTGTGTGGTTTACCTTCTGAGAGCACAATGCAACTGGAACCGTTATGGCACGTGCTGGTAAGAGAGCACGCTTTGTTCGTAAATGATCATTTTCTTGTAGTACTTTCAGTTTGTGGATAATTCGCGTGGGCCAACTTGCCCCGTGGCCCAACTAGCCCCGCTCTACCCTATATATTATCTCTTTTTTATTATATAAAGTCAATATAAAGATTTAAAATTTTGAATTCTTTTAAGATTTATTATATCATTAAGATTATTATATTGTTTTTGTATCTAATTTCTGAAAAATAAAATATATTATTATTATTATTATTATTATTATTATTATTATTATTATTATTATTAATATGCAAAAGTCTCCACATAATTTTTCCAAGACAAGTAATGTTCGATACATTATTTGGCTGGATTAAATGTTGACATTTCATGAATATCACGGTTTTTATCAACTATGTGGATGATGACCAAAAACCATAAAATAAAACATGAAAGAAAGTTACGGGAATAGATCATATAAAACAGCTGTTTTCACTCAGTCAGCGGCGAGGAATGGGTTCAAGAGGGTCAAATATTAGTGCGGCGGCATTTTTTAAAGCATGACAATATACTAAATTATCACAGAAATGATTTTTCTATGACAAAAAAAAAATATACTCGCAGTAAAGGCTGCAAACCCTTTTTTGTACTGATTTGTTTGCTTTTTTAATATTGCAGTGTATATTTTCATAACCCTTAAAAATATTTTCAGCTACGTTACTGTCCTCATTTGAATCTTAATTTTATCTCAACACCTTCAAAATTTGTTTTAAGAAAAAAAAATGTATAGATAAAATTAAGTTTTGCTCGATTTGCGTACTAGGCTTAAGTATTTAAAAAATATTTGTGATACTGAAATGCAATAAATCATACTAAGTATACAATTAAATGTAATTCAATAATTATCTGAATAAAAATGTATTTTACTTTTAGTATCAACTGAAAACTAATTCGTTTTGCTTGGTTAATTTTTTTAATATAAAATTAAAATTACTCCAAAACATGTTTTATTTATACGGATTTCGTTTCATTTTGCTATCTATTAAAAAAATTTCAAAATGCGACCTTTTTTATCTCGTGACCCCTTTTTATGCGACCTTTTCAGAGGCAACACTGATCTGTATGCTTGTGCAAAACAAAACCATCGTTATATTCATGTTTTACATATACGTACGTCAAAACTATTCTTCGGTTTATTCAAATTTTGTATCGTATCTGTTAAGCCCATGTACGTACGAGAATATTTAAAAAAAAATATCGCGAAAATACATGGATATTTTATCGTATATGCCAAAATCTGGCGTTTACGACAAAACAAAACAAAAGGATGCAGTTATTTTGTGGATATACGACAAAATGTATACTGATTTTCTCAGTAACGGTAAATGATAGGTCAAATCTGATTTCAGAAATGGATAGAGGAACTTTTGAAAACATAGAACTGCATACCCACTTTAAAATAGTGCATTTTGGCGTTTACGACAAAACAATTCTCGGGCGATGACATGGCCATTTGATGGGTGTCAATGAAAGAGAGCCATATGTTGGGCGTATACAAGCAACACCCGATATATACTGAGATATCAGGCGTGTTCCTTTGGGCTGCAGCATCTACTGCCAAGTACTTCTGGCTGCAGTCAACTACTTCTACTCTGTGGTCAAAGTAGTTCAAAGCACTTCAATATAATATGTCTGTTTGGTAACTCGAAACGTTGTGCGACATCGTATGACCACTGATCTCTATAATATACTGGATAGTGTATCCATACAAAAAACTTGACTCCTTTTGAAGAATTTTAGAACAGTGGCAAGGTACATTAACATTTTTAAACTGCTCTACAGTATAACAGTACAACAAAACATAAATGCTAAATTTATCTCATAACCTCAAAATTTATTTGTATATTGTGTTGCAGTACAATACAACTTTTCAGCTTGTCCGCGAAAATTTTCTAAATAATCATAAAATACATTATTTTTTTTTGCTCAAAGTTAAGTGTATACGTAACAAAAGAAAAACAAATCAATTTAAGAAACTAGATATTCGATTTCAAGAGCTAGTGCTGCCGGAACACGTTGCTCCGTCTTCGTCGTATCGGCTACCGCCCAGTGTTTATGTGCGTTAAGTTTACTCATACAGGCTCTTAACTCCTTCCTTACTAGCTCTCTAAGATTTGGCAACCGCGCTACGTACCCGAGTGAATTCATTAACCTCACCTAGGCTTCAAGAAAATTTGATAAGAAAAATCAATCCGACCAGCCACACGCCTGAGTCTGATTCAGACGACAAAAATGCCAGGCGCGCACATTCAAGTTGTTCATGGTGAATTTCGACGAGAAGATTCAAGCTGGCGAGTTGCGTCCGCTGTTCGAGAAATACGGTTCTGTCGTCGAATGCGATGTCTTGAAGAATTATGGGTTCGTGCATATGGAAACCGAGCAACAGTTACGTCTTGCACAACAATCCGATCAAAGTTAAAGCGGCAAAGATCCGTCGTGCCCCCACCACGCCGAACTTTATTGGCAATCTGATGGACAAGAACCGAGCACCGGAGGTGCGAGAATTATTTGAGAAATATGGTATGGTCGTGGAGTGTGTGACATTGTGCGGAACTATGGTATTTCCTGAATTTTGCAGTTGTAAATCAAATGACGAAATTACTTCTATATGGACATTTTTTGGAATATTTTTCCGATTTGAAAATAGTTTTCAGAAACACTTAGGAGACTTCAAATAAAACCATGTCAACCATCCTTATAAAGCTAGTGGTTTTGAAACGACAACGTGGTATATCTAACAATTTCAAGAAATTTCTTAAAAGTATAAGAAATTTCTTGAAATTGGTAGATATACAACGCTGTCATTTCCAAACTACTTGCTTCATTTGGATTATTGAAACGGTTCTGAGTTTCATTTGAAGTTCCCTAAGTGTTTTTGAAAACTGTTATATCGGAGAGAAAAGACACACGATGGTTTCTGTTCGACTTCTATTTATTGACTTACTTAAAACTAGCTTACTACTAACATCAAGTGCTTATACCTAATCTTAATCTCTATATCAGAGAGAGAAACATTATATGTTGAATTGCATATCAAGTTGAATTCCATACAGTGTGTATCACAAATGCGGCTACAGGCATTTATTATTATACAGTTCAATATATAACACTTCTTTCCCCTTAAAAAGTTAAATCTCCCTTTAATATTTTTTTTTTTTTTTTATAAAATTCATTTAAATTTTTAATTAACTCCATTACACATTTTTTTTTTTTTTATAAAATTCATTTAAATTTTTAATTAACTCCATTACACATTTTTTTTTTCATATTGAAAAAGAAATATACTTAAATATACTTTCTATTAATTCATAAATGTTAAGTTAACATATTTATTTAAATAAAAAAAACTAAAATCAAATTAAGTTTTTTTGTTTCATTTTAATTATTCTTTTAGACCTTCTTAAATTTTCCAAATCTTCAAATGTTTCTTTTCTTAATCTTTTACGTCTTTTAGGTTTCATTTCTTTTAATTCTTTATCTCTAGTGCAAAAATCATTACAAATAGTTGGTTTATTAGCAAAAGTAACTCTTTCTACATTTCCTTTCTTCAACTGATTAACATGAGCTGTTCGACAAACTTCATTTACTTTAATTTTATACACAAATTTACTTATTTTTTTAATGATTATGGCTGGAAGCCATTTAACTCCTATATTAGAGTTATTAAGATACAAAATTGATTCATTTTCTTTAAATAAAGGATTGTTATTTTTAAATCTAACATCATGTTTTGTTTTTGTACAGTTTTGACTTTCTTTAGTAATTGGTATATCTACCTTAGCATGCTCCTTTTTCTTTACAAGATAATCCAACAAAGTTATAGTTTTATAAGAAAAAATTGCAGCTGATGGAGAACGATCGGTTACTGTACTTGGAGTGTTGCGGTATTTAAACAAATAATTTTCAATTTTTTCCAACATTGTTAGTTTTGACATGTTACTGTCATTTAAATATTTTTTTAAACCCGTTTTAAAAGTTTGTACCGCCCTTTCTGCCAAACCATTGGACTGTGGATGGTAGGGAGGACTGTACATCTTCTCTATACCATTTGCATCACAAAAACGTTTAAATAAACTTGAGGAAAATGGTGGTCCATTGTCCGTTACTATTTTTGACGGAATTCCAAAAATCGCAAAATTGGATCTTAATTTTGATATAACACTAGTTGCATCAGTTTTATGCATCATAAAAACTTCTATCCACTTCGAAAAATCATCTACCAAAACAAGAAATTGTTGCCCTTCTAAATGAACTCTCTCATACGGCGATGTTGTTGCATTTCACGACCCTAAAGGAACATTTTTTGTATGATTCTGAAATGCCAAACATGTATTGCACTGCTTAACTAAGCTTTCTATATCTTTGTCCAAAGACTTCCACCACACATAAGACCTCGCAAGTTTTTTCATCCTAATGATGCCCACATGACCTTCATGAATTAATATTAGAACTGCCCATTGAAGCTTTTCTGGAATAACTAACCTATTGCCAAAAACAGACAGCCTTCTTCAATTTCTAATTCATTTCGTTTTCCCCAAAAACTTTTGTGTACCAAACTACAGTCGCCCCTCCAACCACGCTTACAGCATTCCAAAACTACACTCAAAAATGTATCTTCTTAAGAATACTTTGCAACGATTTCAATATTCAACGGAAAATTATCCTTTTCAATTATATTCCCAATAACACCTGGCTCGATTTCCAATTCATTTGACAACGGTAATCGCGATAAAGCATCCGCATTTGCTAACAACTTTCCCTTTCTATAAATAATTTTGTAATTGTACATTCCCATAAAAATAATCCATCTTTGGAGTCTTGCTGCTGCAACTGGTGGAGTACATTTAGAAGGATTAAAAATTTCCTTCAAATGATGATCACTCACAATAGTGAACTCTCTGCCATATACATACTTGTGAAACTTTTTTATAGCGAAAAAAATAGCCAAGGCTTCACGATGTAACTGAGAGTAATTCCTTTCAGCTTTACTCAAAGTAGTACTTGCAAAAAGTACTGGCATCTCAACACCATCACCCAAATGGGACAAAACTGCACCAACTCCATATGGACTTGCATCGCAAGCAATCACAATTGGCAACTTTTCATCATAATGAACAAGTAGATTATTTTTTACCAAATATTCTTTACTCTCCTCAAATTCCTTTTGGCATTCCAAAGTCCATTCAAAACTATTAGATTTTTTTAATAAACCATACATATTTTGTAAATTTTTGGATAAATTTGGTATAAATTTACCATAAAAATTTACAAGTCCTAAATACGACTGCAACTGCTGTAGATTTTCTGGCTTCGGTGCTTCTAAAATAGCTTTAACCTTCTCTGGATTCGATTTAATTCCATCACCACTTATTATGTGCCATAAATATTTCACATTTCTTTCAAAAAATTTGCATTTTTTCTCATTTATCCGGACATTGTGTTCATTCAACCTTTCCAAAACTATAAGCAAATTTTGTTTGCAATCATCAACACTTTTTCCACCGACAATAATATCATCGATATAGCATTCTACATTTTCGATTCCTGTCAAAATCTTGTCCATAGTGGACTGAAAAATCGCAGGAGCACAACTGACTCCATACGTTAGCCTTTGACATTCAAACAAACCTTTATCAGTGATTATTGTCAACAGAGGCTTTGAAGCCTCTGAAAGTCTGACTTGCTGATAAGCACCGGATAAGTCGAGCAAACAAAAATATGAACAACTTCCCAAATTGGCAAAAATATCATCCATTCTTGGAGAAGCATAATGATGTTTGTCAATATATTTGTTGATTGTAACTTTACAATCAACGCAAATTCGAATACTTCCATCAGATTTTGGAACAGCCACTAAAGGAGAAGCCCACTTACTTCTCATAACCGGCTTTAGAATACCTGCACCTTATCTTTCAACCCATATGGTATAGTATAAGGCTTAAAAAATATTGGTTTACTATCTCCCTTAATGAAAATTTCAGCTTCTACATTTTTAATCGCAGTGTTTGAATCTTTTTCAAAAACATTTGGAAACTTTTGTTTATAAAATTCAACTTCTCTTGATACGTCTAACGAACTAATCTGACCTCCATTCCCCTCAAATAACAAACTTTTCCAATTTGGAATAAAAACATCTAACCAGTTTCGACCTAAGAGTGGTACAAACGAACTTCGCGAATCAACAACCGTAAGATCAACCTTTTTAAGACTATTATTAAAATTAACCTCCACCTCGCACAGTCCAACTACCTTAACCTGTTCGCCCGTTATCATATGCAATCCTTTACTCACTTCACTCTTTTGATCAAATTTTATATTTATCAAATCGAACAAATATTCCATTTTCAAATCGAACAAATATTCCAAAAAATTTCCATATAAAAGTAATTTCGGCATTTGCTTTAAAACTGAAAAATGACGGAAATTACTTTTATATGGACATTTTTTGGAATATTTGTTCGATTTGAAAATGGTTTTTAGAAACACTTAGGAGACTTCAAATAAACTTACAACCATTTCAACCATCCTTATAAAGCTAGTGGTTTTGAAACGACAGCATGGTATATCTAACAATTTCAAGAAATTTCTTAAAAGTAATAGAAAGGACAATGGGCAAATTTGGCCCAGCTCCAATAAGAACGACCTTTATATCATATATAGGGACGTATTCATATAGTATTTATCAGTTAACCGTTTGCCTGAATTCACTGTGTGGCGGAAGTTATTTAATTTTTAGTAAAATGAGTTTCAGGTTTCCAAATCTCTGTTTTTATTAATTTCCTTCAATATTTTGTGGTTTCTTTATACATAAGTAAATTAGTAAATAAAACATTAATTAGTACATTATCAGTTAAGTTTTAGTCAAAATATTATAATTTCAGTGTAATATTAATTTATTAAATTATACGAAAAAAATTGATTTTTGTACACATTAACGCCTCCTCCTTATGTTTATTATTATCTGACCCAGCTTACATGGTAGGTTTTAGTGTTAAAACAAAATTATTATGTGAAAAAAACTTTATTTAAAAATTTCAAAATACGTAATTTTTTTTAAATCGGAATTTCAATAGGGTAAACTAGGGCAAACAACGAAAAAGGTCTAGATTCTATTCCAGAGACACTCCAAAACCTTTTTCAATATTCTTGATTTTTCCCATCATGAAGAAAAATCAAAAACGTTTTGGAGTGTATCTGGCCAACGGTAAGTCGTACAGCGATGGCTGATACCTTTTTGAAATCAGAAATTGATGCTTTAGAAACGAGTATCAAAATTTGTTAAAAAAAATCACTATTAAAAAAAATTTACTTTTGGGACTCGCATATTGGCACCTGTATGCGCATTTAAATTTTGTTTCTGTTCCAAAAAGTTTTTTTTTTATTTAGTGGCACATCAACACAACAAATTATTTCAAAAATATATTTCAAGTTTAACAGTGGAGAATAAGGGTCCGATGAGGCTGCAAGCATGTTAAATAGGTCTTCGTTCTGCCGTATCCTTGAAACCTTGCAGGTATTTTGGTACCTATATTTTTTGTAGTCTTTATTTTTGGATTCCTGAGCTTCTTTTGACAGTTCTCCGATTGGAGTAGACTGATATTCGATTATACTTTGGCCATGAGCCAAAATTTTGTGAAGAGTAGGTGTAAGTTGCTTTTCGGGATACTTTTCTTTCAATAAATTTGTTGTTTCCATTGCATAAACTCCAAACTTTGAACCGTCAACATTTTCTCTGCAATTTAGAACGTTTAGTATTACTTGAAGCCTTCTTATCACCTCCATATTGACTCCAGTTATACGAGCTGTTACATCTGGCTCCAAGCTAGATGTTTCTGTTACTTCACAATTATCTGGAACTGATGCTTTTTTGTGAGTGTTATAGTCTTATAAGATGGGAGAACATTTACGTTGTGTCTCATTAAGGAACTTCTTAAAATTCCATACTTTTCTTGTGTTAGTCCCAGATCCATATACAAGGCTAAGGCATTTGCACTCTCATACTTGATAGGATCTCTTTGAGGAGTGCGAATGCTTTCTCTAATCCTTTTAAGTCTTAGTGGACTTGCTACTGATACTGCCTTGGTTATATCGCCCTTACGCTTCTCATGATCCTTATTATACTCTATAACTAAGGCTGTTGAAAGATTTTCAGTGGTGATGTCTTCAGTAGCATTGATCAATTTCTGTTTCTTGGTAAATGACGAGAACTCATTTATAGATTTCCTTGGCCTTCCTCTAGAATTATTTGATGTAATTGGTAAATTATCTGTTTCATCTGTCTTTTTAAAATCGTTGCAAAGAACATTTGACAACCAACAATCATTTTTCTTTAAAAATTCGAGTTTCGTTCTATTGGCTGTATTCCATTTTGAGTTAGCGTTTCGATAAAATGATGACAACTTTTTATCGAATTTAGCTATTCCTTCAAGTGACCAATAGTCAGCTAAAAGGTTATATATTTATTTTTTACACCTGTGATGAATTCTTCTTCTGTATGCTTTTTATCGAAAAAAATTTCAACTAGATCATTGTAGGAAATTTCCATTTTTAAGTTCTTTTTAACTAATTTGTTTGTTAAAAAACAAGTAATGTCTATGACTTATCAATTACGTGTTTGCATTATAACTAATCATTTAAACTATTTTTTTAATATTTATATACCTACTTCTTGTGTGATGAAAATATGTATAGGTACCTAACATTATTATTGCATTAAATAAAAAGGTTTACACAGCAGGTAATTGGTCATAAAAATGAATAGATTTTTACAAATCAAGAAAACTGCCTGACTTACCATAAAAAAATTTTACCTAATCCTCATGTCCTAATTCTTTAAATTTGAGGTAGTCAAAAATGACTGACATAAAATATTTATTATATGTAGTTCAGAATACATTTTTACATGTAAAAATTTTTACATTTTTTTTTATTTAATTTTTTTAATAATAATTTTATGACCACTTGCATTTTTAAGAATATAATAAAAAAACGCCATAAATGAATAAAAATGACCTTTTTTAACAAACCGCAAATAGGCAAAAACTGGCAGCTGTTTCCTAAGTAAATGTTTCAAAAATATTCAAAGATTAAATTTCCGTTGAGTTTAGACCAATGACTCTTGAGGGATTTTTTATAACTCAACTCAAAGTCAAAAAATTGAACCAAAAACATCTTTTCGAAAATCTTCAAAAGGACAATGGGTAAAATTGGCCCAGCTCCAATAAGAACACCCTTTATATCATATATAGGTATATTTATCAGTTAACCGTTTGCCTAAATTCGCTGTGTGGCGGAAGTTATTTAATGAAAATGAGTTCCAGGTTTCCAAATCTCTGTCTTCATTAATTTCCTTTAATATTTTGTGGTTTCTTTATGTTTACTTATGTAAACTAATAAATAAGACATTAATTAGTACATTATCAGTTAAGTTTTAGTCAAAATATTATAATTTCAGTGTAATATTAATTTATTAAATTATACGAAAAAAATTGATTTTTGTACACATTAACGCCTCCTCCTTATGTTTATTATTATCTGACCCAGCTTACATGGTAGGTTTTAGTGTTAAAACAAAATTATTATGTGAAAAAAACTTTATTTAAAAATTTCAAAATACGTAATTTTTTTTAAATCGGAATTTCAATAGGGTAAACTAGGGCAAACAACGAAAAAGGTCTAGATTCTATTCCAGAGACACTCCAAAACCTTTTTCAATATTCTTGATTTTTCCCATCATGAAGAAAAATCAAAAACGTTTTGGAGTGTATCTGGCCAACGGTAAGTCGTACAGCGATGGCTGATACCTTTTTGAAATCAGAAATTGATGCTTTAGAAACGAGTATCAAAATTTGTTAAAAAAAATCACTATTAAAAAAAATTTACTTTTGGGACTCGCATATTGGCACCTGTATGCGCATTTAAATTTTGTTTCTGTTGCAAAAAGTTTTTTTTTTATTTAGTGGCACATCAACACAACAAATTATTTCAAAAATATATTTCAAGTTTAACAGTGGAGAATAAGGGTCCGATGAGGCTGCAAGCATGTTAAATAGGTCTTCGTTCTGCCGTATCCTTGAAACCTTGCAGGTATTTTGGTACCTATATTTTTTGTAGTCTTTATTTTTGGATTCCTGAGCTTCTTTTGACAGTTCTCCGATTGGAGTAGACTGATATTCGATTATACTTTGGCCATGAGCCAAAATTTTGTGAAGAGTAGGTGTAAGTTGCTTTTCGGGATACTTTTCTTTCAATAAATTTGTTGTTTCCATTGCATAAACTCCAAACTTTGAACCGTCAACATTTTCTCTGCAATTTAGAACGTTTAGTATTACTTGAAGCCTTCTTATCACCTCCATATTGACTCCAGTTATACGAGCTGTTACATCTGGCTCCAAGCTAGATGTTTCTGTTACTTCACAATTATCTGGAACTGATGCTTTTTTGTGAGTGTTATAGTCTTATAAGATGGGAGAACATTTACGTTGTGTCTCATTAAGGAACTTCTTAAAATTCCATACTTTTCTTGTGTTAGTCCCAGATCCATATACAAGGCTAAGGCATTTGCACTTTCATACTTGATAGGATCTCTTTGAGGAGTGCGAATGCTTTCTCTAATCCTTTTAAGTCTTAGTGGACTTGCTACTGATACTGCCTTGGTTATATCGCCCTTACGCTTCTCATGATCCTTATTATACTCTATAACTAAGGCTGTTGAAAGATTTTCAGTGGTGATGTCTTCAGTAGCATTGATCAATTTCTGTTTCTTGGTAAATGACGAGAACTCATTTATAGATTTCCTTGGCCTTCCTCTAGAATTATTTGATGTAATTGGTAAATTATCTGTTTCATCTGTCTTTTTAAAATCGTTGCAAAGAACATTTGACAACCAACAATCATTTTTCTTTAAAAATTCGAGTTTCGTTCTATTGGCTGTATTCCATTTTGAGTTAGCGTTTCGATAAAATGATGACAACTTTTTATCGAATTTAGCTATTCCTTCAAGTGACCAATAGTCAGCTAAAAGGTTATATATTTATTTTTTACACCTGTGATGAATTCTTCTTCTGTATGCTTTTTATCGAAAAAAATTTCAACTAGATCATTGTAGGAAATTTCCATTTTTAAGTTCTTTTTAACTAATTTGTTTGTTAAAAAACAAGTAATGTCTATGACTTATCAATTACGTGTTTGCATTATAACTAATCATTTAAACTATTTTTTTAATATTTATATACCTACTTCTTGTGTGATGAAAATATGTATAGGTACCTAACATTATTATTGCATTAAATAAAAAGGTTTACACAGCAGGTAATTGGTCATAAAAATGAATAGATTTTTACAAATCAAGAAAACTGCCTGACTTACCATAAAAAAATTTTACCTAATCCTCATGTCCTAATTCTTTAAATTTGAGGTAGTCAAAAATGACTGACATAAAATATTTATTATATGTAGTTCAGAATACATTTTTACATGTAAAAATTTTTACATTTTTTTTTATTTAATTTTTTTAATAATAATTTTATGACCACTTGCATTTTTAAGAATATAATAAAAAAACGCCATAAATGAATAAAAATGACCTTTTTTAACAAACCGCAAATAGGCAAAAACTGGCAGCTGTTTCCTAAGTAAATGTTTCAAAAATATTCAAAGATTAAATTTCCGTTGAGTTTAGACCAATGACTCTTGAGGGATTTTTTATAACTCAACTCAAAGTCAAAAAATTGAACCAAAAACATCTTTTCGAAAATCTTCAAAAGGACAATGGGTAAAATTGGCCCAGCTCCAATAAGAACACCCTTTATATCATATATAGGTATATTTATCAGTTAACCGTTTGCCTAAATTCGCTGTGTGGCGGAAGTTATTTAATGAAAATGAGTTCCAGGTTTCCAAATCTCTGTCTTCATTAATTTCCTTTAATATTTTGTGGTTTCTTTATGTTTACTTATGTAAACTAATAAATAAGACATTAATTAGTACATTATCAGTTAAGTTTTAGTCAAAATATATAATGTTAGTGTAATATTAATTTACTAAATTATACAAAAAAATTGATTTTTTTTACACATTAACGCCTCCTCCTTATGTTTATTATTATCTGACCCAGCTAATATGGTAGGTTTTAGTGATAAAACAAAAATATTATGTGAAAGAAAACTTTATTTATTTATTAAAAAGATCTATCGATTACAAGAAAAATTAATACTCTATCTTTTTTCATTTAGAAAATAGAATCTAGACCTTTTTCATTGTTTACCCTAATTTAACCTACGGAATTTCCCATTTAAAAAAATCACGTATTTTTAAATAAAGTTTTTTTTTCACATAATATTTTTCTTTTATCACTTAAACCGACCGTATAATCTGGGTCAGATAATAGGTGTGTTCCTTTGGGCCTTGCGAAGTACTTTTTAGTACTTTTAGTACTTCGCAGTAGATTATGAATGGAAGGATTTAATTTTTGCCGAAAGAAAAATCTAACCTCAGTGTAGACGAAAGCTTTGTTGTTTGTATTTGTATTTTATTTTAAATTATAGAAAACATCAACAACAACTTGTAAGAAATTTCTTCTAATGAAGTTGTCGCTTTCTTGCGTCGATTCATTTCGTTACTACATTATTGAAGTGCTTTGAACTACTTTGACCATAGAGTAGAAGTAGTTGAAAGCAGCCAGAAGTACTTGGCAGTAGATGCTGCAGCCCAAAGGAACACGCCTAATAATAAACATAAAGAGGAGGCGTTAATGTGCAAAAAATTAATTTTTTCGTATAATTTAATTAATTAATATTACACTGACAAGTGACATTATATATTTTGACTAAAACTTAACTGATAATGTACTGATTAATGTTTTATTTATTAGTTTACATAAGTAAACAAAAAGAAACCACAAAATATTAAAGAAAAATTAATGAAAACAGAGATTTGGAGACCTGAAACTCATTTTACTAAAAATTAAATAACTTCCGCCACACAGCGAATTTAGGAAAACGGTTAACTGATAAATAATGTATGAATACGTAAATATATATGATATAAAGGTCGTTCTTATTGGAGCTGGGCCAGTGCTCAATACATTTTTGTCCTTTGCAACTTAAAAAAAAAAAAATCGATCATAATTGTAAATGGTCATTTTTACAAGCTCAAATAATAAAAGATATAATTTTTAAACAAGGTTTTTAGATTTTAACGCCGAAACTCTGAAACTTTTCATAAAACAAATATTTTTTCTTTGATTTTAAAAATAAGGAAACTTTGACTACCTGTATCATCCGAATCCTTCGACCGATTTTAAAATTTCTTTCGGCTTTTGAAGATTGCAATATTTCCTAATCCAGTAAATAAATTAGTTTTGGATTTTATGCACACACGAAAATTGAATTTTGCAAGCACTTTTGAAAAAAGGCGCCACAGTGCGACGTAGCACAATTTTCTGTCAAATCTCATAGAAAAATGACAAGTAGCAACTTGTAGGAAGAAGATGGAGTAACCAAACAGACATAATGTAGTGACGAAATGAATCCATGCCAGAAAGTGACACCATCAGTAAAAAGAAATTGCAAAGTAAATTACACATACCTACAAAATTTAACTTTTTAAAATTTTCCGGAATTTTTGTTATTTTTCTCTTATATCCAAAAACGGCAAATTTAAATCTTCAATCCGTTTTAATCCATCAGCTTTAGTTTTGCCTACAAAGCTTTATTGTATTTTAGTTAGAATAGTCGCACATTTTGCAGATTGGTACTGCGCTAATATCTAGTTATGAAAAAATTATAACAATATCTACCTCACGGAGAAGTTGTTTTAATATCCCACACTGTTTTTGTAACATTTGCGGTGAATTAGGCTAACAAATTAAAAAAAAAAATTGATTACAGAATTCGTGAAAACAGCTTATTTTGATAACTTCAAAATGCAAATGTGTAATTTAAATAAGCTCTGGGTGCCTGAAACTGTTTGTCGAAACTGTCTTGTTAGTTTGCGACTATGGTCAAGTAGAACAAGACGTTCTTTAAAGCTCAATACCCCAATGAACTGGCGAACATTAAAAAATCCCCATGATGATTGTTATTTTTGCCTCGTTAATTTAAATGGTATTAACTCAAATAACAGCAATAAATGGATTTATTCTAATGTACCATCTGCCAAACGACCTATTTTCATGGAAAAGATCATTTTGGTTGCTTCTGAAGAAAAAATTTATTTTTGTTCGCCGCATGGCAGGTTTTTTCTATAGGAGAATCCGTAAGTCATATCTCAAAAACTGAAGCTGATGGATGAGAATGGGTTTCATTTTCAGATTCAGGATGCCGTTTATCATAAAATATACTTATTTTCCCGGAAAAAAATCTTTGTTGTTATGTGTTATTGATGTTGATGTTTCTCTAATCTAAAATAAAATACAGATACAAACAGCAAAAATTCAATCTACATTGAGGTTAGATTATTTATTTGGTAAAATTAACGTGTTCCATTCATCATCTACTGGGCACTGATGTCTATAATATACTGGGTAGTGTATCCATACAAAAAACTTGACTCCTTTTGAAGAATTTTAGAACAGTGGCAAGGTACATTAACATTTTTAAACTGCTCTACAGTATAACAAAACATTAATGCCAAATTTATCTCATAACCTCAAAATTTATTTGTATATTGTGTTTCAGAACAATACAACTTTTCAGCTTTTCCGCGAAAAATTTCTAAATAATCATAAAATACTTTATTTTTTTTTGCTCAAAGTTAAGTGTATACGTAACAAAAATTAAAACAAATCAATTTAAGAAACTAGATATTCGATTTCAAGAGCTAGCGCTACCGGAACACGTTACTCCCTCCTATCGGCTACCGCCCAGTGTTTATGTGCATTAAGTTTACTCGTACGGGCTCTTAACTCCTTCCTTACTAGCTCCCTAGGATTCGGCAGCCACACTACGTCCCCGCGTGTATTCATTAACCTCACCTAGGCTTCAAGAAATTTTGATAAAAAAGTCAATCCGACCGGCCACACGGTGAGTCTTATTCGGACGACAAAATTGCCAGGCGCTGGCACATTCGAGTTGTTCATGGGGAATTTCGACTAAAAAACTCAAGCTGGCGAGCTGCGTCCGCTGTTCGAGAAATACGGTACCGTCGTCGAATGCGATGTCGTGAAGAATTATGGGTTCGTACACATGGAATCGGAGCAACAGGGTCGCGACGCAATACAGAATCTTAACAGTTACGTCTTGCACAACAATACGATCAAACTGTAAGCGGCAAAGAGCCGTCGCACAGTGGGGCAGCTCTATAGAGAGCCGTGAAGTCCATCTAAAAATTTTTAAGCAACGGGAAAAAAATGTTTTTCTCAATTAATGCGGTATTTTTGATTAGACATGGAAAAACTTTTTTGGTAAGTCACATATGCTAACTTAACCACGCTGTCAAAGTTGATCAAGTTGGTGCGAGAAAGCAATTAAAAAAAAAAGATTTTTGAGAGATTTTAATCAAAAAAGAAAAGTGCTTGAAAAATGCCGAAAATATGTTGATAGTTGAGTTAAAAATGATTAAAAGTACTATTTTTGTATGGTTATTTAATTACTTATAAATAAAGGTTTTTTTTTTTTTTTATTTAAAGTTTTTCTATATATTTTTTCATTGTGTTTATCAAACTATGTCAATTTATAGGTGGTCAAAATCAAGTATTTAAATGGTCCAGGCGAAAACTGGTTGCTTTATATTTTAACAGCAAGAACTAAAAATTCCAAGACAAATTTATTGCTATTGAGACCTTTTTTAAAAATAAAACTCCATTTTCTGCAAATTCTAGCCACTTAAAACTGAAGCTTAAAGACTTTAGGTACCAGTTTAAAAGTCAATGGGATTTCAAAGTTTTCAGAGAGCAATATAGCAGAAAATCTTCTAGAAAAGATACGTTGAGTGACAGTTCTAATCGAATGATGATTTATTCGGATCCTTCGGTTTCAAGTTTAAGTCGAAAATTAAATATAAACAAAAAAAATTTCATCTTGAAGCTATTCAAATATTTGAATTAGAAAATGTTGTATGTTAATCCCGCATAACACGACGCTTGTTTTCCTGCTAGAAATGCTTGCTGACTTTCGTGCTGGCTATTGAGCTGGAAAATGGCGTCACTACTGGGTCTCTTGATAGAAACGCTGCTAGATTTCAAAGTTAGAACAGGTGCTATTTTTCTTGCTTGTTTTGCTGATGGATTTTAGCAGACGTCAAAAGGTACATGTATATTTTCAAATGTCATTTTTTCTATTTCGTTTTTATTTATTTTCTAATAGTTTTTTTCAATTTCAAACAAAATTAAATGTGATTCATTAATTTGTATATTTAGTTCTATCAGATGTACCTATGCATTTTTTGTGAAAATTTGTTTAGAAAAATATTGTGTACTTAGTTCTCTTGATTTAGCAAACGTCAAGAAATGTCAAAAAACCATCAGCGAATCCAGCTTCAAAACAATCATCGAGTGAAGCCAAAGAATTCAAACCAGTAAAACGTCCAGCACCACACCATGTAACAAAACCAGCAAGAAAGCCAGCAAGCATTTCTAGCAGGAAAACAAGCGTCGTGTGATGCGGGCTTTATGATTCCGATTAAAAATACATAAATAAGTTAAACAAAAGTTTCTTATATTATTATTTCTTTAATTTTTCATCAATACTGTTTTATTTATTACTCAATGAGGTGAAGTAATGTTGTTTAAACCAAATAAGATTAATATATGTAAGTTATTTTTATTTTATGAAAAACAATAAAACTTGGGTTTTTTGGATTTTTTTTTTGGTAAAACGTTTTTCTCGAATAACTCAAAAACTGATAAAGATTTTTGCACTTGGTTTTCAAAATTTTGCAAAAAATTGGTAAGAACATTGAATAATTAGTAAACATATACCACTGTACAGACACAAACATAAGGGGTGAGTCACTCTTTGAATTTATCATTAAGAAAAATATTTTATTCCTAAATAGAGGTAATGAACAATGAATGCTCGATGTGACGCTTTCCACTAACTCTGATTCCATCGCAATCAGTAATTGGAAGGTCTCAAGTAATGTAACATTCTCAGACCATAGAATGATAACATTCCAAATTGAATATAAATTAGGAAATCTAATCTAAAGCCCTATAGAAACACCAGGAAACCAAACTAAGAAGCTTTCAATATCAGATTAACTTCATCTCTGGGCCACTATAAAAATTAAAATTTAGTAGATTGCTATTGATAAACATGTAGGTGTACTAACGTCAGCTATTCACAATGCCTGCGTAAGTTCATGCCCCTTTACCAAAGGTAAAAGCAGACTCAACCCCGTATGGTGGTCAAAAGAGCTAGCTTTCCTTAGGAAAAAATCAAGGAGGCTTTTCCATAGAGCTTAACATAGTAATGAACTTGCTGACTGGGATCTATTCAAAATCAGCAAAAATGAGTATAAAAACTGTACAACTTAAGCAAAAAGAGCAGCCTGGGGAAAATTTTGTACGGACATCGAGTCTACAAATGATGCTGCCAGGCTCAGAAAAGTCATGTCTAAGGTATACACTCCTCCAGGTTTCTTGAAAAGACCGGATAATAGCTGGACAGACTCTTGCTCCGAGACCTTAGAGTCACTTATGAGCACTCACTTCCCAGGTTGTACCACCGATACATCACCTGTGGATAGAGGCCCTAATATAAGTGGAATTTCTAACATTGGCAACCAAATTATAGATAGTATCAAGGCATCTTGGGCCATAGACTCCTTCTCAGCATACAAATCTGCAGGGCCCGATGGAATAATTCCAATTATGGTAAGATGCTCTAAAGATATTATTGTTCCAATTTTAGTGGACATTTTTAGGGGATGTCTATACATCACCTGTATACCTGCTAGTTGGAGAGAAGTCAATGTCATCTTCATTCCAAAAGCTGGCAAGCCCACTCACACTGTACCGAAGGACTTAAGGCCAATAAGACTATCTTCCTTCCTTCTCAAGACCTTAGATTGAAACACACATTCCCCTAAATCTAAGTGATGGTGTCCTCTCGCAGGCTCAACATGCATATACCAAGGGCAAATCTGTTGAGACGGCACTTCATGAGGTGGTCGGCACAATTGAGAAATCAATTCATTGCAAGGAATTTACTAGAGTAGCGTTGGGCTTTTAATAACGTTGATAACATTGCAATTTGACAAGCCCTTAACTCCATCAGCATCGATCCGATGCTGGTAGACTGGATTGACTCCATGCTTCAAACGAGACTTGTGAATGCAGAAATGGGCAACAGCAAGTTAAAAGTTAGGACATGTAGGGGCCCTCCACAGGAAGGAGTCTTATCTCCTTTGCTTTGGCTTCTCGTCGTTAACCAGATTATCGTTAAATTGAGTTGAGGAGTAAAGGTCGTGGCATATGGAGATTACATCGTAATTATGGCCTCGGGGAAATACGTAGTCACACTCTGCGAGCTACTTCAAGCAGCCCTTAACAAGCTCAGCTGTTGGGCGACCAACTGCGGACTCAATGTTAACCCCCTGAAGACAGAACTGGTTTTGTTTACAAGGAAACACAATATACCAAACATAGACCCTCCCACCATCAACGGTATACCACTACGGATGTCGGGTACGGCCAAATATCTTGGCTTGGTTCTTGATCGTAAACTAAACTGGAAAGAAAATATTAAAGAAAGAGAGAAAAAGCCACAATAGCATTCTACACATGCAGTAGAATCTTTGGCAATAGTTGGGGACCTAGCCCTAGGACCATTCACTGGATGTGCACAGCCATAATAAGGCCAATACGCATGTTTGGTCTGGTGGCCACCCTTAGACAAGGTTACCAATCTAAAAACCCTTGCGAAAATTTAAAGACTAGCGTTCATTGCCATCAGAACTACACCAACCGCTGCCCTAGAAACTTTCCTTTCACTAGCCCCACTCGATTTATTTACGAAGGAGTTGGCGTCCAAAAGTGCTCTCAGACTTAAAGTATAATAATTGGAAACGAGGGCTCTGCGGTCACAAAATGATAATGAACTTCACTGACATTTACATTCAAATTTCACGGTACATAGGTTGTAACCCGGTGCTTCTAATGAATATTCCAACAAGGGAAATCTGGAAGGAAAACCGGGTCATAAAAACAAATCATGCTTCGGTATTTACAGACGGTTCTAAGACAAATGAGGTTGTAGGATCAGGCATCTTTTCCGATAACGCACCCAGTGGCTGACTCTTGTAGTGTCTTCCAAGTCTTGCAACATGTGAAGTGGTTGATAAAAACATTGATATCTTCATAGACAGCCAGGCGGCAATCAAAGCCATTTCCTCAATCATCACAAAGTCTAAACAGGTGAACCTTTGCCGCAAAAACTTGAGACTACTCAATGCAACGAACACAGTCACCCTTAGATGGGTCCCAGAACACAGTGATGTATACGGGAACGAAATGACAGATAAACTGGCCAAAAGCGGGTCATCCTCAGATCCGAGCCAAACCGTACTCTCGATACGTATGCAACTGCACAAAGAAAATAACAGAATTCACCAAAACTTCCTTCGAACCGCCAACGACAGATGGTCAAAAATTGACACTTGTCGGGTTTCAAGGAGCCTATTGCCGAATATTTCTAAGAAAAAAAAAACAAACTACTTACTTAAGATAGTCAGGCCTCAACTATCGCTTGTATAAATTTACTTTTTTGGCTTATTTTGGGCATTTTTAGATTGTGGGTGACTTGTGACTTGAATGTTAAAATAAAATTAAATATTTTAAGCTGTTTGACGTTTAACGAACAGCTGATTTGTTTACCATATCGTTAACCACATTTACGCAAAATGTTTTTTGGTGCGTTCATGAAACGTGTGTCGGAAACTTTACGATTTTACGACATCCTAAAGTTTAAGAAATTGCATGAATACCCTTAATATGTTTCTTTCATTCATGCAATCTAGTGATACCTAATAAATCCATTCGGCTTTTTATAATGAGAAAAAAGATTACAAACAACAGAAGCAACAAATATGTCTCTCCCCCACTCACGCAGCGAAAAAAAGAAAATTTTAAATTACAGTAGTAATACATATTTTTCTCTTTCACTCATTCAATGGGTTAAAAATGAGGCATTCTTTATGTCAAATTATTCATTTATTGAATTATTATTAGAAATTGCCGAAATTTATAGAAAATAATGTGGTGTAACATAAAGTTTTTGTGCAATGTCATCGCTATGTGTAAATTCCTATCCAGTGATACCTAATTTAGTAGATTTGACTATTTTATAAATGAGAAAAAAGGAGTTTGACAACAGAAATAATATATATGATTTTTCGGAATCTTTGTTCAGTAAAAATGGTTTTCAGAAACACTTAGGGGAGTTCAAATGAAACTCAGAACCGTTCCAATAATCCAAAAAAAGCAAGTAGTTTGGAAATGACATGTTACTTTTAATTTAGATATACCACACTGTCGTTTCAAAGCCACTAGCTTTATAAGGATGGTTGAAATGGTTCTAAGTTTCATTTGAAGTCACTTAAGTGTTTTTGAAAACCATTTTCAAATCGAACAAAGATTCTAAAAAATTTCAATATAAAAGTAAGTTCCGGCATTTTTCAGTTAGGCAAATGCCGAAATTGCTTTTATACGGACATTTTTTGGAATATTTTTGTTCGATTTGAAAATGGTTTTCAGAAACACTTAGGGGACTTCAAATGAAACTCAGAAACGGGTAATTTCGAAACTAGCCACTACCGTACAGAACCATTAAGAATACCTACTCGCACTCAAAAACTTCGAAATATCGGACTGGGTATATTTAGGGAGACAACAAAAATATAAAGAAGATGCATCAAAATTAATCTTAAAAGAATAATAGTAAAAATAAAAAGGCTATTTTTATTTAGTATTAATGGTAAAAATTTTCCAAAACAAATCAAAACCACAATACCACTCATACAAAATTTATATATGTTCAAGTATTCAAAATTATCTTTTAGAAAAACGTATTAGTTTTTTTAAGGGGTGTATAAATACTAGTTTCCTGACCCTTATGATTGTGTTGTTCTCTGAGATCCTGCCATGATTTCTTAAGTTAATTTTTTTCACATTTGTTTTTTCTTTTTTAATAATTTAAAGTTTTTTCTTAAGATTGGATTAAAAAAATAAAATAAATGTAATTGTACTGTGTTTACACAAAAAATGTATTTATAATATGCAAATATATAATATAATTCCAGATTATTATTGTACAAGAAACTAAGAATCGGATACCATGGCCACATTTGTTGATTCCTCTTGAATCACCATTAAAAAAAATTAACTTTTGGAACTCGCATGTTGGAACCTGTATGCGTATTTTAAGAGCGCTTTTTCTCAAAAAGATATCATTCATCTCTGTACGATTTACCGTTGGAAAAAAATTCAAGTTACCAAACACGCACCCAGTGGCAAGGTACACTTGTCATCTTCAAATTGCGTCAAACAAAATTTTTACACATATAGGGAATACACTATCCAGTATATTATAGAGATCAGTGCTACTGGGAAGTACTAAAAGTACATTGGCCCAAAGGAACACACCTATCAGCAATTATCAGTTTTGTTGTCAAGAAATTGAGGAAATCAAGATTGAAATTTGTCCCCTTTCACACAAGGAAACTCAGTTTCCAGCAACTTTCAGTTTTAAGGAGAGAAGGGTTTAGAATAAGAAGATAAGGAAGAGGTATATATCACATATAAAGTGTATGTGGGTGAAGCACCAAATTAAAAAAAAAAGGTGCCTATCTGTCATTTTGCCGATCTAAAGGAAATTGTTTCGAGATTTTCAATCGCTAAAATAGTGAAAAAAGATAATTAAACTAAATTAAAATATGAAATAAAAGTGAGAATAGTGAAAACTTGCAACACTTTATTTAAAAAAATATAAAACAACATGCGGTGCTGTGTTAAATTGTGTAAAAACACCTATAATATGGAGTGAACAATCTTTTCATTTCACGGGCTGATTGTGTCCTAAATTCCACATAAATTAATGTGAAGTGATGTTTTTTAAAGTTGTTATTTATTTACGTGACCTTTGCTTCTATAATTTTAGTTGAATAAAGTTTAAGCGGGCTGTAGGTCAATAAAAGATGTTTATTCTTGCAACGTTTCGAACGTGTTTACGTTCTTCATCAGGCAAAACTTAGATATTTCACTATTTATAAATACCGCAGTTATCACAAAACCACATTTTTTTTTATCAAAATTCTTTCAAACAAAAATGTAAAGAGAATATTAAAATATTAAAAATGAAAGAAAATGAAGAGATGCGTCATCAACACCCTCATTCTCGCACACAATCAGATTTACTTTGATGTGATGTTTTTTATGTAAATACATTATCGTAGAATACTTTAAAATTGATATTTCATAGCATTTTGCTACAAAAAAGGCAAATTTGTTGAAAATACAAATATACTTTGAAATGTGATATGTCAGGTGCATTTCTGTCAAAATTGAAATTCTCTCCCACGGTCGAACTAGCTTTTATTAATGATGACAAGGGAATAATTGTACTTACTTGTACTGTGAAATGAACAAAAATTGCACTGCTTATTATGGGTGTTTTTACAGGATTTAACGGAGCACAGCATGTAATTTTATATTTTTATTTCAACGAAGAATAGCATATATTTACTTTTGTTTCACTTATTTATTTAATTTACTAAGCTTTTTTATCTATTTTGACGATTTAAAATCTCGAAACAACAAACAAACAAAAAAACACCTAAAAATTCCTTTGGCTTACCTGTCTAACTGCATGCCTTCCCTGTGTGAATGCATTTGTGTTTGTGTAACTCACACTATTTTGAAATCTAATTATAGCCAAACCACAACCACGCTTCGGACGGTCGTGCTTTTGACAGGCTTTTCACCGACCTTACGATATTTTACGATATCATGTGTTATAAAGCGCGACCTTAGGAATTTGCAAAACGTAATGTAGCTCTAAACCTCGGGCGTTGGATATGAGAGAATAAAAGTTCTGTTTCCTTAAAATAACACTGAGCAGATTCTTCGCAGATAATAGGGAACCAAAAATGTCCCTTTTTTATGGTTTCAATTAGGTACTAACAACAATTGAAATAAATAGTTTTGCCAATGAAAGTATTTACTAATGTCGATGTTTTCTTTTTGATTTCAATGAAATATGAAACAACCGTATTACGACATTGACACAATGCTAGTTTACAAAAACCTTTCTTCTTTGACAAGTAATTCGAAGAATGACTTTATATTTACAATCGGGATGAGAAAAATTATTAATTATTATTATTACAATTTGTATTTTATTTTCCCAGATCAAATTCAGTGCCTATACAATTTGTAACTCTCGCATCGATTAAATTGGTCAATAAACGTTGAAAAATGGAACAAAACTCATACGAGATGTTTCATATTTCGAAATTGAACATGTTGGTCCTTTCTCTCTATTCAACAAATGTAAATTTTAATCTTAAATCCCTTTTTTTGCAGTACTCGCATGAAGATGAATGTAAATCTACCATTATATGGTTTTCACAAAATCTTGGATTTCGGCAACAAGATCACGAAATCCGTTCACACCACACATAAACTAGATTTTATTTGACATTTCGAACAAATTTCATAATTGAAGAGAACTATCGAAAAATGTATGCATTGTAGTTAGGTAAAGGTCACAAAACAATTACCTACACACATTTAATTTTTTTTTCTTTCTTTTCCTATTGAAAAATTCACAAAACGGAATGAAATGCCTCTGCCTGTGAACACTTCACTCAAAACTGTAATACGAAGAGATAAAACAACGATCTCAGTGACAACGTTGTTATACACCTATCTCTTTTTTCCATTTGTTTGTTTTATTTGTATCTACTCGTATCTGTTTCTTTACACTACTGGCGCCATTTTGCAAACAGTCATCTACCCGTAAAAGTCGCATCATGTGTTGTTTTTCCTAACACACAAAATAAGACAAGTGAGAAGTCGTTATTACAGGTACATAAACCAGAGAAAATATACTCTCCGGAACCAGACAAAAATTGCCTAAATCAAAACAGCTGTTGAGCAGCAAAGCATTTTTTTTTAATTTTAGAGTGAAATAAATAAAACACAAACAGATTTCACTTTAAATATGATTTATTTGTTATGTTTTTATTCTATCCAATTAATTAACAGCCCTATTCTGCTATTCACGTGGATCGTATATTCGATTCACCCTTTCGATTCCCTTTCATACTGCCTTTGCATTCTGCTATCCATCGGGTGAAATACATTATCCCAAACCAATTTGACATTCACGTAAACAGCTGTTCATGTCAAAATCTTGGATAAATTGGTTTGATTTTAATTTTTAATTTGATTCATCTTCGTAATTAAATTTGGAAATGGACAGTATTGGACTTTTTTTTCCAATTGTAAACAGAGGAATAAGAGAATCATCGAACAGAGAGCTACGGAGAAATGTTAGAAAATTGAAAAAAAATATTATGGAACTGCCGGACGAAACGTAAGTTCATTTATTTTCATTTTGAAATAATAATAAACCAATTATTTCAAAATCATGGGTTTACCAAAAACTTTCGGTTAAATAAAAGAGCATTTCTGTATGTATTGGAGATTGTTGAATCGAATCTTCCACCTCCGCAGCGAAATGATTCAATTTCAAGAAAAGGAAAATTCATTGCAGAAATTACTGTCGTAAATTGGTCTTTGTTTGTCGTTCTACCCCTAAAAATGTTAATAATCTATTATTTACAAATAAATATTCTAAATTAATCATAATAAATTAGTTTTTACTTATATTTTACTAACAACCAACCAGACAGACGACCCATTAAATGAAAAATCCGCTACATTTCATATGCGGATTTGAATTGTGTAGAATGAATGCGTTCACGTGAATAGCAGAATACCGCGCAGTATTACCGACGTTACCGACTTTAATACAGATTCACTTCGAATGAATAGCAGAATAGTTATGAGTGAAAATTATAGAAAAATTCCCCCCGATGAATAGCAGAATAGGGCTGTAAATCTTATCTACATGGATGTGTGTATCTTTTAGAATAATAAAATCATGCAAATTTATTTCCAAAAATCCATAATATTTAATTGAATCTGGATGTTGAACCACAATTTAACAAGCCACGCGTACATAGGGATAATAATTTTTAATACAGCAGTTGTTGAATGTAACACTTATTTGAGTCACTCACACAAAAATATACGAATAGTTTTCTTTAAATAAGATATTTAAGTATTTTTATCTTAATAGAAATGTTCACATCCGAAAGAAATTGAATTACCACAAAAAAAAATAATTGTTGTGAGCTGAGCTGTCAAAGCGCCACCAAAATAGAAAATAGATCTATTCGGGCGTCGCGCTCCGGCTTACGATATTTACGATCTAAAGCGAACACGAAGCGTGAGGTAACATTTCAGATTGCTTCATAAGAGCCCATTGTTTCGATTCAATATGTCAAAGTCAGAGCGACCTGACGCGTGGTTGTGGTTTGGCTATTATTCTTCTAAGGAGAAGGGCGCCAAGTAAGAGGAATGAACGGTGGGAATTGTAAATTAAAAGAAAACGTCAACAAATCTCCAGCAACTTGTTTCCTTGCTTAGAATAAGAAGGTAAAGCCTAGTACGCTGCTGATGCGAAACGAAATATTTCTGTGATCTCCAAACAGACAACGAAACGCTTGCGAAAACACAACGGAAAATATCCTTGGAGAGTTTCACTAATTCCAAAAACAAAATAAAACATAAACGCTAAAAATCAGAGAAACCAATGATGTAAGAAAATGATAAACAAAAAAAAACACAAATAAAACTCAAATGTCGTTTTTCCGCACACAATAAATAGTCTGTATAATTAAATCAGTGCGAAAAAGGAGCGGAGACTTCTCCAAATAATCTGCTACAATTATGAATTTCGCTCTTCGAACAGCGTACTGCAAAACGAAAAGCAGAACGAAATTTTCCGTTTATGATTTCGTTGCGTCATTTTTGTATAGGATTTTTCGTTTCGCATCAGCAGCGTACTAGGCATAAGGAAGAGAAATATATCACATATACAGTGTATGTGAGCGAAGCACCAAATTTAAAAAAAGAAAACAAAAAGGTGCCTATCTGTCATTTTGCCGCAAGTGTTTCGAGATTTTCAATCGTTAAAATAGTGAAAAAAAATAATTAAACTAAATAAAGAATAGTGAAAGCTTTCAGTACTTTATTATAAAAAATATAAAACATCATGCGGTGCTGTGTTAAATTGTGTAAAAACACCTATAATATGGAGTTAAAAATCTTTCCATTTCACTGGCTGATTGTGTCTCAAATTACATTATGGTAGAATACTTTAAAATTGATATTTCATAGTATTTTGCTATAAAAAAGCCTAATTTGTTGAAAATGCAAATATAATTTGTAACGTGGTATGTCAGGTGCCTATCTGTCAAAATTGAAATTCTCGCCCAGGGTCGAATTAGCTTTTGTTGGTGATGGCAAGGCGCTCAAATACATTGAGCGCCCGTAGTGCAGAGTAATTTTACTGGAATATGAGACACAGCTTACCTGTGAAATGAACAAAAGTTGCAATGATTATTATAGATGTTTTTGCAGGATTTAACGGAGCACCGCATGTAGTTTTATATTTGTATTTCAATGAAGAATAGCATATATTCACTTTATTTACTTTTATTTCACTTGTTTATATAATTTACTAAGCTTTTTTTCTATTTTAACGATTTAAAATCTCAAAACACATTCCTCAAAACAACAGCTAAAAATTCCATGATTTAGCTGTCTAACTGCATGCCTTTCCTGTGTGAATGCATCTGTGTTTGTGTTACTCACCCCGAAAACTATTTTGAAAAATGCTTCACTTTTTCCTAGATATGCCCGTTCCTCTATTTTTTCTTCTATGTTTCCTTGTGTGAAAGGGGACTTTGTTTACTCAATTTTTGAAAGAGAGATGATAGGTTTGTTCGTGTACTTCTCGGACTAAATCTGGCATTCTGTCAAATTTGGAGGAGTGGGGATGAAATTCTTTCACAGAGGAGTAAAACTGTCCGAAAGTACACGAATGCCTTGAACCAAAATATTTGCCACTTTTTAAACGTCGACCAAAAGTAAACACAGCTTCAATATTGAAAATTCCATTATAATTTCATATACTTTACTTAATTTTATAATGAACAAATTAAAATTAACATTGTAAATATTTACAAATGAAAAATACACACTAAACAGGAACATCGCGTAATTTTTTTTTATTATTCCGAAATTCTATAAAGAAATCATAACTAAAGTAGACAGAATAAAAAAAAAGGCAATGAATTAAAGTACACTCCACAAACTAACAGCAGTATCTATTAGATTTTCTTAAAACGTCTCTTAGAGGTGATTTAGTTGAGTTTGCTTAAATATTTAAGGGCGGTTTGCTGATACTACACATAACGATTTAAGTTGAACTTAATTTCTTAAGTATCACTTTATGACATGGAAAAAATACCCCTTAAGAATTTAAGTTCAACTTAAATCGTTATGTGTAGTATCAGCAAACGGGCCTAAATTGCCTTTAAATGATGATACTTAAATTCTTATCTATAATCGTTTTCGGGGAGAGTACGATAACTATGGCGCCAAGAATTGTTAACGGTTTTTTGTAGAGAGGTTAAAAACAAGCATTTTTTATTATGGGAGGGGGGGGTCTATCTCACCCCGTTTAGTAGGCAGGGGCAAATTTAAAAAAAATGACTTAAATTGAAAAAAAAATATTAAAAAACAACGGCAACACTTACAATAAAGTACTATACTGATTTTAAAAGTCAGAAATCTGTTTTTCAATCCCAAATTTAAATTAAATTATTTATGCCAATAGTTTTTGAAAAATTCACATGCAAACTCAAATTTTTTATAAAAAAAAACGAAAAAAAAAGTTTAAACCATTTTTTTTTTTTATTGTAAAATGAAGTGCTGAATTGGCTTTTTGTGGAAAACAGAAAACCGAATGGTTTTACTTCTTCTAGTTATTGAGAAAATTAAAAATTACACTACTTTTTATGAGATTTTTGTTTTTTAGTATTTAGGTACAGTGATTTCATTTTGAGGATTAATGTTGATGATAACGTATACCAAAATGTATATTTATAAAACAGCTGTTGACATTGGATATACAGGATAAATTCAAATTTTCTCTAAATCCAGATGCTTTGAATGCAAAAGAAACTTTGCATATACCCAACCTCGCACCTACCCCAAATCCTATAGTGTGCCCAAGCAGGGGGGGGTTGCAGGGGGGCAACATGCCCCCCCATACATTCCTCACTGTTTATACGTCGTAATGCTGGGTGCTAGCACTGATGAATTTATGTAAGCAAGCAAAAAAAAAAATTTTCAATTTTCTCAAAAACTAGAAGACATAAAACTATTTGGTTTTTTTTGGTCGATTAAGAATTTATATTAGCATTAATCACAAAAAGCCAATTCAGGACTTCATTTCACAATTTTGAAAAAAATTGGTCTAAACTTTTTTTTTCATTTTTTTTTATCAAAATTTTGAGTTTGCATGCGAATTTTTCAAAAACTGTTGACATAAATAATTTAGTTTAAATATAGGATTATAGAACGGATTTCTGGCTTTCAAAACCGGTATAGTACTTTATTTTAAGTGTTGCCGTTGTTTTTTAATATTTTTTTAAAATTTAAGTCATATCTTTCTAAAATTGCCCCTACCTCCTAAACGGGGTGAGATGGACCCCCCTCCCATAATAAAAAATGCTTGTTTTTGACCCCTCTACAAAAAACCGTTATCAATTCTTGGCGCCATAGTTATCGTACTCGTGCCTCGTTTACCGATTGATACTTAACTAAACAACGATTGTGTCATGAATTCTAAGAATTGCCTTTAGGCTGTTTTTGAAAGCTTCGAAAAAAATTCAAACAAAAAACAAGCTCTTTTACAAATAAAAGAGAAGCAACTGGAGGTAAGTAGTCCAAAGCAAAAGAAATGAAACCAGACTGCATTTTGTTTTATGTCGTGTTTTTATTTTCACAAATTTCTTTGGTTTTTTCAGCCGTTTGATATAAATATATCTTTTTTAAAACTATTATTCATACCGATATCAAAACTACAGTGAACTTAAAATTTAAAACTGATCTTGCTGACTGGGCTTGTTTTCGCAAGCACATATCAGACTATTTAACAGTTAATAAACATTCATCAAATATCAACAAAGAAGCCGCTCTTCTCCATAAAGCGGTTCGCACCGCCGCCAACATGTCGATCCCGCAAAGTAAAATAAAACCCTTGAAACGAACTGTTGCATGGTGGAGTCCTGAGCTAAGTACCCTACGAAATGAAAAAGTTAAAGCATGGAGAGTCTTCAGAAGATACCCTAACCAAGTTAACTTAATTCTTTTTAAGAAAAAAAATGCTGAATTTCGTAGAAAACTAAAAACCGCGAAATCAAATAGCCTCCAAGACTTTACATCAACACTAAACCCCAACTCCTCTACAACCAAAATCTGGCATAATATTCGGTGCCTAACTGGTGAATATGCACAACAAACAATAAAAGTTATAGAATCCCCCACAGGTCCTATTTCAAACCCAACTTTTTTGCACTTACTTGGTCCAACAGCTCGAAAGACGAAAACTTTAACAGTAACTACGTTGCTCAAAAACAAATCTCAATTATCTCTACTGTTGACGATAATTCTATCTCCACACCCGCTAAGCTCATAGATAAAAAAATTTCCCTGTTGGAGTTCGAAAGTTGTTTATGCAAACTCAATAGTAAAACCCCGAGTAGAGACAGGATCTCATATCCTATGCTGAAAAACCTTCCTGCTATAGCAACTTCCAGGGTTATTCAACTATATAATAGTATTTTGGAAACTGGTGTTATTCCACAATATTGGAAACAGGCAACACTACTACCTCTACCAAAACCAAAGAAAAACATTAACAGTGTTAATGGTTATAGGCCAATATCGCTCATACCATGTATGTCAAAAGTACTAGAAAAAATAGTAGCCAAAAGATTGCTATGGTTAATCGAGTCTCGGAAATTAATAAAACCTAACCAAGTAGCCTTTCAACCAAAAAAAGGGTGCGCTGATGCGCTTCTTCACCTTAACTTTTATATAACAAATGCTTTATCCGCACGAAACCATGTAACTGCTCTATCTCTAGACTTCGAAAAAGCATTTGACAGAGTAGGTATCCATATCATATTAACGAAACTCAAAACTTGGAATGTAGGTCCAAAAATGTTTAACTACGTAAAAGCATTTCTTAACAACAGGAAAATCTGTGTAAAAACAAACAATTGTTGTTCATCCTATTACCCTTTGTTCAATGGAATTCCGCAAGGATCTCCATTATCTGTTGTGTTATTCATAATAGCATTTGACGACCTAAGCACAGTGATTTCTAACCATAAATAACTAGACCACACATCTTACGCGGACGATTTTTTATCCTTTGTAAACACAACGACCTAGCAACAACTAACTTACTGTTTACAAATCTTCTTAATGATATAATAGCTTGGTCTTCTTTAAGTGGAGCCAAACTTTCTTTAGATAAATGCAAAACCTTACATATATGTCGTAAAACTTCATGTAACAAAACTCCTCTTTCTTTAAATAATATTACAATAAATAACGTGGATACTCTGAGTATTTTAGGTCTAACATTTAATAAAAATTATAACTGGAAAACTCATTGTTTGGAATTAAAAAATAGATTAACTAAAAGATCAAATATTATTAAATTTTTAGCCAGTAAAAAATGTAATGTCCATATAAATACGTTATGTAATTTAATTAAATCTCTTATTTTAAATACGATTGACTATGGGCTTTTTATATATGGCAATTCACCAAAATCAACTCTGAGCATCATCAAACCACCATATCACCAAAGTGCACGAAGCAGTCTCAATGCTTTCCCAACAACCACAATAAAAAACATGCTAGTTGAAGCTGGTCTTCCCACCTTAGAAGAACGAGTTGAATCATCAAGGTCCAAATTATATGTAAAACTTTCACTCTCGAATGGGTCTATCATAGACAAAGATTTTGACACTGTTTTGCATAGAAAAACTGTGAAACGATTACCATCAGCTATATCCGTTGCAATAACTCTGGCAAGCGAATTAGGAATTCCTGTTAAAAAAATAGGCAAATACACTCAAATTCTTTTATAATAAATTTGTCAACTTTTAAAAAAAACAACACTTCAACCGAAATAATTCAACAAGCTTTTCTCAGTACTACATCCGAACTGAAACAGACTGGTTGGAATTTTATCTTTTCCGACGGATCTAAAACTCCACAAAACACATCCTTTGCATCAGTCTTCGAAAACGGCGACTTGGTATGTGTAGGACTACTAGATAACAAAGTATCTATCTTCACTGCAGAAGCCTTTGCCATCCTCAAGACCATGCACATCTACTCAGCAATTCCTGGAAAATTTGTTATTGTCACAGACAGCTTATCAGTGATCAAAGCAGTAAAAAATCCGAATCATAATACTTTAATTATATCTAAAATCAGAGATCGTCTCATAATAAACGAAAAAAATATGAAGCTAATGTGGGTTCCAAGCCACATGGGAATTAAGGGTAATGAGCTCGCTGACAAAGCGGCTACTCAAGCACACCGTTCACCAACCTTAAACTTTATTGCTGACACTCGACTTGACCTGCTCCGAGATATAAATCATAAGCTAAAAATCAAAAACCAATTGGACTGGAACAACTACTCCCATCACTATTCTCACATCAATCAGGAAAAATCACAACCTATATTTCCAACGACCACTTCTAAATCAATGAATACATGTTTCATTAGAATGCGCCTTGGTCACACTGTCACTACACACCAACACCTACTCCGTAAAGAAAATCCTCCGATATGTCCAACTTGCAACACTCAAATAGACATTCACCATATCCTAAACATGCAAAACTGTTCAGCTCCAACACCGCATCAACTGCAATCAACATCCATCTTTGAAGCCCTAAAAATCCCTAGTCATGATAATATAATTAGTATTAATTCTTTCATACAAAAATACAAACTTGATATCTAACTTTTCTACCTCTTTTGAAAATGATTATAACTTACAAATAACAAATTCTTATTTATAGCATATTATATCTATGTACGTAATGGTTACAAACTTTATCCATCTACCTAAAATATTTTTCATCTCAGAGCCGAAAGCCATAGCAGCTTACACTCGTCCCCATATTAGCATTTAATTTTAATTATATGTTAATAAATTATAATAATAATAATAATACTTTAATTAGAACACAAAACTGAAAATTATACCTACATATGTACATACAGAATATTATTTATGTATATACATATTTCTCTAATAAATACACAAAAACAATTCTTCTCAGATGTCAAAATATATTTAAAATGGCTTTAAGTTACCTCTAAACGCCGTGATTGGCGTTTATGTTAAGAGTCCTTTAAATGTGAAAATTGATTATAGATAGCGATTTCGCACTTAAGAGCTATTTAGAGGTATTTTAAAGTTAAGATGGGTTTAAAATTTCTTTATAGATACGGCTGTAAGTTTCTTAAATTACCTAAATATTTTATTTATTAATTTTTTGATCAAAAAGTCCACGTGCTTTATTAAAATATTTCATTTTTGTAAATGAACAAATAAAAAAAAAACTTCTACCAAGATAAAACAAAAAGTAAACAACAGCCACTTTGTATTTTTTTTTTGTTGTTCTTTTTCTTTCAGACTGGCTTCAAAAAACAGAACTTACCAGTTTCTGCCCGAAGAAATTTCTCCGGTAAAAACTGGCAAGAAGGGGAAATTATTAACTCTCTCATGAGCTCTCTCTCCCGCCAGAAACTACCCAAAATTCGTTAACCATAATCCCCTATTACACGATGATTCTTTCGGTCTGACTCTTTTTTCGAATTTCTCTTTGAAAATCATCCTTTGAGTCGGACGCTATTACACGATGATTCTTTGCGTCTGACTCTTTCTTCGAATTTCTCTTTGAAAATCATCAAAATAGTATTATATAAAAAGAAACGTCAAAAAGAGTCTCGGAAAACTTGGCCCACGACTCACAGGCTTAGAAGAAAAAATAGAGGAACGGGCATATCGAGGAAAAAGTGAAGCAATTTTAAATCGTCAAAATAGAAAAACAAGCTTAGTAAATTAAATAAACAAGTGAAATAAAGTGAATATATGCTATTCTTCACTGAAATAAAAATATAAAACTACAAGCTGTGCTCTGTTAAATCCTGTAAAAGCATCTATAATAAGCAGTGCAATTTTTGTTCATTTCACAGGTAAGCTGTGTTTCATATTTCATATAAAGTAAGTAAAATTACTCTGCACTACGGGTGCTCAATGCAATTGTGCGCCTTGCAATCACCAACAAAAGCTAATTTGACCCTGGGTGAGAATTTCAATTTTGACAGATAGACATCTGACATACCACGTTTCAAAGTATATTGAATTTTCAACAAATTTTTATTAAAAAATGCTATGAAATATCAATTTTAAAGTATTCTACAATAATGTATTTACATAAAAAACATCACTTCAAATTAATTTATTATTTATTATTATATTGAAATGAAAAGATTGTTAACTCCATATTAAAGGTGTTTTTACACAATTTTACACAGCACCGCATGTTGTTATATATTTTTTTTAATAAAGTATTGCAAGTTTTCACTATTCTCACTTTTATTTCAATTTTTTATTTAGTTTAATTATCTTTTTTCACTATTTTAACGATTAAAAATCTCGAAATACTTTCCTTTAGATCGGCAAAATGACATGTATGCACCTTTTTGTTTTTTTTTTTTTTAATTTGGTGCTTCACTCACATACAGTGTATATGTGGTGCGTTCTTTTTCTATAAAATGTAAACTATTGTTACACTATTGTTAACTTCGGTCGTTCCTAAATGGAAAAGTGTTACACTAGTTTCGTTCGTTGAACTTTACCCAGGGTTGAGTCAGGTTTTTTTGAAAACCCCAAAAATTTTCCAAAAAACCTGGGTTTTTCGGTTTTCAAAAAACGCCAGAGGGCTTTAAATTGTGAATTTGACATTAAACGCAAAAAACAAGAAGCTATGTGCTCAATAATTAAACATAAATTATGTTTTAAATTAGTTTTAAAAATGAATTGAAACAACAGCAAGCGTTTTCGTTTCCTATTTCTATTTGCAATCTTTTAATTTTTGTTTTAATTTCTATTTCAAAAATAAGCTATTACCTGCAACAAGCAAATCCACAACTAATAATAAACAAATAATTGCCTCACAACTCGTGTCACTTTGGTTCATTCGTTACCTCAACTCGCCACAGCAGAAAACGTAGTTGTACTTCAGGGCGAGTTCAGGGCGACCGCAGGTCTCAAAAAACGCTTTAATTGCTACGCGCAAACCGACGCGATGGCGGTGGCGATAACAATGTGGATACCGCACAGGTAAATCAATGGAGGCGCACACATCGACGCGATATGTGGATTGCGTTCACATTCCACTGCTGCGTTCAGTTACGCGACTTTTCTTGAACGCAGCAAGCACCATTTGATCGCTATATCGCCTGAAGAAAAATTACAGTCTAAAAAAGAAAATTTGAAAAACTGAAAAATTAATAGAAAAAATTAGGGGAAATTCCATTTTATATGTTTTTTTTTATTAAACTTCAAAAATTAAACTTTTGTATTGTCGCTGACAACTTAGCCCGCTACGCAATATATCGCGTTGATGTGAGCAAATTTTTGAACGCATCTTTATCGCGCGTTAAAAGTTATCGCAATCGCCACCGCCATCGTGTCGGTTTGCGCATAGCTTTAGGGCGACCCCAGGGTGACTTCAAGGCTCAACGAACAAACCTAATGTGTAACATTATGACGTCATTAAATCGTTCCTAAATTCAGTGTTGAAGTGTCAGAGTGTTAAAACACTGGGTGCGTTCAATAGATTACTTTTTACATCTGAATTTTCAGATTTCTGAATTTTTGGAGCTTCTGATTGGCCAGCTGTCATAAAAAGTTAGATGACTTTTAGTGACTTTTAGTTACGTTTAGTTACGTTTCATCTGAATTTTCAGACAAGAAATTCTCATCTGAAAATTCAGATGAAAGTTGTTTGTGGTGGGGGAAGTGCCAAAAGCACATATAAAAGCTGAACTTTATTATTTTCGTCTTGTTGGTGGTTGATTTTTTTAGTTTTTGTCATGAAAATTTAATACTTATTTAAATGAACGAACTTTTTGTTTATTGTTTAGTGAATTTTTAAATCAACAATTTTTTTAATTGATGTTTGGAAAGTTTTTCTATGTTTTTGTAAGTCATACATATCAATAAAAGGACTTTTAATGAAGGTAATGAAACCTGTTGCTGATTTAGTTACATATATTTTCATCCTCACAACTACTCACTCTCAATGTTTAATTTACAAATGTAATTAAAGTTCTATTTTATTTCGCTTCAATGTAAATCCTTTAGGTAAATGCAGGAATTTGACACAATGACTTTCGACTGAAATTTCAGATTTTTTTTGCGTTCAACGACATAAATTCAGAAATCTGAAAATTCAGATGTTAAGCTATTTTTATTGAACCCGCCCACTTTCTAACAATTTTCAACTCACCTCCTTGATATGAATTGAAGTGTTGATCTGTCAAAAGCAGCTGAATTTGGAAATGTGTTTATGTCTTTTGTTTACTTTTCGTTCTTTCGATTTGGAATTATTTTAATTTTTGTATTTCTTTTTAACATAATTAATATGTTTTTTCGGATTTTGAGTTTTGCAATTATTGTTTTCAGTTATTTTCTTTTTTTTTAATGTTTAATCTTTCAATTCGGTAGATTTTTTACAGAAGAATTTTTGTCCAATATGAATGGCAAAAAAATTCTATGCATTTTGTTAATGATTCGATTTTGTACGAAAATAAAGTTAAATGTGAATTTATTTTAAATATTGCAGATATGCATTTAATGATTTAAGTGATCATAATAGTCTAATAAAATTTCATGCAATCAAAAAATTTCTTTGATTTATTCATTCCAAATGAGTTTTAATTTTTTTTCAACCCCTTCCGATTGACATATCAACAATATTTTTAACATTTATCGTTCCTAAATGAAATGTTACACAGTGTAACACTTTTAACAATGACATTGGGCGGGTTCAATAAAAATAGCTTAACATCTGAATTTTCAGATTTCTGAATTTATTTCGTTGAACGCAAAAAAAATCTGAAATTTCAGTCGAAAGTCATTGTGTCAAATTCCTGCATTTACCTAAAGGATTTACATTGAAGCGAAATAAAATAAAACTTTAATTACATTTGTAAATTAAACATTGAGAGTGAGTAGTTGTGAGGATGAAAATATATGTAACTAAATCAGCAACAGGTTTCATTACCTTCATTAAAAGTCTTTTTATTGATATGTATGACTTACAAAAACATAGAAAAACTTTCCAAACATCAATTAAAAAAATTGTTGATTTAAAAATTCACTAAACAATAAACAAAAAGTTCGTTCATTTAAATAAGTATTAAATTTTCATAGCAAAAACTAAAAAAAATCAACCACCAACAAGACGAAAATTATAAAGTTCAGCTTTTATATGTGCTTTTGGCACTTCCCTCACCACAAACAACTTTCATCTGAATTTTCAGATGAGAATTTCTTGTCTGAAAATTCAGATGAAACGTAACTAAACGTAACTAAAAGTCACTAAAAGTCATCTAACTTTTTATGACAGCTGGCCAATCAGAAGCTCCAAAAATTCAGAAATCTGAAAATTCAGATGTAAAACGTAATCGATTGAACGCACCCATTTTAACATATTTTTTTGACACAACAGCAATAGTTAACATTTTATAGAAAGAGAATGGACCAATATGATATATACCTCTTCCTTATCTTCTTATTCTAAGCTCACAGGGCAACCGGTCTTCCGTCTCATCTTTTTTCTATTTCGCACTCATTATGTTCGAAAAGAGTCAGACGAAAAGAATCATCGTGTAATAGGGGACGTGATTGTTTTGAAATTTTTCAACTTTATATTTGTTCTAGGAGAACGCGCTTGTTTTAATGTATAGGTATTCGATAAATTATCATACTATTCAATCGCCTTGCAGCACAAGGACTCCAGCATTACATTTTGGACCACCATATTTCTTTTGCTTTCAATTTAGGAAAATAAATTCTATTATCACAGTTATTTAAAAAATCGATGTTTGCATACTATTATACGCTTTGCAAGCAAAAGTCCCTTTGTCTTCGATAACGATGTCTTGAAAAACCATGTTTTGTATCAGTATAGTTATCAGAGAGCCTAATCTAAATTATAAAATGTGTTTTAAGTTGTTAATAGTAATTTCGTTGTAAGTTTCGTTACATTCAGGGCAGTTTTAAAAGCAATTGGAATCAATTTTTCATATTTAAAATATAATACAGCTTTGTGACAGAGCAATAGCACACAATATTATTTAGCCAGTTCAGCATTTTTGAGATCTAAGCAATCTCAGAAATCTGAACGTAATTCCTCAAGATTCTTCACTTTTGCTGTCAAAAAGCTGACTGAAATTTTTTGGATTCGTTTCCTCAATTATTTTTTGTAACAGTTAATCAATTTATAAAAAAGAGATGACTTTTGACTTCTAAAGGAGAAATTTTGTTCAGATTTCTCCTTCTCCTCACTGGAGTTGATAGAAGTGTGCTCAGTGAGATCTCAGAAACGTGAACTGGCTAATTAAAAAAAAAATTGAAAAAGACTCGAGTTATTTTGAAGGATTGTAGTTAATTTTACTTTTAGGTATTTTTTTCTAATACGACAAATTAGAGTCAAAATTCTTCGATCAAGATCATGATTATTGAAAAACATTCCAACTAGATGTTCTATAATCCTTCAGTTTCTAACTTCACCCAATCTTTTTTTACAGTTTCTACCTTCACCTTACCTTATTTGTTTTAAGTAAATATAAAATCAAGAAACTTACCCTTAGCTGAAATTGTAAAGTTTTCAATCTTAATATCAACGGCAAACTCCATCTGAGCCATTTGACCAGCAGTTTTCTGCACTTGGGACATTGTAAAATTGCTGTCCAGATCAGAGTGCCCTTGACCACCTTTGCGAGTCATTAATTCCATTTGGCGTTCATACTCTTGTTGCTTTTTTTGCTTCTTCTTTTCTTTGTGAGTGAGTTTCTTACCCTTGTTTTCATCTATGTTTAGATCTTTCAATTCTTGCGCAATAATTTCATCTCCTTCAGTTATTTCTTCTTGTTCTCCCAGCTCACTTGGTAGGGGTTCAGTTTCAGGAATTTTCGCTAAATCTTGAATCGAAAGCGGACTAACTAATTGTTCATTTGTTGTTTCTTCAATATTTTGTTCCGCCTCCGAGAATTCAACAATTTCTGCAATCTCTTTGTCCATCTCTTCATCGAAGGAATCATTTTCCCTTATATCTTTCTTAATTTTGTTCTTTTTAGATTTTTTCGGTGCAGGTTTATGGGAGATGATCATATCTTCTATTTCATCACTATCACTTGGAAGATTACTAGCATGCCTGCTTAGAGATTCGTCATCGTCGCTGAAATCGTTTTTCTTCTTTTTTCCTTTCTTTGCCGACTTCTTCGCTGCTGGTTTGGCAATAACAACCTGCTCTTCTTCATCATATGAGTGGTTTGCAAGAGTATCATTTTTACTGTCCTCATCCTCACTGAAGCCATCTTTGGGTTTCTTTCCCTTTTTAGATTTCTTTATGGGTCTTGGTACATCAACTTCTGGTAGATCTTCATCCGAATCGTCCACTCCCTTTCGACCCTTTTTGTTGCTAGCAGTTTTTTTTTGTGATTTCTTAGATTTACTTACTTCCATTTCGTGTTCGTTGATTCCTATCGACTTATGACTGGGGATTGCTTCATCGCCACTGGAGTCGTCGTCACCTCGTCGCCCTTTTTTGCCCTTTTTAGTAGAAAATTTTTTTACTACAGGTGTTGACACATCGATTTCTTCATCATCATCAAATCGATCCTTTTTCTTTGATTTCTTTGACGACATTTTCTTATTGAATTAATTAATTTTACAAATTTCTTAAAAATAAAATCAAGTTTTGCCTTCTCGTGGAAACGTGTGCAGTTTCACTTTCCTTCTCTTCGACTGACAAATGACAACTTAACTTTTGACAGCTGGTATAAAATAGTTCTGTACTAGATTAGGAATTATATGAAGGTTACATGTGGTCTGTTTGGTAACGTGAAATTTCTTGCAAATTTGCACAAATTTTCACAAAATTTCACAATTTGCTGTCAAAACCCGTAGAAAATTAGCCAGTTCAGGTTTCTTGAGATATCTGAGATCTCAGAGATCTCAGCAATCTCAGAAATCTGAACGTAATTCCTCAGTGAGATTCCTCACTTTTGCTGTCAAAAAGCTGAGACTGAAATTTTTTGGATTCGTTTGCTCAATTATTGTTTGTCGCAGTTAATCAATTTATAAAAACGAGATGGAGAGTGCTTTTGACTTCTAAGGAGAAATTTTGTTCAGGTTTCTCCTTCTCCTCAGTGGAGCTGACAGATGTTTGCTCAGTGAGATCTCAGAAACGTGAACTGGCTAAATAACTCAATTTTTGGGAAATTTGTAGAAAAAAAAGATACCAAACAGGCATAATGTACAATTGGGCTTTTCCAAAAACTATCTTTGTCTTTTCTCTTTCTAATTTTGACAGTTCAAAACAACAAAAACAAAACATGTGATATCAAACTTGGAGAAATGTAAACAAATGCTTTTTCAGTGCAATGTGGATTTTTAATATTTTCTGTGATTTTTGTTTATATAAATAAGCTTGATAAGTTATTGAAGTTGTTTTTTGTTAAATTGGCGTTACAACCATCGTTTTATACGTTTTTATTGGAAAACAAACAAGCACTATATTATAAAAATATTTGTCGTTTGTTTTAACCAACCAACTTTTAACATGCAAATGCAAAAACAACAAGTTAACAACACATTCAAACTTCAGTAACTCTAATGTGAACATTACTTTCCAATGAATTTGCTTGTTATGTTGGTATCTTTGCATGTTTTTCAGGAAAATATGTTCGGTGAGTATGGTAGTTTTGAAAATATTTTGAAAAAATAACTTTTGTATGAAGGTTTAAAATTATACAGCGAATTATTTTATTAAAACATAACGAAATACATTTTCGATGATGCAAATAAAATTATTTTAATAAAAAGTATCATCCACACTTGAAGCGTTGAGAATGAGAAGGGGTCAAGTGACATTTTTGAAGTTTTGAGTTATAAGCGTTTAAAATTTTACGTTTATAACTTTTTTCCTGAAATCGAGAGAAACTTATAAAAAAGCCATAAAAAAGAAACAAAATGTACAATTTTTAGTATATCAACCAATTTTATTTAAATTCATTAGAAGTTGGTGTTTTAGAAAAAATTCAGCACTTGACCCCTTTAAGCGAAAATGAGTTTAATTTATTTTTTATGAAAAAGGGTTCAAGTGAAAGTTGGGTCTCTTAAAATTTGGTTTTAGGTTCTCTTGGGGTACAAATTTCATCTGGTCGTAGAGATTTTTAATTTTTCCAATAGAAAGTTTTTTGGTTTTCTTCTCTCTATTGGGAAGAAATCTTGGTCTATAGCACTTACCACCTTTATGCAAAAAACAATATATTGCTTGGTATTTTATTGCATAAAGGGGTTAAGTGTGCACTTAAAGTAATCTTAACCCCTTCTTGCCTAAAAAAAACTTCAAAACTAACATGTAGTTAACCCCTTTATATGAAGCTAACTTTGTAAGTAATAACAATAGAAACACAAGAATAAGACCAAAATTTAAGTTGTCGCTTAACACCATTTTTGATAAAAAAAAAACAAAAAATCGAAAAATGTCACTTGACCCCTTCTCACTCTAGACGCTTCAATTGTTAAATCATATAAGACAAGATTCGAACAGAGTAATATTGGTTTTGGTAAGTAACCATTTTCAATGAACGCTTCCGCTGTGGGGCTTTTTTCAAGAAAGTGTGAGTTATACAAATACAAATGCATTGACACAGCATCGGCATGCAGTTAGAGCTAAATGCTGAGGCGCCCAAGGAAATTTTTAGCTAATTTTTTAAGGAATGTGTTTTGAGATTTTAAATCATTAAAATAAAAATAAATATAGCGCATACATGCAATACTTTATTAACATGCGGTGCTGTGTTAAATCTTGTAAACACTTAGATATAGTAAGAAGTTTACAATTTTTTCATTTCACTGGCTGATTGTGTATTATATTCAATATAGATATAAAGTAATGGGAAGAAAATTTAAAACGTTGAAAAATAATTCTGCACTACGGGCGCTCAACAAATGTGAGCGCCTTGCCATCACCAACAAAACGTAATGCGACTATGGACCAGAATTTCTAGTTTTGACAAATATAACCCAACTATAATTTACGTGATTGAAGTATGTTTTTATATTTAGATAATTTGCTTTTTTACAGCGAAATGCTATGAAATATTAATTTAAAATTATTGTTATTAACTAAAAAACATCACTTCACATTACTTTATGTTGAATATGAGACACAATAAGCTCTCAAAATGAAAAAAAATTGTTAACTCCTTATTATATGTATGTATTTAAATCGTGTATTATTTATTCACGATTTAACGCAGCACCCCATGTTGTTTAATATTTTTCAAAATAAAGTATTACAAATACCTATTCACTATTTTTACTTTTATTTCAGTTCTTTATTTAGTTTAATAAGCTTTGTTCACTATTTTATCGTTTTAAAATGTCAAAACAAAACACCAACGCGAATTTTCGTTGGCGATGACGAAAACAACAATAACAACACGTGGTTGTCAATGAAAACAACACGTTGTTAATATTAGCTGCGTTTTATTTTCCCCCAGATCCAATCCAGATCAGATCAGGAAAATAAAACAACCCAGGATCTCCGTGGCATACGTTATATACCCAACTCTTTTTTTCCTTTGTTTTTTTTTATTAGTATACACCTCTTTTTTCTTTAAGCCTAGTACGCTGCTGATGCGAAACGAAAATTTCCTGTGATCTCCAAACAGACAACGAAACGTTTGCGAAAACACAACGGAAAATATCCTTGGAGAGTTTCACTAATTCCAAAAACAAAATCAAACATAAATGCAAAAAATCAGAGAAACCCACGATGTAAGAAAATGATAAACAAAAAAAAAACACAAATAAAACACAAATGTCATTTTTCCGCACACAATAAATAGTCTGTATAATTAATTCAGTGCGAAAAGGGAGCGGAGACTTCTCCAAATAATCTGCTACAATTATAAATTTCGCTCTTCGAACAGCGTACTGCAAAACGAAAAGCAGAACGAAATTTTCCGTTTATGATTTCGTTGTGTCATTTTTGTATGGGATTTTTCGTTTCGCATCAGCAGCGTACTAGGCTTTACAGTACTGACGACATTTACAAATTAAGGGTGTGTGTTCAAAATGGATTTGGAAATCCAAATTCAAAACAAAGTTGGATCTTGTGTTGCTTTTGTAATACATAACATATTTTTGTAAGCAAATCCAATCTGGTTCGGATCTTGGGGAAAATAAAACACAGCTATTAGCCGTGTTTTTTTGCAAGCCCGGGGGGAATTGGGTGAAAAAAACGACGTCGGTGCTAAACAATTAACATGATAAATGCAACAACAACTAATCCCGGAGAATTCTCGGGGTTTAACTTAAGCGCACCGAAAAACTGTGTTACCGGCATGAATTGCATACATGTTATCGATAGTTTGTATGAAAACTCCATGTTTTTTACTGTCATGGCGTCGCTAATCCACGCTGTCGTTTTTTTCAACCAATTCCCCCCGGGCTTGCAAAAAAACACGCCTATTGTTTTCATCGTCGCCACCGAAAATTCGCGTTGGTGTGGGGGAACCTTTAATTAGTTTTTTTTACTTAAGACAGTCCCTAGATAGTTCAAAATAATTCGAAATAGTTGGAAATATGCTTTATTTTTTGTATGTTACATTAGGCGTGTTTCTTTGCAAGCCCGGGGGCAATTGGATGAAAAAAACGACGTCGGTGCTAAAAAATGTACATGTAAAATGCAACAACAACTAACCCCTGCAGACTTAGCTAATCCCAGGGCTTAACTTAGGAGCCAGTTATATCTTTCATTGAAACCCATCATTGAAAATTTTAATTGTTAAGTTTGAGGCACTTAAAAAGTGAAATCAGTAATTATTTTAATGCAAATAAAAAGCTGATAACTCAATTATATGTTACCGGTATGAATTACATACATGTTATCGATAGTTTGTATAAAAACTCCATAGGGGTATTCCCGTTCCGATGGTCGATCAACTGGTCTTGTATCATTGCAAAAATGCAAAAGTGAATTGCTATACCCTAAACCCATTGTAAAAAAAAACTACTGATGCCATTGCAGAAAAGTCAGCGCTTGTTCGGCGGGGACATGATTGCAATTAAAATTTTATGAAATAATTTGCCTACTCAAAGAATAAATATATACTTCTGAAATTATTTCTGAAATAAAATTAGAAATAAAAATTGCTTGTGGAGCCAGGGTGTAGCGAAATTAAAAAAATTTGCAATGACTGCTGTTATATATATATATACACTTCTTGGCAGCACTTGTAATGTGGGTAGAGGTTAAGAATTCTGTATTAGAAAATCTGTTAACGGAACAAAAACGAAGTAATAAAAAATGGCATCTTAAATATCAATTGTGGAGTTGCATTTATTTTCATATTTGTAATTCAAGACGATATCTTGAATTGCGCACATACATAATAGTGGCGACGAGGACGAAAGAATCTACGTGTTCCAGAAAAAAAAAAATTAATACAGGTAAAATCAATTACATACCGAATAATTTACAATGCCAGGGGATAATAAAACTCCACAAGGAGGACAAACAGGACAAACAGCACAGGCTGATCCTAATAATATAAATATTCAGTCCTTGATTCAAATTTTACAATCTCTTCAAATACCTAGCGCACCTACTGTTACAGCAAACTTACAATTTGAATCCTTTAAGGAGGGCGAAGAGACATTCTTAGTTTACAAACAAAGACTCGAAAACTTCTTACAACTGCGAAATATTACAGATGACGTCAAGAAAGTGCAAGTCCTAATTAATTGTATTGGGACCAAGCACTACCAACTCTTGACAAATCTTACAGCACCAGACCTACCAAACAGGAAAACCTACGATGAATTGATGAAACTGCTCGGAAACCATCTCTGTCCTGTCCCAGACGAAGTTATGGAACAACATAAATTTTCAACACGAAGGTGAAACTATTGCTAATTATGTGGCTGAACTTAAGCACCTTACTACGTTTTGCAATTTCAAATGTGTTTCGTGCCAAAGTTCCACCATCGATACACATTTACGTGCACAATTCATCAGAGGAGTTAGAGACAGCGATATCAGAGAAAAGCTACTACAAGAAAAGAAGCAAAAGTTCGATGATGTCATTCAACTGGCTCTTGCTATCGAATCTTCAAAAAGCCAAAGCAGGACAATGCAAGGTGTTCATCAAGTACGAGTCTGTTCCAGTAAACCTAAAACAAAAATCACAAACAAACACATCGCAAACAAAAATCATACAACTTCAGCACGACGCACCATATGTTACCGATGTGGGAAACATAACCATAAATCTTCAGAATGCACCACCGAACCACAAAAGCTTTCATGTTCATCTTGTGGCAGAAATGGACACGTTTCAACCATCTGCATGAAACAAGGAAAATACACATCAAGAGGTCGCATGCATAATTCAAGCCACCGAACCGCACATGCGCTACAAATATATCACCAACCCAGCAGCTACGATGAAGTACATACCATAAATTCCCTAGAATTGCATACAAAATCTGATGAAAAAGGTAAGTTTTTCATAAAACTTAGTATACAAGACAAACCATATTGCATGGAATTTGATACGGGATCGGCAATAACTACAATGGGTGAAGATGTTTTCCGGAAATTATTCCCAAAAGTACAAATTGATCCAACTTCAATACACCTAAGAGTTTTTGATAAACATGTTTTCCAAGCGGTGGGTGAAAGCAAAGTACATGTTTCATACCAAGACAAATCATTCATAGGGACAATTTACATAGTTCCATCTGGCCTTGATTCTGTCTGCGGTCGTGAATGGATCAATAAATTAGACCTTATATCAACAAAGAATGTAAATAGTGTCGAAAACGCATATCACACCACTAGCTTCTCCAATAAAGTACTGCATGATTACTCTGATTTGTTTCAGTCCAAAATTGGTACTATACCTAAAATACAGGGTTTTCTAAAACTTCGTGAAGGTGCCCCTCCAATTTATATCAAACCACGTCCAGTTCCTTACGCATTAAGAGATTTAATAGAAGACGAAATTGATCGTCTCGAGAAGTGTGGAATCTTCGAGAAAGTTTCGCACTCTGATTGGGGTACACCGATTGTACCAGTAGTTAAATCTTCAACTGAGTTGCGCCTCTGTGCCGATTACAAGGTTACGTTGAACCAGTGTATAGTTAATGATAAGTACCCCATTCCCAAAATTGACGATTTGTACCAACAATTAAAATACGGGGAGTACTATTGCGTATTTGATATACACAAGGCATACCTACACATGGAGATGACCGAAGAAAGTGCACTAATGCAAACTGTAAGTACACACAAAGGTTCATACAAGGTTAAAAGGCTGATTGTTAAGGTCAATCGCAGTTACAACATTCAACAATATTCAAGCCAACAACTTATAAGCAGGTCACTTATCATATTGCTGACGGTGCTTCATTTATGAACATTAAGTGCTCCAGATATTTTGTTTTCACTTTATTGCAATAACTGTTCCAAATATATTTTAATGTAGTAATAATTTAATTTTTGTGTAACATAAGCAAAATAATAGAATGGTAAATTAAGTATAAAAGACTTATAAAGAAATCAATAAATCATCAGTATCAATATATCAACTACAGTCTTTCGTTGTTTGGTGTTCAGATTTAATTACTTTATTTACATTTCAGATTGGATTTACATTATTACATTTTTGAACAAGTTCAAGTGCTTGTTTCAAATAAAAACAGATTATCAAGTTTAAGTGCTTGATAATCACTACATTAGACAAACGAGTCTATACACTGATGTTCGGGGTAAAAACAGCACCCAATATTTGGCAACGCTTCATGGATGATCACATAATGAGAGGACTAGAAGGAACTGTCTGCTTTTTCGATGACATCATAGTCACAGGAAGGTCCCTAAAGGAGACTGATAAGCGAGTCAGAGCAGTTTTGGATAGATTACGTGCTCATAACTTACATATTAACTTACGTAAAAGTAAGTTTTTCCAAAAATCCGTGAATTACTTAGGACATACAATCGACGGAAATGGATTACACAAGAATAAAGACAAAGTACAAGCAATTCTTGAAATAAGTGCACCTACCAATATTAAAGAACTACGAGCATTCTTAGGTATGGTCAACTATTACAACAAATTTATTCCAGACCTATCCGCAAAACTACATTGCTTACACCAGCTCCTACAGAATGATACACCTTTCAACTGGACTCTACAATGCGAAAAAGCATTTCAAAATATTAAAAACGATATTATGAGTGAAAACGTTTTGGCACCATTTGACGAGAAACTACCCCTTGTCCTAGCTTCACCGTATGGTTTGTCAGCTATACTCTCCCATATTACGTCAAACGGAGAAAGACCGATTGCCTTCGCATCCCGTAGCCTCACAAAAAGCGAATCAAACTACAGCCAAATCGATAAGGAAGCCACAGCGATTTACTGGGGGCTACACAAATTTTACAATTATTGCTACGGTCGTGAATTTAAATTGATCACTGACAACAAACCATTGACATCTATTTTGAATCCTAACAAATGCTTACCAGTACTTACCGCTCAGAGAATCTTACATTACGCTCAATTCTTATCGGGTTTCAATTACACAATTATTTATCGGAATACTAAAGACCACACCAACGTTGATTATTTATCACGAAATCCGCAAAGAATAGATCCTAGCGAAAATATACAAGAAGTTTACATGTTTCAGCTTACAGACTTTGTACTGCCAATCACGAGTAAAGTCATCGCAAATGAAACCAGAAAAGATCAAGAATTATGTGAAGTATACAATGCTCTTCAAGTTGGCCGTAATCTTCAGAACACTTCATACAGAGGCAAAGAAGATGAACTGATGTTACAGGACGGCTGTATTTATCGTGGCATACGCATCATTATTCCGAAGCGATTACGAAAACAAGTACTAGACGAGCTACATGCAGCGCATATTGGAATGGTTAAAATGAAAATACTCGCGAGAAGCTACTGTTATTGGACCGGCATAGACAACGACATAGAACAACTAGTGAAAAGTTGCATAAATTGTGCTAAAGTAGCCAACGAACCAGCAAAAGTTCCTCAACATCCATGGGAGAATCCATTCATGGCATGGCAAAGAATACATATTGACTTTGCAGGACCCTTTATGGAGTATTATTTTCTAATCGTTGTCGACGCAAAAAGTAAGTGGCTAGAAGTGGAGATGATGAAAAGCATTACAAGTACAAACACCATAAAAGCCTTACGCGAAATGTTTGCCAGATTTGGATTACCAACTACAGTAGTATCTGACAATGGAACAAACTTTACATCACGCGAATTATAAGAGTTTTTAAAATCAAATGGAATCGTACACAAATTGACAGCACCGGCGCATCCTGCTACAAATGGGCAAGCGGAAAGATACGTCCAAACCGTGAAAAATGGACTCCGATCAGCAGCAAACGATCAGGGTGACTTGCATGTAAAACTGCACCGATTACTCATGCAATATCGAAAAATACAAAATTCAACTACAGGCAGAAGCCCAGCAGAAGTGATGTTGCGGAACAATCTTAGAACTCGACTTGATCTAATGAAATCTACAAACGGAAATGTAAGTTATATTGAAAATAATACTAACTCTAAAGTTATTCGCAGTTTTGCTACGGGAGATAAAGTACAAATCCGATACTATCTCAACAAACAAATTAAGTGGAAGTTTGGAAGAATTATTCGGCGAGATGGCTTGCTACACTACATCGTCGACGTTGATGGTCAACATTGTAGACGACACATCGACCAAATTAAATCTACAAACGTTCACCAGGAAATATTTACTTCACAAGCAACTAATTCAACTTGTTTTGTACCACCATGTTCTTATAACAATACAACAAACAACACAGAATCAACAACCATATTATATCCAGACGTTACCACCGATACCGAAACCGATTTGACACCAATCCAAAGTTTACCAGAAGCAACTACAGATAATTCACCAAAACCTACAAGTCCAGAAATAATAAATACATCGCATCCGAGAATCAACCCGAAGGATGCTAATCCAAACGAAATGGACGTACCGAAGGAAAATACCCAAGGAAATAGAAAACTAATTGTTTCACAAGAAATAAGAAAATCAACACGAATTCGTAAAGCTCCAGTAAGATTGAATATTTAATATAAATTCATTTATTTATTGGTTTTAAAAAAAAAAAAAAAAAAAAAAATAAACAATATATATATATATTATATCTATTCAATTTATAAAATTACAAAATAATTCTATTTTAATTTATTTGTCAACCTCCAGAGAATATTTTGTGTTTATTTTTTTTTGCTTGAAATGTCATTTAAAGTAGTCAGGGGTTGCAAACATTTTGTATTAATAATTTTTTTTTTTAAATTGTCAGAAGAGGTAAACCTTTATTTCACTTTAACAATTTAAAAAAAAATAAATAAATAGAAAAGTTTTTCCTACTTTATATTATGTGGGGGAGACTGTTATATATATATATACACTTCTTGGCAGCACTTGTAATGTGGGTAGAGGTTAAGAATTCTGTATTAGAAAATCTGTTAACGGAACAAAAACGAAGTAATAAAAAATGGCATCTTAAATATCAATTGTGGAGTTGCATTTATTTTCATATTTGTAATTCAAGACGATATCTTGAATTGCGCACATACATAATAACTGCTTACGATTGAGATTTTTAAGCGGCGTTTCTCTTTTGGTCTTCTTTCGGTTGCAAGGATGCTTTTAAGCACTGCGATTTTTAATGATTTTTGTTAACCCAGCGGATCCATTAGCAATACTTGAGGAAATAAATTGCTTGGCTCATTGCCATTGCCTTCAATATTGCTAATAGAGACGCTTTGGCAATTTTTGATTTCCATCGATGAGGCAATAAATATTGACGTTTCACCATTTTCAAAATGGTTCCTCCGCGATTTTGAATGAATTGTGCTTCGTTTTTAAATTAAAGTTGAAAATTTGAATTGAATTAAAGTTTTTTATTATCAACAATTGTGATTTTAAAGAGCAAAAAACACTTGACTGTGATCGTAATTTCTACACTGACATTTGACAACTGAAATTAGCTTGCAATAGAAGGCCCACCCAGGCAATAAATTGTCATTGCCATTGAAATTGACATTGCCTCAAATGTTGCTAATGGAGACAAAGCGTATATGAAAAGGAAACATATCTGCACACTCTTCACTCTGCTTATGTCTCAAAAAACACGAAAAGACACAAAAAAGAAAGGGCGATAACTCTGCAATTTTTTCAACCTCAGCAATTTTGTCTACCCCAGCCACCACACACGTCCCCCGCCGAGTTTCTTAATAATCGCAAGGGGAAATTGCATCGTTTAAAAGCAGTCAATGAAAACACTTTTTTATGAGTCTATTTTCAACGTTTGTTTGTAGTTTGGTCTCTTAAAATAGTCACGCTATAGTTTCTAGTCATGAAATAAAAAATTAACTTGAAAAGAACGATTTTCCTCTCAAATTTGAAATTGATAGCCAGTTATGTCTATAAAAATTTAAGTGCCTGATTAAACAATTACATACTTAAACCAGCGTTGAACTTTAGTTAATCTGCCGAAATCGGTGAGTTAAAATCTTGAACCGAGGCCTGAAACACTATAATTGTATAATTTGCCATGCGATATATACCTAATTATGACCCTGTTTAGATTGGGAAGATTGAGTCCGGACTGGTGAGTGCCTCACCCAACTAACATTTCAGCTTCTTTTAGCTTAGAAATATTAGCTGTGTTTTATTTTCCCCAAGATCCGAACCAGATTGGATTTGCTTACAAAAATACATGTATTACAAAAACAACACAAGATCCAACTTTGTTTTGAATTTGGATTTCCAAATCCATTTTGAACACACACCCTTAATTTGTAAATGTCGTCAGTAGTGTAAAGAAAAAAGACAAAGGGTGTGTACGAATAAAAAAAAACAAAGGAAAAAAAGAGTTGGGTATATAACAAGTTGTCACTGAGATCCTGGATTGTTTTATTTTCATGATCTGATCTGGATTGGATCTGGGGGAAAATAAAACGCAGCTATTGATATTCCGCAGGCTTTACCTTATATAAGGGCTCTATACGGCCTTCTGTGGAAAAAAAATTCTTATAGATGCTATGAATTCGATAACAAACTCTGTTAAGCCGTTTGGAAATAAGAAAAAGAAGACTAACAGAGGTTAAGAGCTGACACTCTGATAAGGCTCTATAAATGATATAATAGAGGGATAAAGTAGCTGCCACTTTATAAAAGCTCCATAGCGGTTTTTATAGAGGTTGCTGGCAAAAGGTATTAATAAGGGTTCTATAAAATTTTTATTGAGGCTTAATCGAGTGCTTCGGTGAAACCTGACAGGTTTTGCTCATCGAATCTTTAAAGAAAATATCATGTGAGTTGGCACCAAATAAAAAAAAACAAACAAAATGATGCATAGGTAAGGTATCTGTCATTTTGCCGATCTAAGGAAAAATGTTTAGAGATTTTCAAACGTTAAAATAGTGAAAAAAGATAATTCAACTAAATTTGCCAAAATTGAAATTCTCGTCTAGGGTCGAATTAGTTTTCGTTGGTGCTGGCAAGGCACTCAAATGCATTGAGCGCCCGTATCGCAACTTTAAGTGGAATATGAGGCACAGCTTACCTGAAATGAACAAAAATTACACTGCTAATTAATAAGTGTTTTTACTGGATTTAACGTAGCACCGCATGTAGTTTTTTTTTGTCATTGAAGTGTTGTGTAAATTCACTTTACTTACTTTTATTTCACTGGTTTATTTAATTAACTATAAGCTTTTTTTTTTTACTATTTCGACGATTTAAAATCTCAAAACACACTCCTCAAAAAAATAGCTAAAAGCGCTTCAGAATTTAGCTGTCTAGCTGCATGTCTTCCCTTTATGAATACATAACTCAGACTATGTGTTATGTTATGACTATGTGTTATGAAAAAAGCTTCACTTTTTCCTCGATATGCCCGTTCTTATATTTCCTTTTCTAGATGCGAAGTTAAAGAACTTGGAATATCAAACCTTGCTAGTCTATCTGTTTTTTTTCCACAAACAATGGTCGCGTTCGAGTAAAATTTAAAAGCAATCCGGATTGGTTGGTGTTTTTGTTATCTTATAGGAAAAACCAGCTGATAATCAAACCAGCTGTTTTCCAAAATAAATCTGAAAGGTATCCTAAATTTTTTTGGATTTTTGTGAAAAAAAAACAGCTGACATCTGAAATGCGTTTTAGCTGTTGTCAGCTGCCTAGTCTCTCACTTTCTGTGGCTATGGATTAAAGAACATAAAATAATACATAAAATACAAAATAAATATAAAATACCAGACAAACCTATATCCAATCCGGTTTTGGTCGTTCGAAAACATATCCGATGCAAAATGATCTTATAGATACCCTATCGGCCTATCACTCGAACGCGGCCAATGTAACATGCGAAAAAAATAGTATGGTGGGTATACCTATAAGTTTATTTCTTTGGGTTGGTTCACAGTTTGATAAAAAAAAGTTAAACGTCTAAATTTTGCGTAAAAATCACCCCATATATGTATATAATATGCATGTATTTTTTCAATTGAGGAACTGTATACTAGGCTTAGATTAGCAAAATGTATTTATGTAAAAAAAAAAAACTCGAATTCGTTTAGAAAAAAATCTTTTGTTGAAAGAAATTCCACATTAGAAAATGATGGGTTTTCGATTGGTAAATTCATTCCAATCTAGAAATTGATTTGTTTTCTTGCCCATAATTTAACACTTTTCGGATTGATTTATTTTTTTTTAATTTATTGGGCTTATTTAATAAAGCTTTTTGAAGTACTCAAAAGGAAAAGTATGATCAAGTTCTTGCATCTTCCAAAATATATCTAAGATAACGCAGTGGCTAAGGTGATGGGTTTTTACACAGGAGGTTCCGGTTCGATCCCCAAGAGGTAAGAAAAATGTTTGTGTTTTAAAATTATTTCCAATACATTAGGGGTATTCCCGATCCGATGCTACTGCTCTTGTATCATTTGGCATTTTTCTTTTTTAGCCCCGAGCGGGGCACAGAGCCGTGGTTCAGCAATTTGTATCCACCGATTTCGGCGGTTTAATTGAATTTCAACAGTGGTTTACTGTTAAATTGTGTGATAATTACCATATACATACTTGAACCAGCGTTGAACGTTAGTTAATCCGCTGAAATCGGTGAGTTAAAATCTTGAACCGAGGCTGAACTACTATTGTACAACTGGCCATTAGTCAAATTACATGAAAATTGTATGAAGTTAGCCGCGCTCAGCTTTGTGCTCGATGTGCTCGGTCATTTTTTTCCGAGTTCTGAGCTAAAAAAGAAATGCAAGTTGAGAGCTCGGAGCGCTCCGAGTTAAAAAGTAACAAAGTTTTCTTTTTGACAGCTCAGTGCCACGCTCGGGGCTAAAAAAGAAAAACGCCTATTGCAAAAATGCAAAAGTGTAAAATTGCTATACCCTAACCCTACTGTAAAAAAAAACTTTGCACTTTTGCATTGATGCAAGACCAGTTTGCATCGGATCGGGAATACCCCTATTGAAACAACAACAATTTCAACATTCCATACATTGAAGCAACAACAAAGTAGACTCATGAGTCCAGTTTTTATGTTTTTTTCGAGCCTCACGAGAGTCCTCACCCCTGCACCCTTCCCTTGGCCACGAACTGCCGTAATACCGGCCTAAACCTACACAATCTAAATAGCGTCCTAATAGGTGTGTTTTTTTTTCCAAGCCCGGAGGGAACTGGTTAAAAAAAACGATTTCGGGGATTAGCGACGCCATTAGAGAAAAAAATGGAGTTCCCATACAAACTATCGATAACAAGTATATACTTCCCGCCGGCAATACAGTTTTTCTTCGTGCTTAAATTAAGCCTCGAAAATTATCTGGGTTAAGCTAAGCGCTTTTGGGATTAGTTGTTGTTGCATTTAACATGTAAATTGTTTAGCCCCGAATCGTTTTTTTTTAACACTTTCCTTCGAACTTGGAAAAAACACGCCTAATATGGATTTAAAGCGTAAATCTGAAAGTCCCCTTTCACATAAGGAATCAAGTTGCTGGAAATTTTTTGACGTTTTCTTTTAATTTCCAATTCCCACCATTCATTCCTCTCTCCTAAAAACTGAAAGTTGCTGGAAACTAAGTTTCCTTGTGTGAAAGGGGACAAAGGGTTTTTTTCTTTGTGTAGACACGTTTCAGTATAACGAATGTGTAAACAGACACTAGGGGCGGTATTCACCAAGCGCTCATAAACGGCTCTTAAATTTATGAGGCTCATAGCTCTAATAATAGCTGTGTTTTATTTTCCCCGAGATCCGAACCAGATTGGATTTGCTTTCGAAAATACATGTATTACAAAAACAACACAAGATCCAACTTTGTTTTGGATTTGGATTTCCAAATCTGTTTTGAACACACACCCTTAATTTGTAAATCTCGTCAGTAGTGTAAAGAAAAAAGACAACGGGTGTATACAAATAAAAAAACAAAAGGAAAAAAGAGTTGGGTATATAACAAGTTGTCACTGAGATCCTGGGTTGTTTTATTTACATGATCTGATCTGGATTGGATCTGGGGGAAAATAAAACGCAGCTAATATTTGTGCTATTCACCAAACACTCATAAGTCCCCTATTACACGATAATTCTTTGCGTCTGACTCTTTTTTCGAATTTCTCTTTGAAAATCATCCTGTGAGTCGCACGCTATTATACGATGATTCTTTGCGCCTGAAGGCTTAACTACATAAGCCAAAAAGTACTGAAGTACAAAAGTAAAAATATTTTTTTTACCGCTAGCGTCGTTGTTTTGTGAAAAAGAATACACAAATTTGTTTTTAAACCAAAATTTAAGCTTTCTGCATCATTTTTATAAGTTTTCCAGTCAGAAACACTATCCTAAAATGAGTTTGAAAATTTTCACTTTTTTACTTTTTCACTTTTTTGGCTTATGTAGTTAAGCCTTGACTCTTGATAATGAATATCAAAAAAAAAATTTAACTAAAAATTAAAAATTGTGACTGGTTGACAATTTGAAAGAAAAAAAACAATTATTTTAAAATTTTTCGAACAAGTTTTCGGAGAGAGCGCTCATAACTTATGAGTGATCGGGAGCATTCATAAGTTTTATGAGCACTCATAAATATTCGCTATTATTGCTTGGTGAATAGATTTATGAAGCATTTAAGTTATGAGCGTTCGGTGAATACCGCCCTAGGTAGAACTAGAATAGGCGGAAGCCAACGTACGTGATCGTACGAAACCGAGCGAAAGCAAGAAAGTCATAAGTGCCTGTTTACATAGGCATTTTACTGAAGGGCGCATCCAGTGAGACAGGTAGCTTTTATGTACGTAAAAGTGACAAGGGTAGGTTCCACCCAAAATTCAACGATGCGCCAAATTCAAGTAATATTCTCGGGTGAAACATGAATGACTTTTTTTTGTGTGAGTGAGTTATTAAGGCTTAACTACATAAGCCAAAAAGTACTGAAGTACAAAAGTAAAAATATTTTTTTTACCGCTAGCGCCGTTGTTTTGTGAAAAAGAATACACAAATTTGTTTTTAAACCAAAATTTAAGCTTTCTGCATCATTTTTATAAGTTTTCTAGTCAGAAAAACTATCAAAAAATCAATTTAAAAATTTTCACTTTTGCACTTTTTCACTTTTTTGGCTTATGTAGTTGAGGCTTTAATGAATTTTAAGGTTGTGAGATAGGGAAAGGTAGATTGAACTGAAAGGGTTTTTTCTTTATGTGTAAGGCTCTCCCAAACCAACGCGAAATCGTAGCGAATCATTCACAATAATAAAAAATATGACAAATACACAACGCTAAACAACAACAAAAATCTGTCGTCGGCGAATGTTTCGCGTTGGTTTGGGAGAGCCTGTAGACACGATTTCAGTAAAACGATTTTCAGTCAAATTCCTATGTATACAGGCACTAAGGCCGGTATTCACCGAGCACTCATAACTTATGAGCCTCATAAACCTATTCACCAAGCAATAATAAGTGGATATTTATGAGCGCTCATAAAAGTTATGAGTGGTCCCGACCACTCATAACTTATGAGCGCTCTCTTCGAAAAATATTCCGACATTTTCGAAACTACTTCCACAACCACCACCCCCACAAACACAAACATCTCCATCGATACCACCCCATCTACCTAAAAAAGTTTGATTTTAAAGTTTGGGAGTGCCTGGTTGATAGAGAGTTGCTCTCTTTTTCGAAATTCGAAACATATTTATGAGTGCTTGATGAATACCACAAAGTTATGAGCCTCATAAACTTATGAGGCTCATATGAGCGCTCGGTGAATACAGGCCTAAATGGCGCACAGAATTTCGAAGTGGAACTTTTCGTTTAGTCCCCTATTACACGATGATTCTTTGCGTCTGACTCTTTTCGAACATAACGAGTGCGAAAGATAAAAAAGATGAGACGGAAGACCAGTTGCCCTGTGAGTCGTGGGCCAAGATTTCCGAGACTCTTTTTGACGTTTCTTTTTATATAACTTTATTTTGATGATTTTCAAAGGGAAATTCGAAAAAGCGTCAGGCGCAAAGAATCATCGTGTAATAGCGTGCGACTCACAGGATGATTTTCAAAGAGAAATTCGAAAAAAGAGTCAGACGCAAAGAATCATCGTGTAATAGGGGACTTAGTTTTCCTAATCGCGAACTACCACCGCTGTACAAGTTATCCCATTTTCTTGCACATGTCAAAATTTAATTTTAATTGCAAAAGACGCGCCATGTTAGAGCGAATTGAGTTTAGTGCGCAAACAATTATTTTCTTATTTTAAGTTGTTTTATTTTTCTTCTTACATAAAATATTTAAACCCAATAGTTTAAAAAACTATACCTTAAATTTCTAAAATTTAAGTTAAACAGAAATTCCTGTAAAAACCCCATTTATACAAATCGTGTGTGCTAAGTAGTAACGAGGTTAATAGACACAACACAAGGTTCAATTGCCCAAAATTTATACATCAACATGGTACCAATTGGTCCCGTGCACGGCCATCCTGGCGTCCACCCACCCCAACAAATTCAAAGCACTCCATCGGGACCAAATCAATTGCAATCCTCTTCCAACAGCCAATCAAATAAATCTTCCAATGCAGTGGTTTGTTTTTTCTTAATTTATCAAACTAAATGTAGGTACCTACTATTAATTCAATTTTAGAAACCGAACTACACACTCAAATTTACCCTCGCTGGTCATACAAAAGCAGTTTCCGCAGTTAAATTCAGTCCTAATGGTGAATGGCTAGCCAGTTCATGTAAGTGTTTAATTTTAATTAAATTCTCATTTCTTTATATAAAAAATTGTTTCCTCCTATTAAAGCCGCTGACAAACTAATAAAAATCTGGGGCGCATACGATGGAAAATTTGAGAAAACAATCGCCGGCCATAAGTTAGGAATAAGTGATGTGGCATGGTCGTCTGATAGTCGACTACTTGTAAGCGGCAGCGACGACAAGACTCTCAAAATTTGGGAGCTCAGTTCTGGTAAATGTCTAAAGACACTCAAAGGACACAGCAATTATGTGTTCTGCTGCAACTTTAATCCACAAAGTAATTTGATTGTCTCGGGCAGTTTTGACGAGAGTGTTCGCATTTGGGACGTCCGCACTGGCAAGTGTCTGAAAACGCTTCCCGCTCACTCGGATCCAGTGTCTGCTGTGCATTTCAATCGCGATGGATCATTAATCGTCAGCTCTAGTTACGATGGGCTTTGTCGTATTTGGGACACAGCCAGTGGACAATGTTTAAAAACATTAATCGATGACGACAATCCGCCGGTGAGCTTTGTTAAGTTCTCGCCAAATGGAAAGTATATTCTTGCCGCAACGCTTGATAATACCTTAAAACTGTGGGACTATTCGAAAGGAAAGTGCTTGAAGACATATACTGGACATAAAAATGAGAAATATTGCATATTTGCAAACTTTTCAGTTACAGGAGGAAAGGTATATATTTTGTTTAAAAAAGATTAGAGTGATTTTACATTAAGTTTCGTTTAACTTTATGAAGCACCTCTTTTTACAATTGAACAATTATTGGGGTTAAAGCATATTCTATAACCTGTTCTGCAACTATTGAATCGATATACATACATAGTACGTCGAGAAACGTGGAAGAATGAACGGACAGATACTCATATCAATGCGATAGTTAGAGAACACAGCCGTCATAATTTTTTTTTTTAGGAAATTGAATTCCTCCCAGCCGAGGTAATGAATATGATATAGATGAATTCTCCATTTTTAGAAAATTGCCCATCTGAGATTTTGAATTAAGGGCTATTCTAAAGTAACCCTGGTAGTGAGTTTCATCACAAAGTTCACGTCATAGAAATTTCATCAAAAAGTACAGGAACATACTCTCTACTCTCTTCTGAAAACAAATGTCTATTTCTAAAGTATAGTTCGCAATTGAAGCAATTGAATTTCCATACAAAAATTGAAGCTTTTTTGTCTTGGTTATAAGTATTTAGTTTCGGGTTGATCCGAAATTAAATTCTTATAAATAATTTAATTTCGGGTCAACCCGAATTAGAATTAGATAAGGATCGGTTTGGTCAATATTTGACATTACGGTGGGACCTAAAAATTTTTTTTGCAGTTTATGAAAAAATTAGATTTCAATAATGCAAACAAAAAATTTAAACTTGTATTTTGAGAAAAAAATGTAAAATTCAATATTTCCACAGTAGGGTGTCCCTTAAAGAAGCTATCTTCTATATTTTTGGACAGAATGGAATAAAATTTAGTGTGGTAAACATCTAATAAAATAGCTTACACATAGCTTGCGTGTTTTTGATCTCAGTGGAAAAAAATATGAAGAAAACGTGTTTGAAATTTAATTTCCTACAAATAATTTTAAATAACTTTGTAATACGTAAAGTTATAGTACATTTTGTTTATAATAATACTTAAGAAATCTGATATAAAAAAAAAACCGCTAAAACGGTTTTGAAAAAAAATTCTATTTTTTCGATACATCAGATGGCATCTTTAGTGTTGAGCTCAATCTTCTGTTTTGGCTTATTTTAGAGATTCAAATAATGAATTTTATGCTTTCATAAAGTTTTCTTTAATGGCATTCTTGTTTTTGTAATTAGTTTTTGTTTTTTCTAACGTACCTTAAGATGGGAGCAAGTTCATGCGATCCAGTCGTGCATTTTATTTTCAATAACTAGCATAGTTAAATTATTGAACAACCCGAATCTTATTTTGTTTTGTTTTATTTTATTTATTTTAAAAACAGCACAAACAAATTTTTTTAACCACCCCAATGTCAAATATTTTTTTTCTGCAATAACTTTGTTAAAATATTGACCAAACTGAATCTTATCTAATTCTGCTTAAAAATGTGGAACATAACACCTTATTGTCATAATATTTAATTTTTCTAAAACTCGGTTGAGTTCCGGACCCCGATCCGATCCGACCCGAAACTAAGCCTTTTCAGTTTTGCACTTGTCCGGAATTAAACTAATTTCAGTGGGTTTCATATAATAAATTTAATTTCATCTGGTTGATTTAATTTCGGGTCCACCCGAAATTAAATTCATATTTAATTTAATTTCGGGTCTACTAAATTCATATAAATAATTTAATTTCGGGTCGACCCGAAACTAAATTCATATGAATAATTTAATTTCGGGTCGACCCGGTATTAAATATTTAATACCATTCCGGGTCACATCCCTGGATTTAAGTAGCATATAGAATTTGTTTCATAAAAAAAACTTCGTATAGAAAAAATTCCAGACCGAGGGCAAAATTTTCCGCTTTAATAATTAGGAATTATAAACTTCTGAACATAGTGTACACTAGACATTCATCAAGGCGCTCACTAGTCAACTGATGAAAAAAACCTGTAGATTATTAATAACAAGATTGTTGACCTAACTGGCTGAATACCACAGACGCCGAAAGCTTTTTGTCGTTCTATATACTTTATGGTGTGTGTTATATTATGTTAACTTTAAATATATGTAGTGCAAATCAGCTGTTCACATTTGTCGCCTTCGGGGATCTATCCAAAGCTATCCGGAAAGGTTTGTGTTCTTGTAATCCCTTGTGACAAAACAGCTGATGTAGCAACCCAACGTATACGAAAATTGTTTGTACGCGACAATATTCTAGCAAACTTCGCGGCGTTCTATTTCAAAACAATTCACTCGCGGATAATCATGTATACATATCTGTTTTTGAAATAATCATTTAAGTATAAAAATGTATATTCAGAAAATTTTCAATGAATATTTTAGAAATTTATAAGTTCATAGAACTTCATAATTTGCTTTTAAGTCGTAAAAATCATACAAATGCATATTACATACGAAAACTATGAGTAAATTCACAAACGTCGTGATGCGGTTAGGAATCACTGCTTTTTTGCGATCCTGATGCAGCTGTTGCCGATGCGATGCTTATTGGTTATTTGTTTGACGTTAACAAACACTTTCGGTTTTGCTAAAGTACTCCCTAAAAATTGAAAAAGATAAACGATTCTTTGGTTAATATTGATTTTATATTTACATATTTGTTTTAAAATTGTGTACTTTTTGTTCTCCTTCTCCATATTTACATCAATCGATCACTGGCGTCAACATATAATCACGACACAATCTTGATGCTTATTTGTTTAATTTTTGCAAATCAGTATTTGCAAATTTGCAATAACAGTTGGGGTGTAAAATGATGGCAACGTTTGACTTTAAGGTGCCAGTTATAGCTTTCATTGAAAACGATCATTGAAAATTTTTATTGTTAATTTTAAGGCGTCTAGAAAGAAAAATGAGTTAATATTTTGATGCCAATATAAAGGTTATGGCTCAGTTATTATTTCTATCCAAAAAAAATTTCCATTTCAGCCCAACCTTTCACATACAATAACTTTAAAAATTTCAATGATCAATGGTAAGGTAATTCAATCATTGAAAAAATAAAAGTTATTTTATGCGGAATCTTGGTCCAAAATGAATTTTTTTTTTGGGCTAAATATAATAATTGAGTCATAACCTTCATTCTGGCATATAAATAAACACGGATTTTCCTTTCTCAAGGCCTCAAAATTGACAATTGAAATTTTCAGTGATCGATTTCAATGAAAGCAATAACTGGCCCCTAAGGATTGAGCATTATCACTGCACTGATGCGTTTATGAATTTACACATATCGTCGTCGTTTCGGAAAAAAATGACACAGCTGAACAAAATATATTACTTTTTAGCAATTGCAATTTTGGATAAAAAAAACCTTCTGGAAAAATAACAGACCCTACTACAATATTTGGAACTTACAAAGCTATTGTGTATATTTTGAAAAATTAAATTTCTTGAATTGTGTCGTTTTTCTTCCGAACCGACTGTATCTATATCTATATTTTTTGCCAATAGTTGGTTTTACCGCTGTGTTTACAAAATTCAAGTAACAATTATAATTTTTATAAATATTTGAGAAGTTTAGTTCCCAGTCAATATTCCTTTACTCAAGGGTTTGCGGGTCCGCATAAGGATCAATAAGTTATAAATTAACATGTCTTACGACATTTCTTTTATTACTAGATCTATTTTCCAATTCCTCTAAACTGTGATTATTTAAGATATATTATCTTTTCAAATATAGTGGATTGTATCAGGAAGTGAGGACAACATGGTTTATATATGGAATTTACAAAGCAAAGAAGTCGTTCAAAAACTACAAGGTCACACAGATACAGTTCTCTGCACAGCATGTCATCCAACTGAGAATATCATAGCATCCGCAGCGTTGGAAAATGATAAAACTATAAAACTATGGAAAAGTGACACATAAATAAGGACAAATTGAATATTATAATATATAAAAAATGATTTCTATTTAAAAAAAAATAAAAGAAATAAAGTCTAGAATGTAAATACCTAAATCTTTACGCTCTTGTTTCTTTGTATTCAATTTTTAATCTAGAAAGTGGTGTTTTTTTTCCGTGAAAAAAAAGAAAAAGGAAGGCGACAATTACAAGTGCATTTCCGAAGGTCAGACACAACGCTACAAAACTAAGAACATGAGCATTTGCTTAGATTTATCAGTAAATTTCAAGAATAATTATTTTCTGTTTACTTATTTTATTAAAAGCAAGCTGAACCCTGCCACGCTTCACAGCACCTTTTGAACGTTAATTGTTAAACTACAACATTTCAGTAGTCGGTAAACATCGAACATAATTTGATTTTTAACGGTTTCGATAGCCCACTTTCGTATCTGAGCAAAACGTATTTTGATTGAAAAAAAGAAACAACTCAAGTATAAAGGATCCCCCACACCAACGCGAATTTTCGGTGGCGACAACGAAAACAATGATAATAACGTGTTGTTTTCGTTGACAACCATGTGTTGTTATTGTTATTTTCGTCGTCGCCACCGAAAATTCGCGTTGGTGTGGGGGAACCTTAAAGGCTCTCCCAAACCAACGCGAAACATTCGCCGACGACAGATTTTTGTTGTTGTTTAAAGTTGTGTATTTGTCATATTTTGTGTTATTGTGAATGATTCGCTACGACTTCGCGTTGGTTTGGGAGAGCCTTAAGAAAAGTGGGCGTAGTAGTAGGCCGATTCCCAAGAACAGAAACACAAGTGTCATGGTTTTGGCTCAAGAGAGATTTATTATAAATTGTCTGCCTTCTTAGGACGGTATATATAGATAGAAGAAAATTGGGCGGGACAAATAACACATGTTATGATTAAGGTTGAACAGATCCTAATTTTAAAGTTTCAATGACGTAAAATAAGTTGGAAACGAAAATATGATAAATATGGGCGTGGTAGTGGGCGGGTTTTACTGAAACAACTTTCTAAACCTCGCTACTAATAAAAACAAACCTTTAAAATTTCAGCGAAATTGGTTCAGAAGTTTTCGAGTATGTATATAACCCTCATACAGACAAACATTCGTTTTTATATAATGTAAATATCGTCGGCTTACAAGCAAAACTGAACAACTGCCGAACATTCAATTTTTTATTATTGATGTCAAGTATCATACAAAATCGAGTAGAAAATTCTGTAAAAACCGCCTACCTGATATTTTGCCTAAAAATATGCAAACTTCTTACAATTGTTGGTTGACAGTCTGTTCCATTCTTGGTACAACAGTTACCTTCCTCTACAAAGACAGATCACCACCAAGAAGCAGCAGGAGGCTCTGAGACAGAATCCGACTTCGATGAGTAAAATTTTTTTCTTTTTGTTTTATTAATTGACTTGACATAGATAGTAACTGTATGTTAGCAAACTTTATTTCAGGAAAAATTGACTATGTTGTTTTTTAGGGCCGATGATTCCACCCGGGTAATCATCTACCCGGGTACCCGGGTTGCTTGTACCCGGGTAGTAAATTGGTAGTACCCGGGTAACCGGGTACCCGAGTAGTTAAAATTACCCGGGTACCCGGGCAGATGATTACCCGAGTGGAATCATTAGCCCTAATTCAATGTTCCGCTATTTGTAAGGCCGTGGTTCGCACCCAGTTCCTATTTTTGCTTTCTTTTTTTTTTGCTGTACCCGGGTAGTCGGGTACCCGGATAATACCCGGGTACTTGGGTACCCGGGTACTCGGGTATCATCAGCCCTTTTGTTTTTAACAAAACAACAGCTCTAAATAATACATAATAAATTTTTGATATTTCGGATATTCCATCATTTTATTTGTGTTTTTGATAACAGCCTATACAAAATCTAATAGAGTCGCAGTTTATTAACATAAAGTTACAAGGATTTAAAGAAAACAAAAAACTTATTTTGCGTTTTCCCACAAACTACGTTTTTGCAGATGATAGTCAGTTTTACTTGTAAGCCGACGATATACAGCCATTGACAGCTAATTAGAAACGATTCTATTTTGCTGCATTTTTTCAAATAATTGGTCTGTTTGGTAACGTGAAATTTCTTGCGAATTTGCACAAATTTTCAGAAAGTTTCACAATTTGCTGTCAAAATTCATAGAAAAAAAAAAGTTTTTGGAAAATTTGTTGAAAAAAAAGTTACCAAACAGGCATAATGATAAATTAGAGATTCGTGCTTCTAATGTCGAATTCCTTTCAACAAAAGAATCAAAAATTTTTTCTAAACGAATCGATTTTTTTTCTGAACAATTCGAATTTTTTCTGTCAAAACAAATCTTGCTAATTTTGCAAGATTCAAGAAAGATTTTACACCGATTTGCACACACACAGATTTGAAATTTCTAAAAATGTCAAATTCAATGCCGCAGTGTTTTAAGAAAACAATTTTTTTATGAAAACAAATTGTGTTTTTGGTTGCAACGAATTTTCGGTGAATTTTGTAGTACATTTTTGTGGTTGTTTTTCAATTAATAATAATAATTTCCAAATTGAATATTTTCTGGACATTTTTTCAAAATTTGCTGCTGTCAAGTGCCACACACACAAACACAAAAAAAAATCGATTCTTTTCGTCTTTTCGTATTCTTTTCAACGACAGAAAAAATTCGATTCTTTTTAGAAAAAAATTCAATTCTTTTGTTGAAAGAAATTCGACATAAAACTCAATGCTGTCTCCTGTCGTTAAAGTGAAACCCACCACCCATGCCACTATTCATGAGTGGCACTTGCATTGAAGAAACCAACAACCTTTCAGTTCTCGGTATGTGCATCACAGACCACCTTTTGTGGAATCATCATATACTAGTACGTCCAGCCCCCGAAACTCGGGTGCTATTAACATTATCGTCTAATTGAAAAACAATTTCTAGAAAATATGTTGTATTGTAATTCACATGAAATTCTAGAAAACTTTATTTTTCGATGCATACGATTTTTGGATGTGGATACTACAACATTAAGTAAAAAATCGCAAGAATAATTCCATCGTTTAAAAGCAGTCTTGAGCGTGGAGAAAAACTGAGCTAGTTATTTTATATGAGCTATTTATTATTATTTCCTGCAGCATTGAACGCTGCCGGGTTGGGTTTAGCCAATCCCAGAACCACTGGTCCCAAGACCATCCCGGAAGTAGTCATAAAGACCAATTAAATTTATATCGAAAATAAAACTCGTCGAATACATTGATTCGTTTATTTAATATATCAATTCGTTAAGATGGTTAGTGAATTGGAGCGAGGAATATAAATAAAAAGTTATTGTTCCACGCCTCAGCTTAAACATCCCTCACACTACATCTACAAATTGAAAGCGCATTCTTCCTTTTTTGCTCTTATTTTATTTCAATTTAAAAAACAACACCCAATGAGCGAGAGACACAATAGATTGCAGAATATTTCCATGCAAAACCAATATACCTACAACTATACATAATTTATGCTTCCTCGCATTAAAGGTAGAACTATAATAGTCGGATGCCAACGTAAGTGGTCGTACGAAACGAAACGAAACGAATATAAAGAATTCATATGACGTGTCTATAATTGAGGTTTGCTTCGTTTCGACCAATTTTCGTTAACTTTTGCTTTCGGAAGTGAAGAGCGCTGACCTACCGCTCCATGCGTAAGTGAACTGAGAGAATTTTCTTCCGACATCTTCCGACTATTATAGTTCTGCCTTAAATCGACCAGTGGCCGAAAATCCAACACAACAGAAAAAAATCCTCAGAAATAAAATTCTTCCCACAAAAATCCCTCACTCGAATTCACTAACCATCTTAACGAATATATTAAATGCACGAACCATTGCATTCAACGAAAATATAATAAGTGTTGTGAACAAATACTCGGTCTCGCTCTGGCTCTTGCTATGGTTCTCGCTCTCCTCGCACTTATAATGCAATTTTACTTTATTGTTTTTTAGTCTTTGTGGTAAAATTATTTAATAAATTTTTGCTTTGTGCACTTCTGTGCAAAAAAACCTTTCCATCGATATATAATTTATATACTTTCGGCTTTTGTAGACCGCGTAAATGGTACCCCAAAATTCGTGTTTGTCGTTTTATCATCATATATTCGACGTTGCCAAAAATGCTGCTAAATGTCTAGGTTTTCTCCGCCGATGCAAGAAATTTTTCACTCCCTCTGATCTGGCTGTAATTTATAAAGCCTTCATTCGTCCAAAACTTGAGTATAACTCTCACATATGGGTGGGTGCTCCAATAACCAACTTGAATCTCTTGGACAGAGTCCAAAAAAGAGCTTTTAGAATGATAGGTGATAAATCTATAACTGAAAAATAACATCTTTGGAACACCGCTGTAGTGTTTCATGTCTCTCTCTATTTTATCGCTATTTTTATAAACAGTGTTCAAGAGAAATTGCCAGTTGCATCCATCACCTTAAACAATTGAACTGCAATACTCGCGCTTTTAGGAATGCTCATCAGTTTACATTGGAGCCATACTTCGGACGTACTGTTAAGTACCGAGATTCCTTTTTTAGTCGCACATCAAGAATGTGGAATGCTTTACCTAGCTCTATTTTTCCCTCCCATTTCAGTGTTCTGAACTTCACCAATGTGCACCGGTATCTACTATTTAATCCTTCCTTTTTTTTCCTAACGCTCGTACTGTGTTTATTATATTAAGAGTAGTCATAACCCCTTTATTGTGAGTGCCGGGACTCACGGTTAAGATGTGTAAACATACGTAACGTAACGTGAATCACAATCACGATCACAAGATACGTTACGTTTTTTTCACCCTACCGCCAGTATAGATGTTTACATATCAAAAACCTAACAGTTTATATTTCGATCTTATTATGTTCTTTAACAATATGGTGACCAACGGTTTCTTTCGTGAAATCCGTCCATGAAGTCCAGCTTCAACTAAAGTAACTTACAACAGTTGGTTGGATATCAGATTTATTCACGACGAATGACTGCTGCACTTTTTCTGGGGCCTGCTTTCGATAGCCGAATTATTTTTCTATCAGTATACACTTAGGTTTCCCAATATCAAGACGATATTGCGATTAGAGGAAAAGACATTCAACAACATATTACTACACTAAAGTTAGTTTTGAATAAGCTTAAATTAGCTGGACTCAGATTGAATGTAACAAAGTGTGAATTCTTTAAATCTAAACTTTGCTACTTAGGATTTACTATCGATAAGCATGGGTTAAGTAAAAACAACGATCGAATTGTGTCATTGAGCTCAGAGCTTTTATCGGTATGGTAGATTACTATTCGAAATTCATTCACAATTTTTCAAGTAAAATGTTCCCTTTATATGAACTTAATATGAATGTTAAATTTGATTGTTCAGACGAATCTCAGAAATCTTATGATTTGATAAAATCTGAAATCACATCGGATCAAGTCAAGTGCACTTCAACCCGCATGTGCCTATAATTCTCACTACAGATGCCAGCAGCAATGCTGTAGCTGGGGTTCTTTCTCACAAATTCAACGATGGATCCAGGCCAATTGCTTTTGTTTCAAGAACATTGACAAAAAGTGAGAGTAATTATAGTAATCTTATAGAAAAAGAGGCTCTCGCAATTATTTTTTCTTTGTCAAAAGTCAAAACTGAAACAATATCTCTTAGGGCCAGTTGTACAAATATTTAAACCGTGATTCAGCAGTTTGTATCCATCGATTCCGGCGGATTAATTGAGTTTCAACAGTGGTTTACTGTTCAAGTGTGTGATAATAACCAATTACATACTTGAACCAGCGTTGAACCTTAGTTAATCCGCCGAAATCGGTGATTTAAAATCTTGAACCGAGGCTGAACCACTATTGTACAATAGCCTCAGCCGCAGGAGAGGGGAAGTGTTATGTGAGATGTCTAACACACTATAAACAAGTGTAAACTCTCACATAACCATGACCATACCCAAAAAAATCATACAAAGCCTAAAAGCAACCCAGCAATGTATTATTTAATATCATAGTATAATACCAAGGTCAGCCACAGCCAAGAGGAACAGTAAACAATTCGATTTGTCGTACTCAGCAAAAATAGTACGCGATTGTTTTGTTTACAAACAACCGCAGCACATGGCCAATACAAATTGCATTCAACCGAAACAAAATGCAACCCCAGCAAAACGAAGCATTCACTTGAGGGTAATCGACCGATGGCTGGATGACTAATGAATTGGTTGCTATCCGAACTGGGCCAACAAAACCAACAGAAGGTGCGACGTCAGCTTTACACCGATCGATGGATGACGAAACCGGAAAGAATGTGTGTAGGAACTAGGTTAGTTTGGGAAATGCTCATCTAGCATTCCAATTAAATATGAAATAATTAATTGTTGTTGTTGGTAACCCAAAAAAGCAATTATGAAATTTCATAATTGTAGAATTGTCAAATAAACAATTATGGAGTTTCATAATTTTATAGTTAAGAATAGAATTTAAGGTATAAATAGCTAAGTAGAATTAAAATAAATTGTTTTTTTTTTTTTGACTAGTGCCAAAACCATTAAAGTTGTGTATTTATTAAAACCCAGAATTTCCAGCAGCAGAAGAAAGTTGTTCCTCACATGGTCGTCGGTTTCAAAACCACATTGAATATTGGGAAGTAAAAGTCCGTCGTAAGCAAGCTCTAGATACTCTCGTCTCCAATCATTCCTGGAAAAAGATTACACAAAATTGGCGCAGCCGGTAGGATGGTGATGAGTTCAGAGATTAATCAAATCTGAAAACTGAAGAATTCTCTGACTTCAGTAACACCATCTCACAGTACACATATTAAAGGTAATATCATTAGCGTTTTCATTTTTGTTCAGTTCTGCGCATCTGTCAAAATCGAGGTATTATGGTGGTAAAATGGTGGATTCAGTGCCCCTTCCTTGTCTAATTTCAATATTTTGTTGTTGTTTCTAATGATGCGCGTTGAGTTCCTGTGGGCACTCGAACAGCCATTTTTAATTTTTTGACATTTCTAACTTTGACAACCTGCGCAATATATTACCTTTAATATGTGTACTGTGACACCATCTATCGAACTAAATAAATGTATGGAGTGTATTTTTTTTGGAAAGGTCAGTGATGCCATTCTTGTCTCAAAGTGTATTAAATACACTAAATACTCTAAATAATTTATGGTAAAGCTTTTTCAGTGAAAAATATGGGTAGTGTTTGGGTTGGATTCCAATATTGATAATAAAAACTAATTACTTCAACTTTAACAAAATACAAATTTATTTAATAAAATTTAAGTAGGTTAGTAAAGATGTCTAACCACGTTGGATGTTAAGATGAGAAGAAGGAAACATTTATTAGGCCAACAGGAAATGATTGAAAAAGCTCTTTTTTTAAACAATTTATATTTTTCGAAAATACAGATAGTTTGAAGCGAATTCATAATGGTATAATCTTATTAGGCAGCATTTAGATTTGTCTTAAACATTACCGGCCGCCTTGCCGTGAAGCGCCAAAAAAAATTAAGTTAAATATTTAAACTAACCTAACAATTACAACTCTATTCCCTATTTGAAAAATTTAAAAAATTTATTACACTTATTCTAGGTACAGTGCAATGCAAAGTAATTTATACATGCATTTAACGCAGATAATTTTAAAGATATGAATAACTTGTATTATAAGTTTTTTTTTTTGCACATTATTTTTAAACTATGGTTCGATACAATCAAAAAGTTCATTTAATTAATTTTTTTTTTTTGTCAAAACGGGTTTAAATATTTTGAGTTTAGTTAGTGAGTTTAAAGATACTCCATCCAAAAAATTCAAGAGCAATGTATGTAATTCCATTTTGATCCACATTGCAATTAGAATAAATTAATTTAAAATAATTGAAGTTTTTAGATCAAGTACCCTTAGTAGTTGGTTTTATCTCGCTGCATTGTTGTATTGGAAGTACGCAAATTTTTACTATTGGTCTTGTAATTTCACCCAGCTTAGTTCTAATTGTGACAACTCTGACCTTTCCATCAGTCCCTTTATGTCTTTTAATGATACGTCCAAGACGCCATTCAGTCGAAGGAAGATTTTCATTTTTTATAACAACTAGTTACTAGATCATTTATTTGGATATCGGGTTCGGGAATCTGCCACTTGTATCGTTTGTGAAGCTCCTTTAAATATTCTTGTTTCCAGCGTCGACAGAATTCTTGTTGCATGAATTTGACTTTTTCCCATCTATTAATGATGGAAAGAGAGCTTTCTGGTATTTCGACTCCGGAGCAGAAATCAGTGGACCGCCACGTAAAAAGTGGCCAGGAGTTAAGGCTGATAAGTCGTTAGGATTTTCGGACATTGGGGATATGGGTCGAGAATTCAAACAAGCTTCTATGCGAGCTAATATTGTTGAGAATTCCTCAAAAGTAAATTTATTGGTTTCAATAACTTTCTTGAAATGAGTTTTAAAACTCTTAACCCCGGCTTCCCATAAGCCTCCCATATGGGGTGAACCAGGTGGGATAAATTTCCATGTAAGACCCTAAATACTAACAGCCGTATCTATAAAGACATTTTAAAGCCATCTTAACTTAAAGATACCTCTAAATAGCTCTTAAGTGCGAAATCGGTATCTATAATCAATTTTCACATTTAAGCACCATGACTTAAAGGCCTCTTAACTTAAACGCCAATCAGGGCGTTTAGAGGTAACTTAAAGCCATTTAATATATATTTTGAGATCTCAAAAGAATTGTTTTTGTGTATTTATTAGAGCAATATGTATAATATACATAATATGTATTCTGTATATGTATGTAGATAAAATTTTTAGTTTTGTGTTCTAATTAAAGAAAGTATGAATAATAATTATAAAAAAGATATATTTATATCAAACGGCTGAAAAAAACCAAAGAAATTTGTGAAAATAAAAACACGTCATAAAACAAAATGGAGTCCGGTTTCATTTCTTTTGCTTTGGCCTACATACCATCCAGTTGCTTCTCTTTCCCTCTTATTTGCTAATGAGCTTGTTTTTTGTTTGAATTTTTTTCGAAGCTTTCAATAACAGCCTAAAAGTATGCAATTCTTAGAATACATGACACAATCGTTGTTTAGTTAAGTATCAATCGGAATACGATTATAGATAAGAATTTAAGTAACATCATTTAAAGGCAATTTAAATATTTAAGCAAACTTAACTAAATGGCCTCTAAGAGACGTTTTAAGAAAATCTAATAGATACGGCTGTAAATTTATTAGTTACTTGGTTTGAAGCTGCTTCAAGTAGTGCTTGAACATCTTTTTTCATGGCGTTATCAGCGCCGACAAAATTGGTGCCATGGTCTGAAAAAACTTCCTTTGGTAGACCACGTCTTGCTACAAAACGAGAAAATGCAGCCAGGAACGCTTTGGTTGAGAGGTCACTCACAGCTTCCAGGTGAATTGCCTTAGTTGAAAAACAGACAAGGATACAAGTATACCCTTTGGTAATACGACAATTATGACCATTAAAACTTTTAATGTCGAAAGGACCAGCAAAATCTACGCCTGTATAAGTAAAGGAAGGCGAAAAAGTACATCTTTCGGTTGGCAATGCAGCCATTATTTGTTTTTGCATTTGTTTTTTGTAAATGACACACGTTTTACAAAGATGGATTCGAGATTTAATTAGGTTTTTGACCTTGGGAATCCAAGTATCTTTTCTCACTAATCTTAAAACAAGTGCATTACCTGCATGCATAGAGAGTTTATGTATGTAATCTATTAAAAGACATGCGTAGCGAGAATTGTAAGGGATTATTATTGGATGACGTTCGTTAAAGGAAAGTGACGCATTACTCAATCTTCCATTTACCCTCAGAAGATGATTTGAGTCTAAGATAGGATTGAGCGAAAGTAAATTACTTTTTGTAGGTATTGGTTTTTTATCTGATAAAAGTCGGTATTCGTTGGGAAAGTATAATTCCTGAGCTAATTGCATAAGTTTGGTTTTTACGTGTTTGATTTCCGATTGGCTAACAGTTAGAGTTTTAGAGCGATCAGTTTTAGGTGTATTTGGTTTTGAATTTAGAATATATCTAAAAACATATGATAATACTCTTAATGCGCGTGGAAGAGATGAAAAACGTTCAAGAACATCTTCTGAAATTTTGGTGCAAAATGTTTTTACGGGTTTCAATTCTAAATCTTCTTTTTGAAAATCATATGGAGGACTTTGCTCCCATTGATTTTCAGGCTCTCTAAGCCATTTAGGTCCTTTCCACCAAAGTGAATTATTTTGCAGGTCGAGAGGAGATATTCCTCGTGTTGCGAGCTCAGCAGGATTCTGAGCTGACTTCACGTGTCTCCATTGTATGTCACCAACGTTATCTAAAATTTCACTTGTTCTATTGGCTATAAATGTTTTCCATGTTCGGGGTGGTTTGCTAATCCAAGCAAGGACAATAGATGAATCTGTCCATAGGAAAAGATCATATGCATCAATTGGAAAACTTTGAACATATGTTTTAACAAGTTTAGATAACAAAACTGCTCCGCATAGCTCTAATCGAGGAAGTGATATCTGTTTAAGTGGAGACACTCTAGTTTGTGAACAAATTATATTCGAATCTATACCATCATGGTTATCGAATATTCGTATATAAAGAACTGCAGAATAGGCCTGCTCTGAAGAATCGCAAAACCCATGAAATTGAATATTTGAAGACGGTTTATAACCTACCCAACGAGGGATTGTTAGATGCTCTATTTCTGGTAAAAGTGTAATAAAAGTTTTCCATTTTTCCTCTGAAACTGAAGAAAGTTGATTATCCCAGGATGTACCTTCGGTCCATATTTGTTGCATCAGGATCTTTGCAGTTATGATCACTGGGGCCAACCATCCAGCAGGATCAAATAAGCGAGAAATTTGTGAGAATACTTGTCGTTTTGTAGGTGATGTACTTATTTTAAATGGCTGAATCGTGAAATAGAAATGATCTTCTTTTCCATTCCAGCGAACGCCTAGAGTCTTGACTGAACTACCATCATCTAAACTCAAAAAATCTTTACTTAAAACATCGTCAGACGATAAATGGTTTAAAAGGTAGGGGGTATTTGAGGTCCATTTTCGAATGAAAAAACCGGCTGAGTTAAAGGCTGCTATTAACTCGGCTTGACAATTACGTGCTGTTAAGACATCATGTGCACCGGACAAAAGGTCATCGACATAAAAATCCGATTTAATAATTTTTGATGCAAGTGGGTATTTTTGTTTGATGTCATCTGCGAGTCTGATAAGCGTTCGGAGAGCTAGATAAGGAGCACAGTTTACACCAAAGGTAACGGTAAGAAGTTCGTAATCTTCGATTTCTGAATTAGATGTGCTACGATAAATGATTCGCTGAAAGGGAGTGTCTTTTGAATCCACAAATATTTGGCGGTACATTTTCTCAAGGTCACCATTGAAAACATATTTGAAAAATCGCCAGCGTAGTATAAGTGTTGTTAAATCACGGTGAAGAACTGGACCAGCATGTAACATATCGTTCAAGCTATTTCCATTGCTAGATGGACTTGATGCGTTAAAAACGACTCGAACCTTGGTAGAAACACTTTCTGGTTTTATAACCGCATGGTGGGGAAGGTAATAAGAGGAGACAAAATCGTTTTCAACCTTTTCATTAGAGGATACTTTTTTCATATGCCCTAATTTTAAATACTCAAAAATAACTTCTGAATATTTGGATTGTAAATCAGGATTTTTAGAAAGAGATCTTTCAGATCTCAGAAAATGGTATACAGCAATTTGTCTGGATAATCCTAAGGTTGTTTCTGTTTCCGTTTTAAAAGGTAACCTTACGACATATCTACCGTCTTTGGTAGAGCCCAAATTATTTAAATAATAAAAACAAAATACACTTGGTAATATTAGGTACCAAGTAGTGTGGGACTTGTATCTCACTAAAACCACCGGGATATTATGACCAATCTTTGAAAGATCGACAAAAGATTTTTATTGCTTAAATACAAAATCGCATTGGGGGAAGTTTAAAGTTTTAATACTTTCCTATCGCATTTAGACCAACAGCTGATCAGGCTTGCTTCTTCTTAGTCTCCGAACATTGTCTCGTATATTTAAGACAGTCTCCATCTCAGAGTTAGAATGACTATACAGGGGTTGGGTACGAAATCCCGAATCACAAAATCCCGATTCACAAAATCCCGATTCACAGAATCCCGAATCACGAAATCCCGAATCACGAAATCCCGAATCACAAAATCCCGAAATTTCAATACTATACTATGGATTTTCATTTCCATAGTAACTGGTGACACCAAGAAGAACGAAGTTTCCTACTATTTTGGTTTGCAGAAGATCGCACTGGATTAGGCTCCTCCTCCTTTTTAAAAAAGTATATAACCAGGATTCATTTGAAAATAATTTTCAGTTCTTTTCTTATTAGGACTCGGTAGAGGCAAGTCCTCATTAAGAGATAAAAACCCTTTTCATTCGACGGCTACGTTGACTGACGACGTCCAAGAGGATTGACAATGGCCACGACGATGACGATGATTGTGACAACGACGGTGGACAAAGTGACGACGATGACGACGAAGGTGACAACGACCATGACGACGTTGGCTAGGACAATGACGATGATGGTGACAACGACGGTGGACAAGATGATGGCGACGGTGACAAAGGGGATGGTGGCCAGCACGACGATGGCCAGGACAACGACGATGTTTTTTTTCAGCTATCCTTTTTTCATGGACAAAAAAAAAGTTCTTTCATGGGCTAAAAAAAAATTCTTAAAAAGATATAAACTTTTCAAAAAAAGCTTGAAACGCTTACTAAGCGGTTTCAAATTTGGTGAAATTCAAAAAATAAGAAAAGTTCTTTCAAAAACTAAAAGAACTTGTAAAGAAATATTAATTAACTCCCTCTTCGGGGGGCTCTGTGCCGCTCAAGCCACTCCGTTGCTCCGCTTAGGGTATGTCAAGTCGCCAGGCAGGCGCCTATTACAACAGTTTTCTTGTAAAAAAGTCTTTCTTCAGTAAAAGTACCCGCGTGGTACTCATGAGGTATGTATGGGGGGGCATGCTGCCCCACTGCAACCCCCCTGCTCGGCTCACTATAGGATTTTGGGTAGGTGCGAGGTTGGGTGTATGCAAAGTTTCTTTCAATCAACTGAAAATATTTCAATTTTTCACGTCATAGGAGACAAAAATCAGAAAGAAGTGTCGTAATCTTGTATGCATTAAATTCAAAGCAATCAACTAAAAAAACTATACAAACTGCCAAATTTGTTGATATTTCATTTTTTTTTCACGTCATTGGAGACAAAAACAAGAAAGAAGTGTCGTTATCTTGTATGCTTTCGTCGTAATTTTATGAAAAATCGACTTTTATCTTTAAACGCGATTTGCGGCTAAACTAGACGTCGTAGAGGCATCAAAGTTTACACCTTTAAACTTGATTTGTGGCTAAACTAAGCGACTTAGGGACTTAAAAATGCATATTCGTGATCCAGGAAGCGGCAGTTCTGAAAAATCAAAAAAAGTTGGTAAAAAAAAGTTTTTTTTCCAAAACTTAAAAAAAAAATTCTTGCTATGTCAACGAGTGCGTGAAGTTAGCCCCCCTTTTTTGGAATTTGCTATTTTTGAAAGTTGTTCCAGGTTGTTCCCGATTTGTTCCGCATTGTTCCAAGTTTTTTTTGAAAAATATTCAAAAATGGGGGTTTTAGAGCCAAAAAACCGTTTTTGACCTAGCCCCCCTTTTTTCGAAAATCAAATTTTTGAAAGTTGTTCCAGATTGTTCTAGTTGTTCTGAACATTGTTCCAAGTTTTTGGACCTCTATTGTCAAAATTTCAAAAGTTATGGGCAAAATTCGAAAAAATTCTAGCCCCCCTTTTTTCGAAATTCTTGATTTTGAAATTTTTTTCGTGTTTTAAAAAGTGTTCCAAACATTGTTCCAAAAACTCAAAATTGTAGGACGTGTATTTTTAAAGATAAAACCTTCCGAACATTTTTTCAAAAATCCATAAAAACGGCTCTCTAATATTTTATTTTTTTTTTTTATGCATTGACTTTTGAAATCTAATGGTAAATGCATGTATTGAAAAAAAAGTTCTGACCTTACATTCTTACTCTCAGCTTAAAAACTAACTTTAAAAAAACATATCCGATTTTTTTAACTTTTCAAAAACACCCCTGCCCCCCCTTTTCCAAAAATCCAAAATCTAAAATTTGTTCCAAGTGCAGAATCCCTCAAATCCAATTGTTCCAAAGAATCATCAAAAAATATTGAAAACTGAAGATTTTAAGCCCAAAAAACACTTTAAATGAAAATATCTTATTATCCTTGCTCTGGCCCCCCTTTTTAGAAATCCAAAATTCAAAAATTTGTTCCAGGTTGTTCTAGGGCTCTTCTAAATTGTTCCAGACTTTCGTTTCTTAAAATTGATTTTTAGTATGAAAAATTTCAAAAAAATGCTCCCCTGCCCCCCCTTTTCCAAAAATCCAAAATCTAAAATTTGTTCCAAGTGCAGAATCCCTCAAATCCAATTGTTCCAAAGAATCATCAAAAAATATTGAAAACTGAAGATTTTAAGCCCAAAAAACACTTTAAATGAAAATATCTTATTATCCTTGCTCTGGCCCCCCTTTTTAGAAATCCAAAATTCAAAAATTTGTTCCAGGTTGTTCTAGGGCTCTTCTAAATTGTTCCAGACTTTCGTTTCTTAAAATTGATTTTTAGTATGAAAAATTTCAAAAAAATGCTCCCCTGCCCCCCCTTTTCCAAAAATCCAAAATCTAAAATTTGTTCCAAGTGCAGAATCCCTCAAATCCAATTGTTCCAAAGAATCATCAAAAAATATTGAAAACTGAAGATTTTAAGCCCAAAAAACACTTTAAATGAAAATATCTTATTATCCTTGCTCTGGCCCCCCTTTTTAGAAATCCAAAATTCAAAAATTTGTTCCAGGTTGTTCTAGGGCTCTTCTAAATTGTTCCAGACTTTCGTTTCTTAAAATTGAATTTTAGTATGAAAAATTTCAAAAAAATGCTCCCCTGCCCCCCCTTTTCCAAAAATCAAAAATCTAAAATTTGTTCCAAGTGCAGAATCCCTCAAATCCAATTGTTCCAAAGAATCATCAAAAAATATTGAAAACTGAAGATTTTAAGCCCAAAAAATACTTTAAATGAAAATATCTTATTATCCTTGCTCTGGCCCCCCTTTTTAGAAATCCAAAATTCAAAAATTTGTTCCAGGTTGTTCTAGGGCTCTTCTAAATTGTTCCAGACTTTCGTTTCTTAAAATTGATTTTTAGTATGAAAAATTTCAAAAAAATGCTCCCCTGCCCCCCCTTTTCCAAAAATCCAAAATCTAAAATTTGTTCCAAGTGCAGAATCCCTCAAATCCAATTGTTCCAAAGAATCATCAAAAAATATTGAAAACTGAAGATTTAAAGCCCAAAAAACACTTTAAATGAAAATATCTTATTATCCTTGCTCTGGCCCCCCTTTTTAGAAATCCAAAATTCAAAAATTTGTTCCAGGTTGTTCTAGGGCTCTTCTAAATTGTTTCAGACTTTCGTTTCTTAAAATTGATTTTTAGTATGAAAAATTTCAAAAAATGCTCCCCTGCCCCCCCTTTTCCAAAAATCCAAAATCTAAAATTTGTTCAAGTGCAGAATCCCTCAAATCCAATTGTTCCAAAGAATCATCAAAAAATATTGAAAACTGAAGATTTTAAGCCCAAAAAACACTTTAAATGAAAATATCTTATTATCCTTGCTCTGGCCCCCCTTTTTAGAAATCCAAAATTCAAAAATTTGTTCCAGGTTGTTCTAGGGCTCTTCTAAATTGTTCCAGACTTTCGTTTCTTAAAATTGATTTTTAGTATGAAAAATTTCAAAAAAATGCTCCCCTGCCCCCCCTTTTCCAAAAATCCAAAATCTAAAATTTGATCCAAGTGCAGAATCCCTCAAATCCAATTGTTCCAAAGAATCATCAAAAAATATTGAAAACTGAAGATTTTAAGCCCAAAAAACACTTTAAATGAAAATATCTTACTATCCTTGCTCTGGCCCCCCTTTTTAGAAATCCAAAATTCAGGGGGCAGGGGAGCATTTTTTTGAAATTTTTCATACTAAAAATCAATTTTAAGAAACGAAAGTCTGGAACAATTTAGAAGAGCCCTAGAACAACCTGGAACAAATTTTTGAATTTTGGATTTCTAAAAAGGGGGGCCAGAGCAAGGATAATAAGATATTTTCATTTAAAGTGTTTTTTGGGCTTAAAATCTTCAGTTTTCAATATTTTTTGATGATTCTTTGGAACAATTGGATTTGAGGGATTCTGCACTTGGAACAAATTTTAGATTTTGGATTTTTGGAAAAGGGGGGGCAGGGGAGCATTTTTTTGAAATTTTTCATACTAAAATTCAATTTTAAGAAACGAAAGTCTGGAACAATTTAGAAGAGCCCTAGAACAACCTGGAACAAATTTTTGAATTTTGGATTTCTAAAAAGGGGGGCCAGAGCAAGGATAATAAGATATTTTCATTTAAAGTGTTTTTTGGGCTTAAAATCTTCAGTTTTCAATATTTTTTGATGATTCTTTGGAACAATTGGATTTGAGGGATTCTGCACTTGGAACAAATTTTAGATTTTGGATTTTTGGAAAAGGGGGGGCAGGGGGAGCATTTTTTTGAAATTTTTCATACTAAAAATCAATTTTAAGAAACGAAAGTCTGGAACAATTTAGAAGAGCCCTAGAACAACCTGGAACAAATTTTTGAATTTTGGATTTCTAAAAAGGGGGGCCAGAGCAAGGATAATAAGATATTTTCATTTAAAGTGTTTTTTGGGCTTAAAATCTTCAGTTTTCAATATTTTTTGATGATTCTTTGGAACAATTGGATTTGAGGGATTCTGCACTTGGAACAAATTTTAGATTTTGGATTTTTGGAAAAGGGGGGGCAGGGGAGCATTTTTTTGAAATTTTTCATACTAAAAATCAATTTTAAGAAACGAAAGTCTGGAACAATTTAGAAGAGCCCTAGAACAACCTGGAACAAATTTTTGAATTTTGGATTTCTAAAAAGGGGGGCCAGAGCAAGGATAATAAGATATTTTCATTTAAAGTGTTTTTTGGGCTTAAAATCTTCAGTTTCCAATATTTTTTGATGATTCTTTGGAACAATTGGATTTGAAGGATTCTGCACTTGGAACAAATTTTAGATTTTGGATTTTTGGAAAAGGGGGGGCAGGGGTGTTTTTGAAAAGTTAAAAAAATCGGATATGTTTTTTTAAAGTTAGTTTTTAAGCTGAGAGTAAGAATGTAAGGTCAGAACTTTTTTCAATACATGCATTTACCATTAGATTTCAAAAGTCAATGCATAAAAAAAAAAATAAAATATTAGAGAGCCGTTTTTATGGATTTTTGAAAAAATGTTCGGAAGATTTTATCTTTAAAAATACATGTCCTACAATTTTGAGTTTTTGGAACAATGTTTGGAACACTTTTTAAAACACGAAAAAAATTTCAAAATCAAGAATTTCGAAAAAAGGGGGGCTAGAATTTTTTCGAATTTTGCCCATAACTTTTGAAATTTTGACAATAGGGGTCCAAAAACTTGGAACAATGTTCAGAACAACTAGAAAAATCTGGAACAACTTTCAAAAATTTGATTTTCGAAAAAAGGGGGGCTAGGTCAAAAACGGTTTTTTGGCTCTAAAACCCCCATTTTTGAATATTTTTCAAAAAAAACTTGGAACAATGCGGAACAAATCGGGAACAACCTGGAACAACTTTCAAAAATAGCAAATTCCAAAAAAGGGGGGCTAACTTCACGCACTCTATGTCAACAGTTTTCTTCTACAAAAGTCTTTCATTGGATCAAAGTGAGATATGTATGGGGGGGCATGCTGCCCCCCTGCAACCCCCCTGCTTGGCACAATATAGGATTTTGGGTAGGTGCGAGGTATTATATGAAAAATCGACTTTTATCTTTAAACGCGATTTGCGGCTAAACTAGACGTCCTAGAGGCATCAAAGTTCACACCTTTAAACTTGATTTGCGGCTAAACTAAGCGACCTAGCGACTTCAAAAATGCATATTCATTATCTAGGAAGTGGCGGTTCTGAAAAATTAAAAAAAAGTTTTTTTTCCAAAACTTTCGAAACGAAAAAATAAATTAATTAATTCTTGCTATGTCAACAGTTTTCTTGTAAAAAAGTCTTTCTTTAGCAAAAGTACCTCGCGTGGCCCGCTTCGCGGGATCCAAGGATTTTAACTCCCTCTTCGGGGGGCTCTGTGCCGCTCACGCAACTCCGTTGCTCCGCTTAGGGTATGTCAAGTCGCCAGGCAGGCGCCTATTACAACAGTTTTCTTGTAAAAAGTCTTTCTTTATCAAAAGTACCTCGCGTGGTACTCATGAGGTATGTATGGGGGGGCATGCTGCTTGGCTCACTATAGGATTTTGGGTAGGTGCAAGTATGGGTGTATGCATAATTTCTTTCAATTGATAAATGTGCATCGCATTATATGAAAAATTGATTTTTCTTGTACAAAGGTCTTTTTAATGCAAAAGTACCTCGGGTGGCCCGCTACGCGGGATCCAAGGATTTTAACTCCCTCTTCGGGGGGCTCTGTGCCGCTCACGCAACTCCGTTGCTCCGCTTAGGGTATGTAAAGTCGCCAGGCAGGCGCCTATTACAACAGTTTTCTTGTAAAAAAGTCTTTCTTAAGCAAAAGTACCACCGTGGTACTCATGAGGTATGTATGGGGGGGCATGCTGCCCCCCTGCAACCCCCCTGCTTGGCTCACTATAGGATTTTGGGTAGGTGCGAGGTTGGGTGTATGCAAAGTTTCTTTCAATCAACTGACAAAAAAAAAAACTAAACAAACTGCCAAATTTGTTGATATTTCAATTTTCACGTCATAGGAGACAAAGATCAGAAGGAAGTGTCGTAATCTTGTATGCATTAAATTCAAGCAATCAACTAAAAAAACTATATAAACTGCCAAATTTTTTGATATTTCATTTTTTTTTCACGTCATTGAAGACAAAAACAAGAAAGAAGTGTCGTTATCTGGTATACTTTCGTCGTAATTTTGTATGCAATCAACTGAAAAAAAAACTAAACAAAGTATGGTTGAACGTTTTTATGCTTCCGATTGTTTCATAAGCGTTCTAAGTTTATTAGCACAGAATCGCAGCATCAATTTTCCACGTATTCACTGTCATTAGCACCGAAATCAGACTTCGGAATCATCGTTACACATTTTTCCATATTAAAATACATTTAGTTTTGGTTACACTAAATCATGAGAATCAACAAGAACGAATGTAACAATTCGCCGACCAAAAAATGTATTTAAGCAGTAGTAATTCCGGAATAAAATCAGTTCTTGTCAGAACTCAGAACTCCGTGGAGGTAAGACCTCCTCTAGAAATTCTCTGGGAGATATATTAACCTTATTTTCATTTTTTGGTTTGTTTTTAGGACGCTTAGTATGGTTTTTTAAGCGTTTTAGGAATTTTACGCTTAAAATGCATATATTAAGCGTTTTGACAGTTTTAAATTTAAAAATTGCCAAAATAATTTTTAGTAAGAAAATTAAAAAAAACGCTTAAAACGGCTTTTAAGCGTTTTGGCAATTTTCTGAGTTAAAAATTGCAAAAATATGAAAATTAAAAAAAAACGCTTAAAATGGTTTTTAAGCGTTTTTGAAACTTATGTCAAAAATGCAAAATACGCACTAACTAACAATTAACAAAAACGCTTAAAATGCCATTTAAGCGAGAAGAATCATTTTTTTAAGTTCTGAAAGCAATTTTGGCCATTTTCCAATTTTTTTTCTAGCTAAAATTGTCTTTTAAACTTCTTTTTTCATCGCCTTGCCCACTGCTTCTGATTGGCCAAAATAATTTAAAAATATTTTCAAAAAAAATTAAATATTTTATTAAAAAATATTAACTTAGAATATTTTTTAAGTTAATACTTTTTAATAAGGTACTGTCAATCCCGAAAAGTATATTTTCGTACTTAAATAGTATCATCAAATCTCGCGGGGAAACGTTGTTGTGCATTTGGAACCTAAAGAATTAATATTAGATATTAATATGTTAAGATAAGACATGAAGGCATAATTTACTTACCTGATTACCCTTCATGGATGTTTACAAATTTGTTGTTGCTGGTTGTCGTTGTGCCACCCCGATGTTAGTCAAGTTCTTTAATATGAGGATTGTTGAAAGGAATACATTGATTATTGATTATTTGCTGTTCGGTTTGTCAAAATCTACTTACCAGTTTCTGAAGTTGTTATATTTCTAAATTGTCCTGCGATGTCGCCCGACGAAACCCGAAGGCAGCCATATTTTATTTTGTTTCTCCTTTTGGATCGTCGTTCCCGTGGACTAGTTGGAAATAATTGGTCTGTTTGGTAACTCGAAATTTCTTGCGAATTTGCACAAACTTTCATAAAATTTCATAATTTACTGTCAAAACGCATATAAAAAAAAACTCGGTTTTGGGGTAATTTGTTTAAAAACAAAAAAAGTTACCAAACACGCATATTAAGAGATGAAGTGTACCATTATGTTTCAGAAACAGATGGCACTATATAAATTATCCCTGTTTTACACGTCGAGGTTGATGGAACGAGGCCAATTTCTCATTTTTTGGACATTCGACGTGGATAGTTTTGATTGGTTAATTGTTTTAAGCCGATCGATGGAAAGTGGAATGAAATGGGTTTGGATCTGGTTATCACTTATTAGATATCGAAAGGACCAGAGTGATTTGGTTAGCCAGATAAGGTAGTCAATTCTTGCGCCATTAAAATCATTAAAATAGAAAAAGCACATTTATCTTAAATAAAAGGGCAATAAAATTTGTTCGCATTTTGTGCAACGTAACTATTGTATAGAACAAGAAAATTTTAGAAAAATTAAAGCCAAACGTTAAGGTAGGTTATAAAATCTTGAATTTATTCTTGCAATATTCAATAAGCTCCTTCTTAAAGAAAAAAAGAAAAAAACGGTGCGGAATACATTGCGGTTAACTACCCCATACCTATATCTCATAAGCTCCTATACATTCGTTTACTCGAGGGTGAGTACACTTTTTTGTTGTAAGAAATATTGTTTTTTTTTTATAAAAAAATCAATAAAATGATTATTCTCTTTTTTTTTGTAACTTAATTTTATAAGCACGTGTATATATATGGGTATATATACATATATACATAAATATATTTATATATATTTATGTATATATGTGCCTATATGTATGATTGAATAGATTATATGTAGGCGCATGTCTAATAAGATTATACATATAGATATCGTGTTTGCCTTTTTTTAAATAGTTTTCTCCTTTTTTTATAACTATTAGGTTGAAAGACAAAAAGAAAGAAGCTGGCGATCATCGACATATTCTCAAATCGTGGTGATCGCCCAAATCAAAAACCCAGAAATTTATATGTGCAAGATTTTGTACGTGAGGAGTACGAAGAATCCGTACGTCAAGAGTACGAAAAATCTGTACGTCAAGAGTACGAAGAATCGGTACGTCAAGAGTACGAAGATTTTGTACGTCAAGAGTACGAAGATTTTGTACGTCAAGAGTAGGAAGAGCTAGATCAAAATTGAAAGCCAAAATCAGGAATCGTAGTCTATATAATTGTCGTACTGCGGTATGTCACAAATCCGTTCTTGATTCATAAAACAAAAAAAAAAATTTAAAGCAAACCAAAAACAAAAAAAAAAAAAGAAGAAAACAAATTTGCAATAAATTATTGTCACATTAAATTGGCGTGATATAATTGATATTTATTTTTTTGTATATTGTTTAAAGTATTGTGTTATCTATTTCAAATTTATCGTTTAAGTAATTTTGCATTTTTTGAGCATAAGGAAGTTTCAATTACTTACTAGGTGTAGGACAGTTTCCGCTCTTATCGGTACCCCCTTCTTTCGCAGGATTGTAATTTGAATCCCTAAAACATATACATCTAAATTGAGCTCAATATAGGTTGATTTCGCGTTACACTCGGTTGTCCAAGTAAAGTCAAGTCAAATCTTCTTGGCATAAAGTGGAATCTCTCTTAACCAAAGTTAAGTTTATTTTTTTTTTTGAAATTTCCTAAACTAAAATTCATTTCGAGTTAATATTATAACTGCATATTTTCCTAAATTCCTCTTTCTCTAGGTTAAAGTTTTTTTTTTATTGAGAATTCTTTTCTTTTGTAAACATATAAAATAAAAGCATTGTATATATATTTTATAGTAATTTCATGGAGTCGTTTTTTTTTACGCGACATTTGGACTGGTGGTGGCGCTAGTGCTCACTGATGTTGATAAAAAAATGTGCAACATTGTCAGATTTCGGCGGGGAATGGTCAACATTTTCGCATTTTGTGAGTGGAGACATGGAAGCAAAGAAAGAGAGGTTTATATTTTATTATTATTCTAATAAGCGATAAAGGGAGTAAGGAAATTTCACAGTTGCATATTTAGTACATCGGTGAAAGTGTTTTCTTTAAATTATATTTTGTTTTGCAAATTAAAATAAGCAAAAAATATTGTTCAAGACCAATTCTAAGTCGGGAAATCTAATTCTATATATCGTGTATATACTTATGTACATATAAATATAAAATTGTGTAATTAAAAAGAAAAACTCATCCAAACATACATTTTACGTTGAACAATCTTTGTTTTGGATTGGCATTGGCGAAATGAAAATTTTGTATCTTCTTTGTTTCTAACATTACTAAATTGTGTTAAATTCGTGGTTTTCCATTGGCAGTGAAAGAAGCTAAACAAATGATTCCAAAGAAATCGAAAAAGTGTTTGTGGAAAGATAAGATAATCGGTCGTTGTGGTGAGGTAATGCGAGAAATCTGTCGCCAGTCAATGGCCAAAGTGTCTGTTGATTCTGGCGGACGAAACGGCGGTAAATAACAACCTATTGTATCACTGGCAATCGCTCACAAGTTAACATTGAAAGAAAACCCATTGAGGATAAAATTCAAGAAGATGAAAATCTCAAGAAATCCAAGGAAGAAGTCGATTTAACACGAGAACCTCGCCGTAGTCCCACAAACAGTATAATATCTTTAAGTATATACTCACAGATGTTATCGCCACGTGAGAAATTATGCACCAGTGAACATGAGAACCCTTTGGAAGTGTATGTTTTGGCAATTGCATAACCAGCTAAATTCTGCGTCCAATTGATAGCACCTCAATCAAAGAAACTTAACAATCTGATCAAAGAATTAACTGACTATTACAATGTTGCTGGAAATCACGAAATGCATACAATCCTGAGCCTTATCTGGGACAAATTGTGGCCGTTGTCTTATAAGTATGATGGCAAATGTGGGCATCCTACCAAATGAGTACAATGCAAATTAAGTTGTTTTGGATTTATACTTTATGGATTATGGTGACAGTGAGTATTGTTATCCGCATGAACTATTCGCATTGCAAACGGATTTCCTTACCTCAGGTGAGTTTAAAATGATTAATTGATGAGCTGATTTCTAAAAACAAATACTTTTTTTTAAATTAGATTCCAAGCTATTGAATGCTTTTTGGCAAAAATTAAATCAACGCTGCCAAATGATCCAGACACATGGGAGCAACAGTCGATTATAAGATTTGAAGAATTGACTCAAGGTAAGTTCCAATTTAAAAGTTATTTTTTGCAAATCTTTTGAATCTTAATGATGAATGCAAAAAATTGAACTTTCTATCTACCACCTTCTACAAAACAAATTCGAATTTGAACAAAATTTATTCTTTGCATTAAATGATAAAAAACCCAGTCCTATTTTTTTTTTAATTAAAATTTTAATTTAAAATGATAATCCTAAAAATTCTTTACTAAAATAATTTTTTGTATTGCAGTTGCAAATTGGAAAAAGTTGATCTCTAATGTCGTTACATACAAGGACCGCCCAAAACCCGGCAAATTTTCAAAAAGAGAAGGATCTGTGCACAGAGTTGAACGTTTTGATAAATCAGAGGGTAAATATCAATACCATTCAATTTAAAGAAAAAGAATGTTAAATATTTATTAAATTCATATTTAGGTCATGAGATCAGTATAAACAATTTACTTATATAACATGGACTCGCATTACCCGAAAATGGAAGTCCAAGAAAAATTTCATATGAAAGTATTCCGACCCACAACGAAGATATTCCCGGAAAGAACACGGCTTAACAAATGGAAATAGTTCGCAACTTCATAGCCTACAAAATAAAAGCACATCAGTAAATCCTAAGCAGCAACAACAACAAGTAGCAAGCAATTACTTTAATAGCAACTACCTATTCAGTTGAAAGTGATTTAAGTTCAACTGGTAAGAATACACTTAAAATTCTAATGGATAGTGGAAGAATGTTTTAAGTTGATTATAGAATTTAATTAAATTTAAGTTTTAATTTGTTAATTTAAAATGACTTGTAAATATTTGATTATTGATATAATTTCCTTCCTTCTACCAAATCATATGATTTTAATCAACATCTTATAAGTTGACTTATATGTAGTTTTAGATTTTATATTCTTAAATTATTTTTACCAAAATTAAGGTAAATAGTCTTAAAGAATCGAACCCAAACTAAATAAAACTGAATACACTGAAATCATGATTTTATGAATTCCAAAAGACTGTTTTTGATTTTTTCGTTTCCTTAGTAATTGGTATGTCCAGGTGTAAACTTCATGTATGTTACAAGAATAGAATTAAAGTTTGCATAGTCATTAATGCTGCTAAATTTAAAGTTAATTTGGAATTAATTTCGATGGTTTGTCATTGCAAGATTTGAAAAAGAAGAATAATACAAGGAACACAGGTAAGCCAAATCAGTATAAAAATGAACTCTTTCCATACATAGGAACTATGTACATACATATATGGCAAGTTATGGATTCGTAAAAAAATCGAACTCGGGATTTGATCAAAGTTGATATTACGATGATAGCGAAGTCGAAAAAAGTTGGTTTGCAATTCTGTCTGTCCCTTCGGCTGCTTTTTTCAAAGTTGGTACCTAGGGATTTTTGGGCATTATCCCCTCCCGTTTTTTTCTTTTTTTTTAAGACCAAAATCAACGGTACCTACCATAAAAAATTTTGTACAAAAAATGAAAACCTTATTTTTCTCAAAAACGTGCCCACAACCTTAAAAAAAAAATCAGTAATTTTTTTTACAAAAAGGCAACTATTTTGTAAAAAAAAAAATCTGAAAAATGGTTAGAGATGGTACCGCCCACAGAACCATCACTCTATCTACAACCATATAGTGTTGTTCTCTTTGTACACAAAAATTTTAAGTCGAAAAACTTAAGAGATAATTTTCTACTTTTTGCTTCGTTTTCGACTTAAAACGGTTTTTGTGATTTTTAAAATAAAAATAAAAAAAAAGAACAAAACTTTTCTCAAGGATTGAACTCGAGATCCTCCGCACACCAGTCAAGCACTCTATCTATTACGCCAATACGGTTCATATGATTACTACTCACTGTTTTCAAAGTACATTAAATTACATATTTTATAAAAGATGTTTTTAATTTAATTGTGTGAAAGAAAAAGAAAATTTCAAATGGAGAAAAAGCCCGTAGTTATTCAAAAAGAAAAAAAAGATTGATAAAAATAAGTGAACTTAATTTGTTCGCACACAACTTATGTGCGAACTTGATTACTTTATCAAAAAAAAAAGAAATGCAGTATTTCAGATTTTTGTTAACAAGTATCGACAGGCCTTATACGAGATAGGTATATAAAAAACACAGATTAGGTTTGTTTGCATAATATGATACTTCTTCAAATCAATTCTAAAGAAGATCTTTTTATTACTAGCATAACTAAAAAAAATAATAGCAAATTTAAAAAAGAATTCATCTTATAGGTACCTACCTACTTATAGAAGATTAATTATTAATAATTAAGCATCTCAACTTTATACCCGTAGGTATAAAGCTGGAGCCTGTACTTAATTTTAACTAAATTTCGATCTATGGCAGTAAAAAAATTAAAGCCATGATAAAAATTAGTTAAATGAAAAAAAAAAAAAAATATGCCCTTTTGGTAACTTTTTTTTAACAAATTTCCAAAAAACTGATTTTTTTTTTTGGGGGTTTTGAAAGCAAATTGTGAAAATTTGTGTAAATTCGAAAGAAATTTCAAGTTAACATACAGACCCAAAATATCTCACACATACCTTTGTATATAAAATAACAACACATAGAACATATAGATTGCCAAATTTCACTTGAAATTACCGAAATCAGTCATGTTTCTAATATTCTGTTCTATTTTTTTTTCTTTTCTAACTCCTATATATTTTGTATACAAACCTAAATAGTCTTCTTATTCTTGCCATTTTTTCTTTTATCTCAACTCTATTAATATTATAAACTCTTCACAACGGGGAAATATCTCCACTCTCAGAAAAATAGCACAACATTAAAATTTGATATTCAATGTTGAGATGATAAAAATTGTTGAGAGTAGCCGAGACATTTGGACACCAATTGGCGCTGCAGTCGGCGAAGTTGATGAGACTACTATAAAATGTATATACAATGATAAAAGTAAATTCCAAATAAAACAAAAATAATAATAAGCTCGATTGCCACATAACGTTTGTATGTATGTAAGATTATATATATATAAATATTCCTATGTATAATAATATATATATCAATTTTTGCAGAATCTACTTGTTTCGATTGCCAATTTAATAAATGTTTTTCTTTTATATTAGCTATTTGAATCTATTATATGTATTTCGTTTATGAATTTAAATAAAGTTTTTTTCATTGTAAATCGCGCCAATATGGTTGAATCAACATCTTTTCTTCAAGCCTCTAGCTTGATGGCTGTCTAAGCGATTTTTTTTTTCAGGGGATGTGGAAGGCGATGCATTCGATGATTGAGAACTGAGCAGAAGATAAAGGTGAGTCAAGTCAAAAAGGGGGAGTTAAAATAATGGCTACCAACTTCCAAGGTAGGGGGGGTGAAACTACGCTGAAAACACCTCGGCGCCCTCTAGTGGTAACGTCCGTCTGATGTCTTCACTTAAATCAATCTTCAATTGATTTAAATTATTCTTTTTTTGATTTGGCATGATAAGTGTTTTCGTAATAAGTGATATTGTGTAGGGTGGATAAGATCCTACTACTTCTGGCGAGTTAAATGCCGAGCAACCGCCAGCATGCCAGTCCACTGTACGCAACCAAACCGATTTCTTTAAAAAAAAAAACCCAAGCTTATTACAACGTGCCACGGGCAACTGATTTTCGGCCAAACGGGTCGATCCCTTTCAAAACTTAAAAAAATGATTCTTCTCGCTTAAATGGCATTTTAAGCGTTTTTGTTAATTGTTAGTTAGTGCGTATTTTGCATTTTTGACATAAGTTTCAAAAACGCTTAAAACCCATTTTAAGCATTTTTTTTAATTTTCATATTTTTGCAATTTTTAACTCAGAAAATTGCCAAAAACGCTTAAAAGCCGTTTTAAGCGTTTTTTTTTAATTTTCTTACTAAAAATTATTTTGGCAATTTTTAAATTTAAAACTGCCAAAACTCTAAATATGCATTTTGAGCGTAAAAGGAAAATTCCTAAAACGCTTAAAAAACCATACTAAGCGTCCTAAAAACAAACCAAAAAATGAAAATAAGGTTAATATATCTCCCAGAGAATTTCTAGAGGAGGTCTTACCTCCACGGAGTTCTGAGTTCTGACAAGAACTGATTTTATTCAATACAATTATATACAATTTGGCTTATAACTAATATGATTCTATGATAAATTTACATTTGTTGGCACATAAAGCTATGCGCAAACCGACACGATGGCGGTGGCGATCGCGATAACTTTTATCGCGCGTTAAAGATGCGTTCAAAAACCTGCTCACATCAACGCGATATATTAGCCGTGTTTTTTTGCAAGCCCGGGGGGAATTGGATGAAAAAAACGACGTCGGTGCTAAACAATTAACATGTTAAATGCAACCACAGCTAATCCCAGGGAATTCTCGGGGTTTAACTTAAGCGTACAGAAAAACTGTGTTACCGGCATGAATTACATACATGTTATCGATAGTTTGTATGAAAACTCCATGTTTTTTACTGTCATGGCGTCGCTAATCCCCGCTGTCGTTTTTTTCAACCAATTCCCCCCGGGCTTGCAAAAAAACACGCCTATTGTGTAGTGGGCTAAGTTGTCAGCGAAAATACAAACGTTTAATTTTTTAAGTTTAATAAAAAAAAAATCATAAAATGTAATTCCCCCGAATTTTTTCTATTTATTTTTAAAGTTTCTTTTTTAAACTGTCATTTTTCTTCAAGCGAAATAGCGTTCAAATGGTGCTTGCTGCGTTCAAGAAAAGTCGCGTAACTGAACGCAGCAGTGGAACGTGAACGCAATCCACATATCGCGTCGATGTGTGCCCCTCCATTGATTTACGTGTGCGGCATCCACATTGTTATGGCAATCGCCACCGCCATCGCGTCGGTTTGCGCGTAGCTTAAGGGGCCTAACGTTTAAAAAAATTATAGATATATAAATTACATTACAAAAAAAAAAAAAATTTAATTTTAAAGTCGGTTGACTTAATCGTCCTCAGGGTGTTCATTCCCGGTTGTCAATGGTGTTTTTGGTGTAGGTTGGGGGAAATGGCGTTCAGCCGAGGTAGAAGGCTGACCCAATGTCAGCGTAGAACGAGACTGCTTCCTCGTTGTCCATGATTATGTTGTCATCAAGAGTTTCCATCACACTGAGGTACCTTGGCTCTGGATGTCGTTGTTCAGTGGTCATCCTTCTCATTAGCTGATTCGGGTGGTCGATGATGTTCCGTACTAGTCTCTTCGCTGAATTGACTAGGTATTTGTCCAGCGGCATTATGTTGGCTTCAGAGTAGAGATGTTCGTTCCTGTAGTGTTTCCGCCGCTGCCGGTCGAAGTACAGGCCAGTGCAAATTCTGAGAATCTTCCTTTCGAATACTTGAAGCTCCTTCATGGCTGTCTTCGAGATTGAAAACCAGACTGGGAAGGAGTAGCTGATGACTGGTCGTAAGAGCTGCTTGTAGATCAATAACTTCGTTGGTTGACTTAGTCCTGTTCTTTTCTTCATCAATGGGTGTAGGCGGTGGAAGGCCCAGCTGGCTTTTCTGAGTACATTTCTTGAGTGTGGGTTGAACCTTAGCAACTCATTGAAGTGGATTCCCAGGTACTTCACATTCTGTTTGGCAGCTATAGTGGATCCGTCAGGGAGTCTCAAGACCAGGTTTCTGCAATTGGCTGCGGTGCGGATACCTCTACCAGTTGTAGGCCTCCTGAAGCAGACAAGTTCCGATTTGGAAGTGTTGATCCGGATGCCCCATTTCTTGTAGAAATTGAAAAGTCTGCTGATGTGGGCCTCTACTCTTCGGACAGCGATAAGCGGTGACATTGACGATGCATAGGTGAGCGAGTCATCAGCATATAGCAGGTTCTCGCATCCAATTGGGACAGGTTGGTCGGATGTCTTCATGTTTGATTTACAGTTGTCTAGTTGTACGAAAAATTTCCTGAAAGAAAGAAAAGAAAAAAGAATTTTTATTAGTGGCGGAGGTACCTGTAATAGATGAAGCTTATGTATAAGGGCTTCTATCCAAACGCTATCAAATGCTTTCTCAACATCCAGAAAACAACCGACGGTGACACGATGACTGTTGAGAGAGGTGGTGATGTCGTGTTGGAACTTCAGCAGCGGATGCAGCGTTGAGTGTTTTTCTCGAAAGCCAAACTGCATGTCAGGGATGATGGAGTTTTCACTGCAGAATTTCTTCAGTCTCCGGAGGATTACTTCTTCCAGTAATTTGCTGATATTGTTGAGAAGTGATATTGGCCTGTAGTTGGATACTAGGTTGGAAGCACCTTTCTTTGGGATTGCCACAATCTTCGCTGTTTTCCACGTCCGGGGAAAGTAACAGTTGTTGATGCAGTTGTTGAGGATGATTGTGAGGAAAATCATTACTGCTTGTGGAAACCTTTTCAGGATGTAATTGGAGACACCATCTGGTCCAGCTGATTTTTTTGGCTTGGAATTGCCGATGATCTCTGCTACCTCTTCTAGATTGCATAGATGTTGATTATCGGTGGGATCACTTGCTAGATTGGTGTCATCGAAACTGATTATATCCGGATTTGGCTGTAGGGTCTGCTGAATTGATGCCTCTACTTCTTGTAGGAACGTTGGATCAGTAGGTGGGTTCGGCTTGAAGTTTCCTTCGAAGTAGTCGGCGAACGCTTCCACCTTGTCCTGCACTGAGGTTGCTTCAATGTTGTTGCTGATGATGGATTCTGGCATCTGTGGCTGTTTTCCAATGATCCTATTGATGTTTTTGAAGGCATCAGGTCCTGGCTTAATTGCTTGCAATCTTCTCTGGTACTGGATATTGTTGTGGTGTTGAATGGAGTTCCGGAACATGATGTTGACTTGCTTTAGCTCATTCCAAACTGTCTGGTAGTTGATGTTTGTTGTATTTAGCTCGCTTTGATGGATCCGCTGGAGTTGTTTTCTTAGCCGCTGTCTGTGAGCATACAAATTCTGGATGTACTCAGGAAGATGCTGATACCTGTCCTTTGACGTCCTAGGGCGCTTTTGCTTCTCCAGGGCTTCAGATACGGCATGTTGGAGATTGTCAATAGCTGCGTCGATTTCGGTATCCAGTAGATTCCTGTTTGAAGCCTAGTACGCTGCTGATGCGAAACGAAAAATCCCATACAAAAATGACACAACGAAATCATAAACGGAAAATTTCGTTCTGCTTTTCGTTTTGCAGTACGCTGTTCGAAGAGCGAAATTTATAATTGTAGCAGATTATTTGGAGAAGTCTCCACTCCTTTTTCGCACTGAATTAATTATACAGACTATTTATTGTGTGCGGAAAATGACATTTGAGTTTTATTTGTTTTTTTTTTGTTTATCATTTTCTTACATCATGGGTTTCTTTGATTTTTTGAGTTTATGTGTGATTTTGTTTTTGGAATTAGTGAAACTCTCCAAGGATATTTTCCGTTGTGTTTTCGCAAGCGTTTCGTTGTCTGTTTGAAGATCACAGGAAATTTTCGTTTCGCATCAGCAGCGTACTAGGCTTGAAGGTGGAAGAGTAATGCTGTCTTCGATGTCCCTGTGAAGTTTTTCAATATCCAGCCGTCTGAAGTTGATGAAGTTCTCAGGAGCTTCTGTCGTAAGGAGTATGGGTTGGTTAAGGTTGATGGAAAGTTGAACAGCTTCATGGTCTGAGTCGCTTTGCACTATTGTACAGATATAATTCCGGATTTCCGGAAGAATATGTACTAGGTTGGAGGAAGCCAGGAAGAAGTCCAGCGTCGAAGGCGTTCTAGGGAAAGTGGGTTTCGGCTGGGATATAACCACCAGAGAATGTTCGTTGCTGTTCAGTTCCATCCAGTCTACGATTGCTTTGCCTTCACTGCTGATTTTTGTGTCTAACCAAAGGTGATGTGTCGCATTGAAATCACCGCCAATGATGCCATAGGTACTTTGCTTCAGGATTCCGTTGAGGATGAGCAGGTCACTATGTATGTTTCTTGCAGAGGATGAGCACTTGAAGTAAGTACTGATGACTGTAAGGGTCTCACCTCTTCCCAGGGTCATCGTGATGGCAGTGGCTTCACTAGTCTGTAGTCCGGGGATGATGACTTCTGTTGTATTGGGGGAGAATTTGTCTTTTATGAAGACTGCTGTTCCAACGCGGTCCTCGTTTTTGTCTTGCCGGTACGTTTTGAATCCTTTGATGTTGATGTTGTTTCGTTTAGTGACGTTTGTCTCGCTGATGAGGGCAATATCTGGGGTGTTGTTCTTCATGAATAGATTGAATGACGTCCTCTTATCTAGGCTGTATAATGAATTAACATTATACGTCAAGATGCGGAGTTTCTTCAATGTCTTTATCACTAAGTTGGTTGTAGTTGGATGGGACGGCATTCCGGGCTTTATCCATGATGGAGATGAGGTTGGACCCGAGGAGTCGCTGGATTTCATTGTTGAGGTTCATGGATGGGGAAGTTGCTGAAGTTTTGGATGGTTTGACAGGCGCTGTCTTCACAGGGATGTTTTTGGCTGGGGTTCTTGGCTGCTGTTGATGCTGCGTTTTCGTTAATGATGGTCTGGGTGTTGAATTTTGTCTGGCCATTGCTGCGTAGCTGACAGCTGGACGGGTTACCACACAGGCTGACTTAGCGGCGAACTCTTTGTGCGCCTTCCTCTCTGCAATCACCTTGTTCCTCTCTGTTAAGCGAGCCTTTAGAGTGGGGCAGCCCTTGAAGCTTGCCGGGTGTCCTTCTTTCTGGCAGTTGGCACACCATACGTCAAGTCCTGTGTTCTCCTTTCGCTTGCATTGTCCGGGCTCGTGGTCTTCTTTGCACTTGACGCACACGTATTGGCGGCCACAGTTGGTAGCTACGTGTCCGAAGCGCTGGCAGTTTCGGCACTGGACGATGTCGTTGGATTTTAGTCGCTCCCAATGAACCCTCTGGTTCATTATTAGGGTCTTCGAGCACACCTCGTTGATATCACACGTCTTTGAAACTTCAACGACAAAGTTGTTGTAATGCTTTGTCTTGGCCTTCTTGGATTTGAAGTGCGTCACTGTGATTATTGGGAGTCCCTCGATGCGGAGCTCATCTTCGACTTCTGTGGCTGAGCAGGTAAAATAGATACCTTTCAGTAGAAGGAGGTTCTTCCTGTCTTCCCTTGGCGTGAATGAGTTGAACTGTATCTTCATAGTTTTGAGGTACTTCTTGATGGCTTCGAATGATGTTCTGTCCTGGGCGTTGATGATGGTGGTCTTTGTGCTCCTGTTTTTGAATGTCACCGATATGTTGCTCGCTTTGCAGTGTCTCCTTATTTCGGCGACACTTCCGGAGAAACAAAATATCGGAGGCATTCCAGGTCCCTTGCTTGGGTTGACGGCAGCTGAGGCATTGGTTGTCTTCGGGGTCTTAGTAGGAGCAGGATTAGAGGCTGCTACTGCTTTGATGGCGACTGATGATGTTGATGCTGTTGCAGCTACTTCAAGCTTGGCTTGTGTTTGTTTCTTTGCCTGGGTTGGAGGGATTTTCGTTGGCTCTTCGTCCAATTGGGGGCGCTTGGTTGTGATTTCTTTTTGTACAGATTTTCCGGTTTACGTGGTCTCTTCTGACCAGGTAAAGGTGAATCACTGAAGTCGTCTTCTGAGCTCACATCCGATGTCTGTCTGTGTGGAAGCGCTTCGCTTATGATCTCCTCTTCTTTAGCGCTCACTTCCAAGCCCTCTTCTGCTTCTTCGTCACTAGATGAATCACTGTTTAAAGAATCTTCTATCTCCATACTGTCATCTTCTTCGGTGTCTTCTTCGATGTCTTCTTCATTTACTTTGTTTGGAATGACAACAAACTTGCTGATTGTCTCGCTGAGCCTCGGTCCATAATCGGGACCTAGGTGGGTGACTATCCTGGTCAGTAATGCTTCAAGCGAAGCAAATGCTGCCTCCGGATTAAATGGCTCACCCATTTCCGGCTTTAATTTCACTTTCACTTTTATTTTTATTAGCACGGATTAGCTAAGCACAACACTATTTTAATAAAAACTATTGTTACGCGCACTAATCCACATTAATCACTTTGTTTTTGTTTGTTTCGGGATTATCCCTTTCCTTGCTGTCGATAATAAATCCAGGTAGCCCGCAGGTATACCTGAGTTTTAACCTTTTTTAGTTTAGGGGTAGATTTTAATTTAATTAAATTTCTTCCGCTATCGGTGTGTACGTTGTCACTGCACTGCACTGAATGATTATGACTGACTGCGAACTGATTTTATTCAGGAATTACTACTGCTTAAATACATTTTTTGGTCGGCGAATTGTTACATTCGTTCTTGTTGATTCTCATGATTTAGTGTAACCAAAACTAAATGTATTTTAATATGGAAAGTTGTGTAACGATGATTCTGAAGTCTGATTTCGGTGCTAATGACAGTGAATACGTGGAAAATGGATGCTGCGATTCTGTGCTAATAAACTTAGAACGCTTATGAAACAATCGGAAGCATAAAAACGTTCGACCATACTTTGTTTAGTTTTTTTTTCAGTTGATTGCATACAAAATTACGACGAAAGCATACCAGATAACGACACTTCTTTCTTGTTTTTGTCTCCAATGACGTGAAAAAAAAAAATGAAATATCAACAAATTTGGCAGTTTATATAGTTTTTTTAGTTGATTGCTTGAATTTAATGCATACAAGATTACGACACTTCCTTCTGATCTTTGTCTCCTATGACGTGCAAAATTGAAATATCAACAAATTTGGCAGTTTGTTTAGTTTTTTTTTTGTCAGTTGATTGAAAGAAACTTTGCATACACCCAACCTCGCACCTACCCAAAATCCTATAGTGAGCCAAGCAGGGGGGTTGCAGGGGGGCAGCATGCCCCCCCATACATACCTCATGATTACCACGGTGGTACTTTTGCTTAAGAAAGACTTTTTTACAAGAAAACTGTTGTAATAGGCGCCTGCCTGGCGACTTTACATACCCTAAGCGGAGCAACGGAGTTGCGTGAGCGGCACAGAGCCCCCCGAAGAGGGAGTTAAAATCCTTGGATCCCGCGTAGCGGGCCACCCGAGGTACTTTTGCTTTAAAAAGACGTTTGTACAAGAAAACTGTTGATATAGGCGCCTGCCTGGCGACTTTACATACCCTAAGCGGAGTAACGGAGTTGCGTGAGCGGCACAGAGCCCCCCGAAGAGGGAGTTAAAATCCTTGGACCCCGCGTAGCGGGCCACCCGAGGTACTTTTGCTTTAAAAAGACGTTTGTACAAGAAAACTGTTGATATAGGCGCCTGCCTGGCGACTTTACATACCCTAAGCGGAGCAACGGAGTTGCGTGAGCGGCACAGAGCCCCCCGAAGAGGGAGTTAAAATCCTTGGATCCCGCGTAGCAGGCCACCCGAGGTACTTTTGCATAAAAAAAAGACTTTTGTACAAGAAAACTGTAATAAAAACTTCCAAATAATAAAAAGAAGCTTTGTATACACCCAAACAAATTGTTTTTAAACTTGTAAATCGGCCATTGGGCGGTGATTTGAGGTATGTATTTTTGTTTTAATATTATAGAAAATACTCTTAAAAGTAAAAACAAATTTTAATTGTTAATGCCTAAAGACCATTTTAAGAGTTTTTTAGTGGCTTAATGAGCTAAAAAAAACGTTTAAAAGTAGTATTAAACTTTAAAAAAAATTTATAGAAAATACTAAGGAAAAAAATTTAAGCCCAGAGCATTTTTAAACGTTTTTAAGGCTTCGAGCCTGCATTAAATCTATTTTCTTCAGCTTGAGTAGTGATTGCTATTTCTGTTTCAAATTTGAAAAATAATTGTAGAAGATAACTATCTCAAAAAGTAAAAAAAGTTACCCTTTAAGGCCATTTTAAGTGTCGATTTTCACTAGTTTTACGCTTAAAGCCTAGTACGCAGCTGAAGCGAAACGAAAATTTTCTCTGGTCTCCAATTCGATAACGAAAACGTACTATGCTTAAAAAATAAAAAAAAAAAAAACGCTTAAAGTCCATTTTAAGCTATTAAAAAGAAAATTATACAAAATACTCCATAAAACAAATATTGAAGCGTTTTCAAATTTTTTAGCGCCTGCGAATCAGAACTGAATTCATTTTTACGCTTAAAAAGCATTTTCAGCGTTTAAATTACCAAAACGCCTAAAATGCTTTTTAAGCGTAAAAGGAAAATCCCCAACGTTTTTCAAGCTTTAAACACTTTGGTAATTCATAAGCACCAGAATTACCAAAACGCTTAAAATGCTTTTTAAGCGTGAAAGGAAAAGCCTTAATTAAACGCTTAACAAACTAAAACCCCTACCAAAATGAAAAAAAGTTAAAATATCTCTTCCGGAACAATTTATCGAAGAGGTCATGCCTCACCGGAGTTCTAAAAAGAACTGAAGTTTATTCGTTTTTAGTTAGTTTAGTATTTATTGAACAAATATATATACAATTTGGCTTATAACTAATATGATTCTATGATAAATTTACATTTGTTGGCACATAAGGGGCCTAACGTTATACAATGGGTGCGTTCAATCGATTACGTTTTACATCTGAATTTTCAGATTTCTGAATTTTTGGAGCTTCTGATTGGCCAGCTGTCATAAAAAGTTAGATGACTTTTAGTGACTTTTAGTTACGTTTAGTTACGTTTCATCTGAATTTTCAGACAAGAAATTCTCATCTGAAAATTCAGATGAAAGTTGTTTGTGGTGGGAGAAGTGCCAAAAGCACACATAAAAGCTGAACTTTATAATTTTCATCTTGTTGGTGGTTGATTTTTTAGTTTTTTTCATGAAAATTTAATACTTATTTAAATGAACGAACTTTTTGTTTATTGTTTAGTGAATTTTTAAATCAACAATTTGTTTAATTGATGTTTGGAAAGTTTTTCTATGTTTTTGTAAGTCATACATATCAATAAAAGGACTTTTAATGAAGGTAATGCAACCTGTTGCTGATTTAGTTACATATATTTTCATCCTCACAACTACTCAACTCTCAATGTTTAATTTACAAATGTAATTAAAGTTCTATTTTATTTCGCTTCAATGTAAATCCTTTAGGTAAATGCAGGAATTTGACACAATGACTTTCGACTGAAATTTCAGATTTTTTTTGCGTTCAACGACATAAATTCAGAAATCTGAAAATTCAGATGTTAAGCTATTTTTATTGAACCCGCCCAATGTCTTAAGTTTAACAATTTATAGATATATAAATTACGTCAAAAAAAAAAAATTTAATTTAAAAGTCGGTTGACTTAATCGTCCTCAGGGTGTTCATTCCCGGTTGTCAGTTTATTCCCGAATCACAATTGCTTATATACTGCATTTGGACGGCGAATTTGTCACTCGGTACTTGTTGATTCTCATAATTTAGAGAGACCGAGCAACATCCCCCTACCAAGTCCAGATAACAACTGAAATTAATGTCGATCGAACACACAGTACACATATTAAAGGTAATATATTGCGCAGGTTGTCAAAGTTGGAAATGTCAAAAAATTAAAAATGGCTGTTCGAGTGACCACAGGAACTCAACGCGCATCATTAGAAACAACAACAAAATATTGAAATTAGACAAGGAAAGGGGCACTGAATCCACCATTTTACCACCATAATACCTCGATTTTGACAGATGCGCAGAACTGAACAAAAATGAAAACGCTAATGATATTACCTTTAATATGTGTACTGTGGATCGAACATGCTTATATACTTTTTTTTTAAAAAAGGGGAGGAGCCTAAACCAGTGCGGTCTTCTGCAAACCAAAATAGTAGGAAACTTCGTTCTCCGTGATTCTCATCATTTTGTGTCACCAAAATGTATGGGAATGAAATTTCTTCATGCGCTGTCGCCATAGTATCAAAAAGTAGGATCCTGTGGGGAAACGTGACTCGGGCAAACGTGCCACGGGCAAACGTGGCACGGGGAAACGAGCTGCGGGGAAACGTAGCCAACCCATATATCCATTAAGTGCCAGTTTAAAAAAATCAAAAAAAAAGTTGGTAAAAAGTTTTTTTCCAAAACTTAAAAAAAATAAACAAATAATAAATAAATAAATCCAAGTGTCAAATCTACAATTGCCTGGCCCGCTGCGCGGGTTCCAATGATTTGCACCCCCTTTTTGGGTCCTCTGTACCACTCACGCAAATCCGTTCCTCCGCTTAGGGTATGTTCATTCACCGCAGGTGCCAATATAACAGTTTTTTTTTTTACAATAATTTTTAGTCCTTAAAGAACTTTTTTTAAGCTATAAATTATTTCAGCAGCATGCTTAACTTATTGTTAGAGAATTGTCGGCACCAAAATGAACTTCGGCACCTCGCTTTTTCATAATGAAAATCAACAAGAACGAATGTAAAATTCGCCGACCAATTTTTTATTCAAAGCTTTTTAAGCAAATAATTGTAAAAATTGCTTAAAATACTTTTTAAGCGTTTTTGCATAATTTAGTCAAAATTCCAAAAATTGTTGAAAATTCGCAACAAACGCTTTAAATGCATTTTAAGTGTATTTTTTTTTTTTTTTTTAAGGAGGCTTGAGCATTTTCCAGAATTATTTCTTGCTTAAAATGCCTTTTAAGTGTTTCATCATTTGTTCCGTGGCCCCGCCCAATTGGTCAAAATATTTAAAAAAAAAATCAATATTTTTCCTCAAAAAATTCATTGCATTCGAATCATTTTATACATTAAGGTATTTTGCAGAATTAAAAAAAATTCTAGCTTAAAATTTTTGCCGTCTTCTTCTGATTGGCTAAGAATAATTAAAAAATATTTCAATAAAATTAAATACTTTTTCAAAAAATATTAATTTAGAAATATTTTTTTAAAAGTACAAAATAATACTTTAAAAAGAGTAGTGAAAATCCCGTCAAATATTTATAAAAAAATATTTCGGCGGGATTTTTATTTATTTTTTTGTCGGGATTTCGTGATTCGGGATTTCGTTACTCTCCCGTATAAAATATTTATTTTCTGGAATAATAAAACACATTTGTGGTTAGGGAAATTTCTTTAATCTTGCGTGAATTTTAACTAAAAATCCCATTTAACCCATCTATTTTAATCCAGTTCGGACAGCAAAAATACAAAAATTATCCCATTTTAACAAAACGTCAAAATTTAAACAGTGGTAGAAAATTTTAACACGGCCTAAGACACAAATTTGTGTGTTAAACTAAGATGGTAAACATCGTAAACATGTGACCTTAGAAGAAATAGGGGAGCGGGCACATCGAGGAAAAAGTGAGGTTTTTTTTCAAAATAGTGTGAGTTACACAAACACAAATGCATTCACACATGCACTTAGGTTTTGATCACAACAATAAACGTACTTACCATCATTTTCGCCAAATAACTCAAGAATTAGATCATCGAAATCAATTTGTTCATACAATTGTATAAATTTACTTTTTTGGCTTATTTTGGGCATTTTTAAAATGTGGATGTCAAATTTTACGAATGTTAAAATTAAATAAAATATTTTAAACTGTTTGACGTTTAACGAACAGCTGATTTGTTTACCATATCGTTTACCACATTTACGATGGTTTTTTGGTGCTTTCATGAAAAGTGTGTCGGAAACTACGATTTTATGACAACGTAAAGTTTAAGACGTTGCATGAATACCCGTAATGCAAATTGAAACAAATCGTATGAGTTTTGTTCTATTTTTCAACGTTTCTCGACCAATTTTATCGATGCGAGGGTTACAGAACGTAGGCACTGTTATCCGTCGGAGAAAATAGGAATGTCCCAAAAAGCATTTATAATTGCGATAAAAATAAATTTTAACATTTTTTCAAGAACTTCAAAAATAATAATTTATACAGCTTTGAACTCGAAAGATTGAAGAGTTTAAAATTGACAAATTAAGTGAACAATTCACGCGAATCAAAAAATTCGAACGGATCAGAGAACAGAATTGAGCTGTTTTTTATAATAAAAATAAATTCAGCTCCTATTATTTAGATGAAAAAAATGTTTTAAAAAACTAACGAAATGGCTCCTAAAAGATCGTTATTTGCATTAAAATAAAGTAATCAAAATTTATTCGTGTAAAATCTTTACATTTAAACGGTTAAAATAGATGATTCCTTGGCCATTGCAGACTGTTGAATGCCTGGACGTTTATCAGATTCCAAGAAACTTATGGGAATACCGTCATTTTTGTCGTCTGAGGACACGCTTGTGACTGCAACAAGTAGTTCCAAAGCTCCCTGCAGTTCCAACAAATCGTATGTAAGTTTGATCTCTTTTTGCAAAACATCAGCAAGTTTAATAAATGTTTTACCAAGATTACCAGTAAACTCATGGAATTCATCTTCGTACACATCTAATAAGATCATACCAACATCTATAAGAACACGCAAAAATCGATGTTCGCCTATGTGTTGTATAAGAAAAATAATGACTCTCGCCAAAAACGAATGCGAACGTCCAGCAAGTGCACGATGCAACCCCTTGCGACGAATCAACTCTTGCATCACGGTCACAGTAACCTCTGGAGTTTTAGCCATTACAACAGACTTTATTGCATAATCGAGGCATTTGGCATATTCATACTTCCGTAAATTATGGTCGTACTCTGTTTCTGGTTGTCTTTTGTGGTTTATGATTTCGTGATGAACTGTACTTGACGTCATTTTCCGACTTAGCTTAATTTGATTGATTCGATTGCTTTGACCTTCTTCCATGTTCTGTATAGAAACCAATCCATCGACCATACCTGCGACAACAAATTGATCTTTCGGGGCAACCGCAAGACTAAGGACTGAGTTAGGGAAGTTCAGTGTGTGTACGTTCTGGTAAGAAGCAACATCGTAGATTTTGACATGTCTATCTAACCCGCCCGATAGTATCCGTTTACCATTGGAAGCAAGTCGGAGGCAGGTGACTGTCTTATGGTGTTGTGATAGCCTGGTAAGTAGCTTTCCACCGGCAAATGCATCCCATACACGAACCTCTGTCCCACCAGCACTAATAAATATACCACCAGTCGGTAGGAATAGAAGTGATTCGACTGCGCTTTCGTGATTGACGCTGAAAGCAACCTGCTGAGTGCGGGTGTCATAAAAATTTATTTTACTATCGTATCCACCTGAAACGACAATGTTCGACGACGCAGGATTTACACAACCTGCTCTTATGTAGTCAGAATGCTCACTATAAGTGTGCACTACTTTTTCAGAGGCAATATCCCATAGCTTTACTGTTTTGTCATCGCTGAAACTGGCTATTTGTAATAAGTCGGGAGTAAAAAACGTTCTATGAGTAGGCGCTTTGTGGCCTTTGAAAAGCCGGAGCACGTTTTTACTTGTGGTGTCGAATAATTTCACAGCTCCCTGTTCGTCTCCAGCAACCAAAAGTCGACCGTCTTGTCTGAAACTACCACCATAAGCATTCTCTTGAAACTTGGATAGGTTCTTCACAACAAGTTTGGTAATGGGATTGTAAATTTGAACCCTTACAGAGCATGTGACGGCAAAGTAATGTGGCTGAACTGGACTAAAATCGATGTAGTCAATTGCTCCAAACTCTTTCACCAGGGTGGGCACCTACCAACAGCAATAAAAAAAATAAATGAGGGTTATTATGTTAAAATTCTTTACTTACACTGAGTTTTTTCCAATAAAGTGTGTCTGGTGTTATTTCTCTAGTTGTTTTTTTAAATTTTTTAATATTCAGGGGCTTAAAATTCGTCATTTTTCTTCTTATTTTTTTGTTTACCAATATCAAAAGGTAAATTTACTCGGTAGCAAAATAAAAAAAAATGTTGACAAATTTTACTCACGTGTTCATTTAAGTTTTGTTCCCGAAATTTTTCTGACTTAAATGTCAAATTGAGGTGTGTTCCACGGAAAAAATCAATGAATTTCGGGGGTCTCCCCCGGATTGGTTGAAAAAAACGACAGCGGGGATTAGCGACGCCATGACAGTAAAAAACAAACTATCGATAACATGTATGCAATTCATGCCGGAAACACATTCTTCGGTGCGCTTAAAAACCCTTCCACACTATCCCACTGAGTATCAATACAAAGTGGAAAAGAATTCCATGCTACTGCCAAATTTGTGAGAAAGAAATTTCTTTTCATTTTTTGACCACACACAACAGTTTAATTTAACCTCAATAAAAATGTGATGAAATGTGTGACAGAATTAGAACCATTTCTAAAAATTCTCATGTATTAACACATGTCAAATGGTGTAGGCTGGGAATATCATATTTTGTTTCCACACTGTTATACATGATTTGTTTCACACTTTTTTGACATGTATTAATACTCAGTGGGATAGTGTGGAAGGGCTTTAACTTAAACCCCGAGAATTCTCCGGGATTAGTTGTTGTTGCATTTAACATGTTAATTGTTTAGCACCGACGTCGTTTTTTTCATCCAATTCCCCCGGGCTTGCAAAAAAACACGGCTAATAACCAAATACATACTTGAACCAGCGTTGAACTTTATTTAATCCGCCGAAATCGGTAAGTTAAAAACTTGAACCGAGGCCATTAGCGCCAGTTGTACAATAGTGGTTCAGCCTCGGTTCAAGATTTTAATTCACCGATTTCGGCGGATTAACTGAGATCACACACTTGAACAGTAAACCACTGTTGAAACTCAATTAATCCGCCGGAATCGATGGATAAAAATTGCTGAACCACGGTTTAAATATTTGTACAACTGGCCCTAGTAAAGCCTAGTACGCTGCTGATGCGAAACGAAAAATCCCATACAAAAATGACACAACGAAATCATAAACGGAAAATTTCGTTCTGCTTTTCGTTTTGCAGTACGCTGTTCGAAGAGCGAAATTCATAATTGTAGCAGATTATTTGGAGAAGTCTCCGCTCCTTTTTCGCACTGATTTAATTATACAGACTATTTATTGTGTGCGGAAAAATGACATTTGAGTTTTATTTGTGTTTCTTTTTGTTTATCATTTTCTTACATCATTGGTTTCTCTGATTTTTAGCGTTTATGTTTTATTTTGTTTTTGGAATTAGTGAAACTCTCCAAGGATATTTTCCGTTGTGTTTTCGCAAGCGTTTCGTTGTCTGTTTGGAGATCACAGAAAAATTTCGTTTCGCATCAGCAGCGTACTAGGCTTAAGCATAGTACGCAGCTGAAGCGAAACGAAAATTTCCATACAAAAATTGAAGCAACGTAATCATAAACGAAAAATTTCGTTTTCATTTTTGTTCTGCAGTACGCTGTTCAACGAGCGAAATTGATAATTGTAGCAGATTATTTGCAGAAGTCTACACTATTTCGCACTGAATTATTTGCACGAACCATTAATTTTCTGCGCAAAAGTGACATTCAAGTTTCTTTGTATTTTAATTTGTTGTTTCTTTGATTAAAGCAAAGGCTTCTGTAATTGTTTTTGATTTTTTATTTTTTTTTACAATTAGTGACATTTATTTTTTCCGTAGTCGTTTCGTTTACGTTTTCGCTACCGACTTGGAGACCAGAGAAAATTTTCGTTTCGCTTCAGCTGCGTACTAGGCTTTAAAGTAGGGTGTCCATAATGTAAATGAAAAAAAAGAGAACATTTCCAATATGCAAACACAACCAAAAAAAACATCAACCAAAAACGATTAAAATAACGACTTGTTCACAAAATATTTTTTTAATTTATTAAGAGAATTAGTTTCAGGTATAGAAGACAGAAGAGTTTCAATTTAAAACAGTTTAGAAAACATTAATCAATAATTCAAAAACAAAGTCACGCTCTTCTGATTTCCATTCCGAATCAAATCCGTTAACACTTAACTGAATATAAAAAAAAATAAAATGTGTAGAAATTCACACAAATGCACAGAGTTTCAAACTAAAGAAACGCACCTTTTTAGCTGAAACAACATTTTTAAAATTTTGCCAATTCCAAATCGGATATAAAAATTCCAAACGTCAAAAATTTTCAATCCGATCGAAAATCAAAGCACATCAATCCGCAAGTATTGAAAGCAAAAATTATTTCAAAAACACCTATGGTCTTATTTATAAACGTTGTCTAACTTAAGACAACTGCCTAACTTTGGAAAATGTATTCAAAAACCTTGTTTATTGTTGTCGTATAGCTGCCTAACTTAGACACAAGAGTAGATTGTCCAAACCGAGAATAATGTGATATTTATTTTAATTAAATAAAGCATATTTCCACCAATTTGAAAATAGTTAGACAGTGTCTAAGTAGACAAAAATCTAATAAGTATGACTGCTAGAGTTTGAAAACGATAGGATTTTATGAACGATGGAAATTCAGAACAGGGTGAATATTATGATTCTTAATCTGAAGTTTCATATTTTCGAAAATTTTATTTGTTATTATGGGTATTTATTTTCATTTAAAAATATATTGTAAAACTTTTGAAAGTTTTAATACTTCAAACGGTAAGCCACTATTAAAATTGACTAAACAGTTTCCAGTTCCCACTTTGAAACTGTTATTTTCTTCGAAAAAGTACGCTCCACGTTCACCTATTTCCAAGGAAAACAGAAAAAAACAAAAAAATTTTCAAAACTTCATACATAATTATATTATGGCCTGCATCATCTACTGTTAAGTACTTCTGGCTTAGGCAACATACTTATGCTCTGAAGTCAAATAAGTTTAAAGCACTTCAATAATGTAGACACGAATTGTATCCACGCAAAAATGCAGCACCATCAGTATAAAGAAATTACATATATAGTAAATTACTGTTGTTTGTGTTTCTCTAATCAAAAATAATATATACGACAAAAATTACATTTATATTGAGGTTTGATTTGTTGGCAAAATTAAATTGCTCCATTCATCATCTACTGGTAAATACCAAAAAGAAACTTTGCAGGGCCCAATGGAACAGACCTAAAAATAGTAATAAATTCGGAAAGAAATTCAGAATTATTTGAGGAACAAAAAAAATTAACCCTTTTTTATCAGACACTGTTTTCCGAAAGTCTTCATTTTTTAGTTTCACATTCAAAATCAAATATTCGCAACATCATCAAGATCATCCAATGAAAATTGAAGTTTCCATTTTTCTATGTACTTAATATATTTTTTGTAACAATTAATGCATTTTATTTCAAGCATTGTACTTCACTTTCAACCTGTTTTTATTTAAATTGTTAAGGATTGATTTAGGGCTGAGTGGAATACATTTTTTTTGAGGGAATCTAAAATTGTTGAAACTTCCAAGTTCCAATGGTGAATTGTTTTCAAAGTTGAGAATCACATAAAATTTGAAATACAATTATTTTGAAGTTCATTTGTGGAAAACCTATTTTGTATTTCGAAAAAGAGACTAAAAAGAGGACGTGCAAAAAAAAGATAACAAAAAAAGAATTTTATGAAAAAAGAGAGTGTAAAAAAGATCGGAATAGAAAAAGAGAACATGTTCTCTATAAAAGAGATGTTCTGGAAACGCTACTTTAAAGCCTAGTACGCTGCTGATGCGAAACGAAAAATCCTATACAAACGAAATCAGAAACAAAAAATTTCGTTTTGCAGTACGCTGTTCGAAGAGCGAAATTTATAATTGTAGCAGATTATTTGGAGAAGTCTCCGCTCCTTTTTCGCACTGAATTAATTATACAGACTATTTATTGTTTGCGCAAAAATGACATTTGTTTTTTTTTTGTTTATCATTTTCTTACATCATGGGTTTCTCTGATTTTTTTCGTTTATGTTTGATTTTGATTTTTAGAATTAGTGAAACTCTCCAAGGATATTTTCCGTTGTGTTTTCGCAAGCGTTTCGTTGTCTGTTTGGAGGTCACGGAAAAATTTCGTTTCGCATCAGCAGCGTGCTAGGCTTTAATCTGGATTTATCGAGTGAATAATATGGGCGTAATACTCGGAAGATGTCGGAAGAAAATTCTCTCAGTTCACTTACGCATGGACCGGTCGGTGAGTGCTCTTCACTTCCGAAAGCAAAAGTTAACGAAAATTGGTCGAAACGAAGCAAACCTCAGTTATGGGCACACGTCATATGAATTATTTGCCGAACTATAAAGCCCGCATCACACGACGCTTGTTTTCCTGCTAGAAATGCTTGCTGGCTTTCGTGCTGGTTTTGTTGCATGGTGTGGTGCTGGATGTTTTGCTGGTTTGAATTTTTTGGCTTCACTCGATGATTGTTTTGGAGCTGGATTCTCTGATGGTTTTTTGACATTTCTTTGATGTGTTTCTTTGAGAGAACACAGTACACAATATTTTTCTAAACAAATTTTCACAAAAAATGCATACATCTGATAGAACTAAATATACAAATTAATGAAATCACATTTAATTTTGTTTAAAGTTGAAAAAACTATTAGAAAATAAATAAAAACGAAATAGAAAAAATGACATTTGAAAATATACATCTACCTTTTGACGTCTGCTAAAATCCAGCAGCAAAACAAGCAAGAAAAATAGCACCGGTTCTAACATTGAAATCTAGCAGCGCTTCTATCAAGAGAGCCAGCAGTGACGCCATTTTCCAGCTCAATAGCCAGCACGAAAGCCAGCAAGCATTTCTAGCAGGAAAACAAGCGTCGTGTGATGCGGGCTTAATAGGCATGAGCTAGTTTATGCACGCTTAAGCCAACGAGCCAATATATGAAATTCCTATTGAGTAGCCATAATGGAGTCCAGGGGCCAATTTCACAGAACATACACATCATACAATGTATGATTTTGACAACTATGATACACCAATTCTAGGCGTGTTTTTTTGCAAGCCCGGGGGTTATTGGACGAAAAAAACGACGATGGGGCTTAATGAAAAACTTGGCAGCACCGTGTAATGTGCAGTGATATTTCGAAATCAGCTGCAAGATTGACAGTGACAGAAGAATTTGAATTAAAAAAAAAATAATTCCTTAAATAATTTTGACCAGAAAATTGGTTATTTTATTAAGAATAACTCGAAATTAATTTAATTATCTTTGCCGTGTATTCGAAAGTCTAAAATAGTACAAAAAAAATGTTGAGTAACAAAAATTTAGGCTTCTACAGAAGGTGTTGGATAAAATGAGCAAAACTTTTGGATTCCCCGTAGGAGCTGCAACTTTAACTGAAGAAATTAGTATTGATGTAGGATCCCATATCGCAGTAGATTTATAAAAGGTATACACTCTGACAACATAGAAATTATCCTACTTCATTTACTAAATTTCTTTTTGGTGAACGCTTCAGTGGAGGCAAGATCTTGTTAAAGCTGGATTAATGGGTCGTAAATCTGGAAAGGTATGATTTTTGTACGAATGAAAATCTAAGGACGGTCGAGAGGTCAATCAGGAAGCTCTCGAAATCATCAAACAATAGCAGTGTTGAAGATATAGAATTGCGTATGGTTTCTCGATTTATCTACGAAGCTGTTCTCTGTTTGGGAGAGGAAATTCTCGATAGCCCATTGGAAGGTGATATCGGTGCTGTATTTGGTTTGGGATTCCCACCATTCACCGGTGGTCCATTCCGTTAGGTTGATCAATATTCAGCATCAAAATTAGTCAACAAAATGCAATCATATTCTGATTTATATAATGCACCTTTCAAACCAGCTCAAACTTTATTAGATATGGCTAATGGTCCATCAAAGAAATTTCATATAGAAAAAAACAGCTTCGAAATTGTAAGGTATATTTAAAAAATCAATAATACCTACTGATGGTTCTAAATATAAAGGCAAGCGAAAGAAGATATATCGAAATTAAGTGCACTTAAAAAGTTATAATTTATGTAAAAAAAAAAAATATAATACACAACCTTGCATTTAATGTATTTATTTCTAAAAACGAAATCATAAATATATGTCTTAACGTTATGTTTATAAGAAAATAAAATCATTTTTTATCTAAAAAAAATAACTGGTGGTCCTAAGAAGTTCAATGCGAAGCATGTAGATTCTTATTAGTTTTTTTTTCCTCGGTTTGCAAGAGCACAAAGAGTTTGAAATCTTCAGAAAACGCATCTTATGCGATTTAACGCAGTTTGATGAAAAGTCTGTCTAAATACCTACCCGACAGCGCGTACGCGAAAATGATTTGGGGTAGGTGCTTGCTTCATTGGGATGATTGAAACGGTTTAGAGTTTTTACTTAGGTCCTCTTACATTATTTAAAATTCATTTTCAATTCTATCAAAAATTAAAAAAAATTTCTATCTAAAAGTAATTCTGCCATTATTTTTGAAAATTGAACAACGGCGGAATTACTTTTAGATAGAAATTTGTTAAAATTTTTGATAGAATTGAAAATGGATTTTGTGTAACGTAAGAGGACCTAAGTAAGAACTCAAAACCGTTTCAATCATCCCAATGAAGCAAGTAGTTTTGTAGTTACAGCATTTTTTATGTAACCGTCAAACAAATTTCGTATGATTTTCTATTGAAATTCTTGTAAGAGCTACATAAAAAATGCTGTTATTTCAAAACTATTTGCTTCATTGGAATGATTAAAACGGTTTTGAGTTCTTATTTAGGCCCTCTTACGTTATACATAATTCATCTTCAATTCAATAAAAAATTTAAAAAAATTTCTATCTAAAAGTTATTCTGCCATGATTTTTGAAAATTGAACAACGGCGGAATTACTTTTAGATAGAAATTTTTTTAAATTTTTGATAGAATTGAAAATGGATTTTGTGTAACGTAAGAGGACCTAAGTAAGAACTCAAAACCGTTTTAATCATTCCAATGAAGCAAATAGTTTTGAAATAACAGCATTTTTTATGTAGCTCTTACAAGAATTTCAATAGAAAATCATACGAAATTTGTTTGACGGTTACATAAAAAATGCTGTAACTACAAAACTACTTGCTTCATTGGGATGATTGAAACGGTTTTGAGTTCTTACTTAGGTCCTCTTACGTTACACAAAATCCATTTTCAATTCTATCAAAAATTTAAAAAATTTTCTGTCTAAAAGTAATTCCGCCGTTGTTCAATTTTCAAAAATCATGACAGAATTACTTTTAGATAGAAATTTTTTTTAATTTTTGATAGAATTGAAAATGAATTTTAAATAACGTAAGAGGACCTAAGTAAGAACTCAGAACCGTTTCAATCATCCCAATGAAGCAAGCACCTACCCCAAATCCTATAGTGACATGCCCAAGCAGGTGGGTTGCTTGTACGCCGTAATGCTGGATGCTAGCACTGTATTTATGTAAGCAAGCAAAAAAAGCATAGAAGTGAGAAGCACTTAATTTCGTGTACGCTGTCGGGTCTTTAGACAGACTCTTCATCAAACTGCGTTAAATCGCATAAGGTGCGCAAGTCTTCAAGGGATAAATCACTTTTGTGTGCAATTGAATTCGATGATTGACTTTCACTTGTACTAGGACCTGGTGTTGTACCTGTTGATGGAGCTTCGCTTTGCTGTTTACGACTGCATCCCGATGCTCGAGAGCCATTTCGGCCATCCGTTTCAGACAAATCTCCATCGCCAGCACCTCCACTTCCCTGTGAGAAATCCGTATTTCTACAAACGTTGCGTTTTCATCATCTACCGTTTCATCGCCAGATTCATTATCGGTATAGTGCAGCGAATAGAAAATAAGAGAACCACTCTAGTGCATCCACATAGTCTGTCCAGTGTCTTACAATAAGCAGCCGAGACAAATTGCTCGTTAGGGACCTCAATGGTGGTGATGAGTTTAAAGTCCTGCAGAGATCGTAGTTGCATACTTCCATCAGCACACACTACACAAAGAGCACACAAATTTAGCTTATCAGCAAGAATATTTTTTATATTTTACAAATAAAAAGGTATAACTTACCTTTCGAATCGCCATCTTTGTGTTCAGACATTTTTATTTTTTATGTAAATTGTAAAACGAAAATTGATTAACGTCGGTTTTGACGTTTCTATACAATTTATCGATAACTTAACCAAAGTTGTATTTGGTAGCACAGTTTTTAGCTTGTCCAAGAGTTTAGCACCGAGAATTCTGTACGCTTAAGCTAATCCCGCAGGAGGATTAGTTGTTGTTGTATTTAACATGGTGATTGTTAAGCCCCGCCGTCGTTTTTTTCGTTCAATAACCCCCGGGCTTGCAAAAAAACACGCCTCCTGTTTCATAGAATTGTTGTATGATCGTCTGACATACATCATAACATCGACTGGAATATTTCCAATGAGCTTCTGTTTCACAGAATTTTTGCATGTTTGTATGACTAGAATTTATGACATCTTTTCATACATTTGATACACCATTAAAATTTAGTGTTAGACAAATAAAACTTTGGTATTTGGTAATCGGTCGTCTTCTTTCTTTGCCCTTTATTTAAAATATTTTAAATATAATAAATTATTATATTATATTATAAATATATTATTAATAATAACAATTAAACAAATTTTTAAAAAAGTAATAATGGCTTCAAAAAGAAAATACAACAAGGTAAGTTTTTTTTAATTAATTTGAGGGTTTTCTAAACCAATGGGAAACACGTGTTGACGCCGACGAACCAACAATATCAACAAGTTGTTATTGTTTTTTTCTTCCGAATTGGTTTAGGAATTGCTCTATTTTTTCTTGCCTTGATCCAACCTACATGCCCTATATACCCGCCTTGGTCCAACCTACATGTCCTATTCACACCTTATGCAAATCACCCTGTTGAAAGTTATAGAATTTTTTAAATAAATTTCAATATCTTTCAACAACAACAAACCTAATTTTCATTTTGTTTTTCTGCCTGTTAAGACAACGAAGGAGCTTCAATTACTTGTCCTGAAGGACATGTTAGAGTCCAAAAACGCCCTTTTTGGACAATTTAAAGGAAGTAAACTAACAAAAACAGACATTCAAAACGAATGGCTTAAGATGTCACGACTTGCAGCAAGTTATTGATTAACAACTGATGACGACGGGGAAAAGTTTCGTAAGACCACTTGTCAGAATTGGCGGCGGAGTGCAATGGTAAGATTTTTATACTGAAAGATCAAATTTACTTGAATATAGGCATTATTAAACATAAGACATTTTAATTATTCGGATTAGCCGCGTTAAAATGTCTTATGTAAACAACCGCGGAAACCTTAAAAGTTATATTACTAAAAATAATATACAGTCGTATTTATAAAATTTTGGCTGGTGTATTTCAGTAGATAGTATATAGAATTTGTATTATTAAAAAAAAAAAATAAAAAAAACCTTACATATAATGTATTTATATAATTTTAGGCAAAGATCGACCGCATCAAGAAGACGGGTGCTGGTGGGGCTGGTGCCGAAGATTTGCTAGATGAAAACGACAAAATAATACTCGCAATAGTAGGAGACGAGGTTTGTTTGCATTTAAAGAATTATTTTATTTTTTAATTTCTATTTTTTTGCTAGGTCGCATTCGGAATTGGCTCTGAAGAGTCACATGGCGACAAAAACGACAGCTCAGAGCCAAGTCAACCGGTGTTGGCCAAGCACCACCAGCAGCCGTCTTCCAGTGGGGTACGGATAAGACAAAATTGATCTGCCGAGAGTCGGTCAACTGTTTTGAAAGACCAATAAATTAGAAGTTACCTTGTATTTGAGAACCCTTGAAGTCAAAGAAAAGGAGTTGCTGCTCAATCTTCCGCCATCTGAATTCACCAGAAACATCAAATGTACTCTATTATCTTCGGATGATGATGAGGCTGACGAGTACCTAAATTTAAACAATTCACCATAATTTATATATACGTAATCTATAGGCATTTTTTATTATCACCTGGATCTGTATCTGGATCTACTTTTAACACGTAATACAAAAACAAAATAATGGGAAATTTTCCAAATTTGTTTTTGTATTACGTGTTAAAAGTAGATCCAGATCCAGATCCAGGAGAAAATTAAAAAGGCCTTATATAAGGTCACTGTAAACTTTATACTCGTTCAAATTATTTGCCATTGTCTGAAAATGTTAGATTTGTACACTTTTTTGCTCATAACTTGAAAGACTAACATACAAAGTTATAGGCACACAAAATATATCACTTTGTATGAATACACTACCATACAAAGTGATATATTTTGTGTGCCTATAACTTTTGTATGTTAGTCTTTCAAGTTATGAGTGTGCTAAATCTAACATTTTCAGATCATGGCCATATAACCTGTACATATTTTTATTTATGTATCACTATCATCTTAATTTAAAAAAAAAACATTGAATGTGAATTTATTTTATAATTTATTTATTACTTATAACTTAAATTAATAAAATAAAAGGCTGTGTTCGCTCTTATTTTAATTATAATATAATCTGAATTTTTCTTTAAGAATTTTTTGTTTTTCGCAATTGGGAAGGGGGTCTATTTCAAAAAGGTACATATGAATTTTGTATCAATTTCCGTTTGACACCAAAACTTTCTCAGAAATTCGAATTTCAGAAAATTCAATTAGTTTAAAGGAATTTCTTGAAATTTGAAAATATACCATTTCAAAACCACTAGCCTTATGAGAATGGTTGAAACGGTTACAAGTTTCATTTGAAGTTTTCTAGTCATTATAAAAACCATTTTCAAGTCGAACCATGATTTCAAAAAATTTCCATATGAAAGTAATTTCGGCATTTTTCAGTTTTAAAGCAAATGGCGAAAATACTTTTATATGGGAATTTTTCGAAATCATGGTTCGATTTGAAAATGGTTTTCATATTCATTTAGGAGACTTCAATTCAAACTCAAAACCGTTCCAATAATTAAAATGAAGCAAGTAGTTTGGAAATGAAATCATTGTATATCTCTGAATTTCAGGAAATGTCTGTTACTTTTAAGAAATTTCGTGAAATGTTTAGACCTACCACGCTGTCGTTTCAAAACTATTAGCTTTATAAGGGTGACTGAAACGGTTATAAGTTTCATTTGAAGTCCTCTATTCATTATAAAAACCATTTTCAAATCGAACGATGATTTCGAAAAATTCCCATATAAAAGTATTTTCGCCATTTGCTTTAAAGGCTCTCCCAAACCAACGCGAAACATTCGCCGACGACAGATTTTTGTTGTTGTTTAGCGTTGTGTATTTGTCATATTTTGTGTTATTGTGAATGATTCGCTACGATTTCGCGTTGGTTTGGGAGAGCCTTAAAACTGAAAAATGCCGAAATTACTTTCATATGGAAATTTTTTGAAATCATGGTTCGACTTGAAAATGGTTTTTATAATGACTAGAGGACTTGAAATGAAACTTATAACCGTTTCAGTCATCCTTATAAAGCTAATAGTTTTGAAACGACAGCGTGGTAGGTCTAAACATTTCACGAAATTTCTTAAAAGTAACAGACATTTCCTGAAATTCAGAGATGTACAATGATTTCATTTCCAAACTACTTGCTTCATTTTAATTATTGGAACGGTTTTGAGTTTAAATTGAAGTCTCCTAAATGAATATGAAAACCATTTTCAAATCGAACCATGATTTCGAAAAATTCCCATATAAAAGTATTTTCGCCATTTGCTTTAAAACTGAAAAATGCCGAAATTACTTTCATATGGAAATTTTTTGAAATTATGGTTCGACTTGAAAATGGTTTTTATAATGACTAGAAAACTTCAAATGAAACTTGTAACCGTTTCAACCATTCTCATAAGGCTAGTGGTTTTGAAATGGTATATTTTCAAATTTCAAGAAATTCCTTTAAACTAATTGAATTTTCTGAAATTCGAATTTCTAAAAAAGTTTTGGTGTGTCCCTGTCAAACGGAAATTGATACAAAGTTCATATGTACCTTTTTGGAATCTGTTATTGATACTTTAAAAGGATACATCCAACTTTTGGAAATCGAGGCGATGTTACAAAAAATAACTCTTCCAACGCCTACAAATAAAATGCTGTTGGATGAAAAACTAAGAAAAAGTTAGAAATTTGTTTAGAAATTTGGCATAATAATGCCAAAAATAAAATACAAATTACAAACTTCAAATTAAATTTGATTTTATAGTCTTGAAGTCGAAAGTTAAGACAACAAAAAATATAGCGGACACAATTTTTAATAGCGAAAGTAGGTACAATTTATTAAACTTCAAATGTAAATTTTCTGATTCAAGATAATGACATGCATACGAATGATTTGTATAATAATTGCGTTTGTGTATAGATATGTATTGTATATATGGCAACAATAAGTATTTATTCATTATATTAATCTTAATTATTAAAAGTATTTATATAATTATTTAACGCCGTAATTGCTTGGGTGTTGTCGTTTTCACTGTCTGGAATGTGTTCTTCGGTGCCATCGTCATCATCGTTTGGAAAAATTGTTTGATTTTCGTTAGTCATTCTTTTGCGAATGTTGTACAAAACAACGCATGAATTTATGACTTTTGCACAACTGAGTGCCGATCTTAGGCGCAGCCCATTTAAACATGGAAAAATTTCCTTTAATTGACCAAGGCTGCACTCAACAATTTGTCGGGTTTTTTTTAATTTGTATACAAAGCGATTCTTTGCCACTCCATCTGCCACAGCAACTGGAACGTTAGGGGTAAACAACCACTTTCTTAACGGATAGCCAGAATCACCAATTATAATGGCACCCGGAAATGGCCGCCACTCTTCGTTATTCCATTTGTGGTAAAACCTACTGCATTGCAAAACACGGCTATCATGTACAGAACCGGGGTAGTTACTATTGATGGCATAAAACCGATAGTCAGCACCAGCAACTAGCATCACATTTATGGAATGGCTGCCTTTTCGGTCAACAAAGGATTGTTCATTTTCAAATGGTGCATCTATTGGTATTAACGATCCGTCAATAGCTCCACAAATACGAGGCATTCCTGCTGTCTGGAAAAATTGTTCTGCTACAAGGTTTGCATTTGCTGGCCACATCACTTCCTCGCCTTAAAAATATATATAATTGCATAATTGTTGTGATAAATATATTTTTATTAAGGAAAAAAACGTACCTAATAGTCGTTCAGAAATTACCGAGCAGACTTTGTTTACACAACGGCACACGGAAGCCTTGGAAATTCCATGAATGTTTCCTATACCATGGTATTGACTCCCATTCCCAAGCCAGTGAAGTTTCACGAGAAGTTGATGCAGTGGTGATAGGGCTCCACTGCAATTTGTTGGATGAACAATATATCCTCCCAATCGCTCCACTAAAAATTCGACACATAGGCGAGGCATACGAAATTTCTCACAAAATAAGGGTCTTCCATGTTAAAGTTAACTCTTTCATGGAGTGTTCTTCTTCTTGATATATTTACTCTTACTTCAATAATATCATCATTATCAAAAATTAGTTAGTCGCCCTCAAAAAAAATATCCATTATTATTATTATTACTTGTAATACAATTTTTCTTTTAAAAATGTATGTGATGTATGATCTGTGAAATTTTCCCCAGGGGCCCGTTTCTCAGATCATACATCACATACATTTCATACATCAAACAACACTTTCATACATCATACACATCATACAATTTTCTGTTTCTCAGATTTCATTGGAAGTGTTGTATGATATTTTGTTTGTTGTATGACGTGTATGATTTTGACATTTCATTAATATTGAGCGTCAAGTTAAAATAAATCTCAATTTTTTTTATTGTGAAGTAAATTATAGATCGTTTGTTGTTAGAAATAAAAGTAAATTCTAATAATTTTTAATATAATACCGAAAATCAAAAACAATAATAAGTCATCAAAATTTACCATTTTTTTAATTCAAAGATTGCATACTTTCGTATATTTTCGTTTGTTTACATTGATTTGTCCTTACACTTTTAACAATTACAACAAATTTATGTATATGCTGTATGAAATGTATGAATAATTTTAGGTTAATTTGCTGTATGATGTGTATGATAAATTTTTGAGAAACAGAATCATACAACAATCCAATATTTCCAGTGTAATCTCCGGTCATACATTGTTGTATGACATTGGATCATACAACAAATCTGAGAAATAGAAATCATACAACAGAACTGTCAAAATCATACAATGTATGTGATGTATGATCTGAGAAATTAGGCCCAGCTCCATTTCGTACAATTTTTCTAAGTTTCGTTCAATTAACCAAACATAAGCAAGAGCGGTCCGGTTCGCTCAGCGCATAAGTGAATTTGACAGCTACGGTTGAACACATACAAAATACACATCAAACCTATCGTCTGTTTAATGATTCGAGATTAATGAAAGTGTATGTGTGATATCTTTGCTATCTCGTTGTCGTTGATTCAATAATTGCGTTCGGTAAACTATCAGATAGGCTATCCACGCATCCAAAAATTTTCAGAGACGTTGGGTTGTGGTTGCATCAGCTGTTTTGTCACAAGGGATTACAACAACACAAACCTATCCGGATAGCTTTGGATTGATCCCCGAACGTGACCAATATTCACACTCAATAAAATAAAACAGCTGTGAATTTGGTTTTGACAGATCCTTTGGCGCGCTTACGTCAGCATCCGACAATTACAGTTCTACCTTAATTCAGTTATGGCGTATAAACAGTGATGTATATATGCTGCCGCCCTGCAACCCCCCTGCTTGGGCACACTATAGGATTTGGGGTAGGTGTGAGATTGGGTGTATGCAAAGTTTCTTTTGCATTTAAAGATTCTGGATTTAAAAAAAAAGAAATCAAACTTTTCCACTTAACGAAAATATTATGAGGCCGCCAATGCAAATGCATAACCAAAACCTACCACTGCAATCTTACCAATAATAGCCGTGTTTTATTATCGCCAATAACCCATATGGTTCACCCCGATATAATAAAACGATACGGATCCTAATGAAAACACTGTTGTATGCTCATCTCTTTTTGTCTCATGTTTCTTTATTTTTCATGTAGATACTGTCTGTTTTCCTCGCACTGCATTTTGTACTCTCTACCCGCTGAAGAGCCGTCTACCCGCCAGATAAGAACTTATTTCTGGTTCCATAAAGCAAACCCCGATAGAAACCTAGATCCAAATTTGTTTTTGTATTCCGTGTTAAAAGATAACCTCAACCCAGACCCGTAGATAATAAAACGCGGCTAATAAGAGCTGAAATTATGCTCATAACGTTAGATATGTCTTAGACGCTGTTTAGATTGGTAAGATTGAGACCGGTATCACGGCAGTTCGTTGGCAAGATAAGTGTGGGGTGAGGAATCTCGTGAGGCAGAAAGAAAACATAAAAACCGGACTCATGAGTCTACTTTGTTGTTGTTTCAATGTGTGAAATGTTGAAATTCTTAGGCGTGTTTTGTTGCAAGCCCGGGGGGAATTGGTTGAAAAAAACGACAGCGGGGATTAGCGACGCCATGACAGTAAAAAACATGAAGTTTTCATACAAACTATCGATAAGATGTATGTAATTCATGCCGGTAACACAGTTTTTCTGTGCGCTTAAGTTGAGCCCCGAGAATTCTCTGGGATTAGTTGTTGTTGCATTTAACATGTTAATTGTTTAGTGCCAACGTCGTTTTTTTCATCCAATTCCCTCCAGGCTTGCAAAAAAACACGGCTAATATTTTGTAATATGGCCTTATGACGCATGGCCTTATGTCACGGCACCGAGTTGTGGAGTGTCACCTTCTATTTGTATTTATTCAATGATTTGGAAGTAAATCTGTGAATAGAAAGGGAGAATACGAACAAAAAATCCTGAAATTGCAAAAAAATATGAGTGGAAAACTTGGAAAGAAGTTTCAAGTTGCTGAACAGATCTAGTGAATGTAGAATCCACACATAGTACACATATATGTGTACTGTGGAACATACATTTCTGAATTGGCCAAAAATACTGAATTATAAAGATTGGAATCTTTCGTACTTTCCATCCCCCATAACCCGTTTACATTGTTGGTTTTGTAATTTCATCTCGTGTCGATGAATAGATGTGAATTGCAACAACAATTTATGCAGTGGTGAATTCATATTTTTGCACTAGTGTGCGTTAAAACATGAACACTAGTGCAAAAATGTGAATTCACCACTGTCCGCCATTTTGTTTAGCTTGTTGGCAAACCAGAATGACAGCCGGGGATTCCAATCTTTATAATTCAGTATCTTTGGTTGTGGCGGTGACGATGTCAAGACTGAAGTTGACTTGATATCTTTATTGAGAAGAATAGAAGTTTTCGTGATTGAATTAAAATCTGGTACTGGTCTGCTAATTGTTAAAAATGGTAATTATTATATTTCAAAATATAAAATAAATTATATATGTACCTTCTTTTTATTATTATTCCGCAGAGTGCTTTCTTCAACTTCCAAAGTTTGCTGTCCGTGATACTGTTGTTGATATGCACTTGCGCGTACTTACGTTCATTGTTCCCAAGCATTATGGATAGAAATAAAACCGGGTAAATAAATAAATTAAGAGTCTGTCTAAAGACCCGACAGCTCGTACGCGAAATTAAGTGCTTTGCACTTCTGTTTTTTTGCTTGCTTACATAAATACAGTGCCAGCATCCAGCATTACGGCGTATAAACAGTGAAGTATTTATGGATTGGGTGGCACGCTGCCCCCCTGCAACCCCCCTTCTTGGGCACACTATGTGATTTGGGGTAGGTGCGTGGTTGGTGTATGAAAAGTTTCTCTTACATTTAAAGAATCTGGATTTAAAACCAACCTCGAATTTACCCAAATCCTATAGTTTTGCGTACGCGCTATCGGGTTTTTAGACAGATTCTTAAATTAACTAACATTTTGTACCAAACCTTAAACATTAACACTTAGATTACTTGGAGTGTTTTGGAAGCTAGCTCGAATAGGAGAACGATTATCACCCTACGTTGCTGTTTCATGTGTTATAATGGCCGTGTCACTTTTGTTTTGGAATTAATTTTAACATCATCAGTTCATTTAAGTAGTTGCATTTTTAAAAATAAATTGTCAAAACTTAAAAAAAAGGAAACTAAAGAATGAGAAAAAGGTCATGACGTTTTTCTGCCGGTCATGTTGTTGGAGAAGTAAGTTATTTATTTACTTGTCCATGTAAACATAATCCGAGGGGTTTTTTACCAGTAATTTAATTTAGTAAATGGTTTCACAAGAACAATTTATTTGTTATTTAATTTATAAATGTAAACAAATTAACTTATTTTTAAGTTTTAATAATAATACAATTGGCGTTTTTCTTTTTTACCTCAGAGCAGATCACCGAGTTGTCATAAATTTATTCTATGTTTCTTTTTTACCTCAGACAAATCGGAGCACATAAGTCGTGTTTCTTTTTTCCATCTAGTTTTGAGCTAGCTCGGAGCATGATCTGTATGCTCAGAATAAAATGACCGAGCAGAACGCTGAGCGAAGCCAACTTCATACAATTTTTATGTAATTTGACAAATTACTATGCATAAGACATGTTCAGTGCTCAAGTGTGTTTCATAATTAAATCTGAGGGCTCTGATCGTAATCTCCTCAGAGCCAAAAAAGAAAAACGCCAAATAATACAGCGCCAAACGCTGTCTAGATTGGGCAGATTGAGTCCGTTATCACGGCAATTCGTAGGCAAAGAAGTGAAGTGAGGTCTCACGTGAGGCACGAAGAAAACAATAATAAAACCCAGACTCATGAGTTAACTTGTGTTTCACGTTGGGGAATTTTGAAACTGTTATTTCAATGTATTTTGAGGTTACTTAAAGTTTCTTATGTAACCACGATGAGACTCACCGGTCAGTAGCGTACGCAGGATTTTTTTTTTTTGAGAGGCTCACAGCCCTATTCTGCTATACATCGGGGGGAATTTTTCTATAATTTTAACTCATCACTATTCTGCTATTCATTCGAAGTGAATCTGTATTAAAGTCGGTAACGTCGGTAATACTGCGCGGTATTCTGCTATTCACGTGAACGCATTTCATTCTATACAATTCAAATCCGCATATGAAATGTAGCGGATTTTTTATTTAATTGGTCCTCTGTCTGGTTGGTTGTTAGTAAAATGTAAGTAACAACTAATTTATTATGATTAATTTAGAATATTTGTTTGTAAATAATAGATTATTAACATTTTTAGGGGTAGAACGACAAACAAAGACCAATTTACGGCAATAATTTCTGCAATGAATGTTTCTTTTCTTGAAATTGAATCATTTCGCTGCGGAGGTGGAAGATTCGATTCAACAATCTCCAATACATACAGATATGCTCTTTTATTTAACCGAAAGTTTTTGGTAAACCTATGATTTTGAAATAATTGGTTTATTATTATTTCAAAATGAAAATAAATGAACTTACGTTTCGTCGGGCAGTTCCATAATATTTTTTTTCGATTTTCTAACATTTCTCCGTAGCTCTCTGTTCGATGATTCTCTTATTCCTCTGTTTACAATTGGAAAAAAGTCTAAAATACTGTCCATTTCCAAATTTAATTACGAATCAAATTAAAATCAAAACAATGGCCGCGTTCAGGTTGCACTAGGATAGCCTATCTAAGACACAGTACACATATTAAAGGTAATATATTGCGCAGGTTGTCAAAGTTGGAAATGTCAAAAAAATAAAAATGGCTGTTCGAGTGACCACAGGAACTCAACGCGCATCATTAGAAACAACAACAAAATATTGAAATTAGACAAGGAAAGGGGCACTGAATCCACCATTTTACCACCATAATACCTCGATTTTGACAGATGCGCAGAACTGAACAAAAATGAAAACGCTAATGATATTACCTTTAATATGTGTACTGTGTATCTAAGATACTCGAGTATCCAGTATGTTTCTGAACGCAAATCAGCTGTTGTTGACATTTCCCATAGGATAGATGAGTATCCCAGAATTTTTAGGATAGCTTGAGATTATTTTTCGCCAACAGCTGCTTTGTCATCAGCTGTGATTTTACAAGGGATTACAACAACACAAAGCTATCCAGATCGCTTTGGATACAAACATGAACGCGGCCAATTTATCCAAGATTTTGACATGAACAGCTGTTTACGTGAATGTCAAATTGGTTTGGGATAATGTAGTTCACCCGATGGATAGCAGAATACAAAGGCAGTGTGAAAGGGAATCGAATATACGATCCACGTGAATAGTAGAATAGGGCTAGTCTCACTTTTGGTGTTAATTTATTTTAAGGCATCACTAATACTAGCACAAAAATGAAAGCCTTTCTCATTACTAACCAGGACCCATGCGATAACTTATAGAGGCAATAAACGGCGAAAAATGGAACAAAACTCATAGGAATCCTATGGGTTTTGTTCCATTTTTTGCCGTTTATCGCCTCGAAAAGTTATCGCCGAGTTACAGAACATGGGTCCAGCTTGTAAAAATAAAAACTAAAATTTCAATAAGAACACTACCTTTCTGAATTTTATTCATTTTGGTCATGTTTTTTAAACATTTTTTGTATTTTTAGTTTGAAATGACAAATTTTTTTATTTGCAAATTGATTCACCACATCTTTAGGGATTACATCGATTTCTTTGTGAATAACAAAGCTAATCCAACTATGGTCACAGTTGTTGTGGTCCTCAATCACGGTTTTAACCGTGCAAAGTAGTTTTTACTTTGTAGTGTTTTACGTTTTAATTTTTAGTAATAATAATGGTGGAATGGGATTATTTACAGTTTTTCATAATAGGGGTATTCCCGATCCGATGCAAAGTCCCCTATTACACGATGATTCTTTGCGTCTGACTCTTTTCGAACATAACGAGTGCGAAAGAGAAAAAAGATGAAACGGAAGACCAGTTGCCCTGTGAGTCGTGGGCCAAGATTTCCGAGACTCTTTTTGACGTTTCTTTTTATATAACTTTATTTTGATGATTTTCAAAGGGAAATTCGAAAAAGCGTCAGGCGCAAAGAATCATCGTGTAATAGCGTGCGACTCACAGGATGATTTTCAAAGAGAAATTCGAAAAAAGAGTCAGACGCAAAGAATCATCGTGTAATAGGGGACTTAGTACTTTCGTGAATTGAAAAATAAAAACGTTTAAAAAAACGTGAAAATTCAATATGATCCCATCATTAATTCTTCACATGAATTTGAATCAGTTTGGAATTCCAATACCCACTTTGATATAAAAAAATTATTGAATGTCATCCGAAACTTAAAAAAGTTTTTTAAAAAGTGATTAAATTTTGTGTTTTGTTCTTTTATCCAATTTCAGAATCTATATTTTTAGCAAACAAGTTAATTGACAAATATCAAAATTTTCCACAACTTTTTCACTATTTCATTTTCATATTTTGATACTCGCTTTTTGTTGTAAATTTGATACCAGTAAAGCGCCTAGTTAACTGGTATGAAATTCAGTTTTGGCTTTGTATATGAACACTATAGTAATCTCATGGAACAAAAAATATTAGTTCAAAATCGCCTCTCATACAGCGCTGCAATCGCCACAATCTGAAATTAGAGAAATAAAAAGGCGGGAGGAAGACAAATCAAAAAGAAATGAAGATAAGTAGTAAGAACGAGAGGATTATATTAATATTATTCTGACAACAATAATGAGACTAAGGGAGATGGTTAAATCATATTTTTTGACGTGGCATAAAGCAAAACAAGGGAAAGAAAATGAAATTTTTTTGTCGTATGGACGAAGCTTATTGTGTTTTGTCATGGCAGGGGTATATATATAGGTTTAGGTATAGATATGTAGGTATTATTTGAAGCGAAATATTTTAAATTTTCAAATTTGATGCAAATTGAATATATCAAAGCAACGTTGTTCAATTTCACAATATGTGAGGCTTTTTCCCTAGGTAGGTATATAGGTAGGTAGGTATGAATTGTAGTTAAGTTTTTTATCGTTTTAGGTAGGTATTATTATGTGGTAACCATATTATGTTAAAAATAGTGGAATTAGGTTTTTAAATTTAAAAATCAATTGAAATACCCGTAAAACCAATTTTTGATAGAAAATAAATTATTTTCTTCTAAAAAGTGTTTTTTTGTTAAAGGTAAGTTTGTAAAAATTAAAACAAAATGTGAATTTGGTTTGCAAATTTTCTAAATCGATTGAAATACACGTGAAAACTATTTTTCTAAAAATAAATAAATAATTTTTTAATGGAAAAAACATTTTTTTATGTTATCAAATTTTATAAAAATTTTAAAAAAATGGGAATTTGCTTTTGAAATTTTTTAAATCCATTGAAATAAGTACATGTAAAATAGATTCGTACTTAAGTATGTAATTCTATATGTTAATTGAAGTTTTTGTCGAAAAAAAATAACTTTAATTGGGAAAAATAACTTTAGAAAAATTAAAAAAAAAAAGAAAATTGGTATCACAACTTTTAAAATCAATTGAAATATGTAGGTACATATACATCGCAACATTATTTAAAAAAAAAAAAAAAATCGAATACCTACCTATCCTACCTACCATTTTTCATTTTTCGAGTAGGTACTAAAAAATGTACCTTCCTACCTACTTATAAACCAACTTTGATTTCAATTTTGTTGCCCATGCTAGTGAAACCGATTTTTTTTTTCATTCAGTTTGAATATTTTATAAATTATATTTTATAATTATTCACTTTTTCACATACATTCTTATATGATCTCAATGGTTTTTAAACTCAATAAGTTAGCCTGAAATTTTACCTTTATTTTAAGACCTTAATCTTACAGATACGATTAATAAAACAGAAGTTGTAACCAACCAAATCAATCCTTTCTTACTATTTTATTGGATAAAAAATTACCTACAAAATGTACTCTACCCACAACATATTTCCTTAAAAGGGTCAAGTACACGTGCATGAAAATATTTTTTTTATTAAATTTGTGTTTCCATTAAATTTTAAAATAATTACCTTTTTCACATACATATAATATATTCTTTTATGTTACTCCGCAATGATTTTGTAAAAAAAATGTATCCTCAAGGCCTCAACCTTAACGATCCCATTATTAGAACAAAAGTTATCAGCCAACCAAACCAACTATGAGGGGACCTTTACAATTATTATGAATGAAAAATACCTACCACAAACGTGTATTCCTATATAGGTACATATAGCAATTTTTTTCCGATACGAACCCAATTTGCCAAGGTTATAGTTTTTTTTTTCACACACTCCACCGTCTTCAGAATAACTATCTCCCTCCAACCAGTATATTCTTAATAGCTAACTTTTTTTTATTTTGTTTGTAGTATTCCTCTTCCTCATTACGTTTGCCTCGATGAAATTTATTCTCAATTTTTAGTATGAAATTTTGAATGGTTTTGAAAATTTGTTTGTAGCTGGCACACGCCTGTCATTCTGGCTTTAATTTGAATTTCGAATTTTGAAAATCCGACCATTGGATCCAAAGATATAAGCATTTAAGTGACCGCAAAACGGGTGTTTTTGAAATTTTGCAAAAATTGGAAAATTCTCCACTGAAACACGTCGGTTGGCAATGAACAACAACCCCATTTTTTTAGTTTTTCCGAGATTTTTCAAACTTTTTCTTATTTAACTATTGTGAAGGTCGTGTAGGGTGTACAATTATGAATGATGTGTCAAATTAATTGTGTATTTTCCTAGATGCGAATAAAAAATCGTATACCTAGATGCAATAACTAAAAAGTTATGAGGTAAAAAAAAAACAAAAGAAATATGTCAATATCTCGGTTGAAAACATTTTTAAAAATCTAAAATTTTTACAACAAATGTAAATCAATAATTTCTATCACTTAAAGCCCTTCCACACTATCCCACTGAGTATTAATACATGTCAAAAAAGTGTGAAACAAATCATGTATAATAGTGTGGAAACAAAATATGATATTCCCAGCCTACACGATTTGACATGTGTTAATACATGAGAATTTTTAGAAATGGTTCTAATTCTGTCACACATTTCATCACATTTTTATTGAGGTTAAATTAAACTGTTGTGTGTGGTCAAAAAATGAAAAGAAATTTCTCAGTAGCAGTAGCATGGAATTCTTTTCCACTTTGTATTAATAATAAGTGGGATAGTATGGAAGGGCTTTTACACGATTTTCAGATTTTTTAAACAACCCGGTAAAAAGATAAACATCCAAAGGTGGTAAGAATTCACCCCGAAAAATCCCTGTTTTTGAAACATCAAAAATGGTATCAGAAAAAATTAAAATCCAAATTTCTTTAAACACGTATAATTTATTTTTCAAATACGTTTCTAATGGTATAAAATATATTTCAATCAGACTTAACCCTGATTTATTGGAATTTTTTAATTTTTCAATTTTGAACTTTCAAATATTTATATCTCTCTTTGTAGATTTTATAGAATTATTTTTAAATTAGTAAAGTTCTGGAATTTTGAATATCTATTAAATAAAAAATAAATGAATGTTCTACGACCTTCCGTTTAGAAGTTAGTTTTTAAACCCTCGACCAGTTTTATCCTTTTTTACCCGACTTAAGATTAGAATTTCAAAAAATCCTATCTTAGTGCTCATTTACTTAAAATAGCTAATTTAAAAAAATTTACTATATATTTTTACCAAAATACAAATGAATCAGTAAATAAGTTATTATAAAATCAAAATTAAATAAAATAAAAATTTTCCTCTACCAAATAAACGACCTTGAACATTATTCTTTTATCATTCTTTCTATATCCTACCCCTTTTTATAGAAATGTATACAAGAAAAGTCCCAAAATTGATTTTTTCTTGTCTCACTTCAATTTTCATAAATTTCCTTTACATTGTTCTCTATCTTCTTTTCTTAAATCTTAATTTTTATTCTCTTGTATTTGATTATCTGTTCCTTCTCAACTGAAATGGTTTGAAATGGAACAAGCTTCTGTATCGGCTCACCTCATAGCGCGTCGGACGTTCCTCTTCATGAGACTGCTATAGAGTTTATATACAATGGTTTTGGTTAAAAATTTCACTGTTCATATAATATTTTTTGGAAAAGCTTGAATTTGAATTTGAGTTATTAAGATTAGGTATTTATTTTATATTATATTCGACTGTTGCGAGGCAAGAGGAAGCGAGGAAGGAAGCGGGGTAAACGTAGGGTAGGAAAAGGATTTGGAAGGAAGTGGAACGGAATGGAAGGGAAAGGATGTCTAGTTCGAGGAACGTGGCCTGCTTGCGAAGCTCGGCTTGAACTCGCCGGATGGGGGGGGGGGATCTTGCCCCCGAACTAGACCTCACCTGTCAACAAAAACATACATCAGGCCGGAAATCAAGATACCATACGACGGACGGACTTTTCACCACACCAGGGCGCTGCAGGTGTCGAGGCAGCGTAGCCATAACCCACCCAACCTAGAAGTTCGTTGGCTAAAATTTGAACTTCTCCAATAAAAATAGTTCTGGTCACTCCATATCACCTGTTATTTAGCCATCCATCCGCACCCCTGAAAAACTACTTAAATAGATCATGTTTCGTTCAAAACGAAACAAGAAAAAGACACAAAAAATTTCATCTAAAAAGGCGTCGATGAAGTTTTATTTAACTTGCAAAAAAAAAATCATTAAGTAAGAATATAGAAATTATTTACGAAAAAGTTAATCTATAAATCATTAATTTTTAATTATCTTTACAGAAAATTATTCTTAATAAAGTTCACAAACAAGCTCAAAAAAAATAAACAAAAAAACAATATGACCATGAGGTGTTTCCCAAGACACGTGAAACTGTACCCTTTTTGGTACCTAAATTGGTTAGAATGGGGTTGCCGACTTAAAAATTCCCTGCCTCAATAGAGCTCTTTGGAGGAGGACTAATCTTTTCACAACTTAACGGATCGCGAACAAACGCTCAAGATACACCACTTATCACTTACAAAAAAGGTAAATAATTGAATCAAAAGAAATAGATTGTAAATAAATGAAATGAAAACTATAAAAAAACTTCAACGCCACTTAAATACTAACAAAATTAAATAATTTAAAAGTTTATTTCAAAGTCGCCTTGTGGCTTATTTTTACCGCATCAAAAAAATTGTTGAAACTAATCTTTTGCTTCTTTAGGTTGTATAGAACACTTAAATACATTATTGGTACCTTGATATTCCTTTTTTTTCTTTACAGACTCACTGTAGGTTTTCTGCGAAGAGGTGTTCCAATTGCGGTAGCTGTGGTTTTAAACGGAACCCGACGTCAACATCTGACTCTATATATATATATCTATATCGTCCAAAGGGATTTCGGGTGTGACGTGTTTTCTTTCTGGCAAAAAAACGTGTCCAGGATCAAAGCCCAAGACCACAATCAGGAATGGTATAGTTTTTAAGTTCCAAAGAAAAAAAAGGTTCCAACAAAGAAGATACCAACAAAAAAAAGTTGTGGCGGCCCAGTCCTTCACTGGTAACCTGGAGCCGCCAGAATTCAAATTTCTGTAGTTAAGGGCCAGTTGTACAAATATTTAAACCGTGGTTCAGCAATTTTTATCCACCGATTCCGGCGGATTAATTGAGTTTCAACAGTGGTTTACTGTTCAAGTGTGTGATAATAACCAATTACATACTTGAACCAGCGTTGAACCTAAGTTAATCCGCCGAAATCGGTGAGTTAAAATCTTGATCCGAGGCTGAACCACTATTGTACAACTGGCCCTAAGTAACCTACATAGAATTTATTCACTTGTTTTAGTATAACTTCAATAAAAAACGTTGATTTGAAACTCACCCTCTAGTGTTGTATTTTCTTCTTTTTTTTTTTTTTTTTTTTTTTTGTTTAATATAAAATGTGTCTTAGTTGACAAATCCTTCCTATCGATCACTCGTAAGTATTTCTCTATATTCTGATTTAAAACAAAATGATTTTAATTATTTTACAATAAGGGTATTCACGCAATTATGTAAAACACTGGATAAGTTTACCATTTGGTTAAGTTTAACATTTGGTTAATGAACTGTCAAATTTTGTATGAGAAATGATTTACACAATTTGGTTAAAATTCTCCAAGGATTTCGCTGGATAAAATTGCCCAATTTTTTTTGGTAAACTTAACCAAACGTCATTGTGACTTTTAGAATTAGGTGTGTTCAGAAATATGATAATTAGATATCTCAGAGAACTAAAAAAAACTGCCCGTGTTCTGTAACTATCGCATTGAGATTAGTTGGCTATAAAAGTTTTGAATAAAAACGTTGTTTACACAAAAATAAAATGGGGCATATTCATAGTCACTGTTTAAGTTGTTTCTAAAAAAATACTGGGTTTATCCTATCTTATTTACATTGGATAAACTCCAGGCTTAGATAAACTGGGGTCTAAAAACGACTATGAATATGCGCCAATATGTTTAAATATGTTAAATCGGGCTTTTTTGGTCACTTCCTTTTATATGCAAATAAAACTTTATTTCATACTTCTTCCCTACGTTTCGTCGTAATTTCTCGACTTCATCAGGGGTAGTTTATTTAATATGAAAATAATTTTTGTTACATTTAATAATAATTATTGATAGATGTTGATAATTTTTAAACTTTGAAATTTTCTAAAATAAAAATGAATTAATTTACATTATTTGAAATAAATAAACGAAAAAATTTAATAAAAAACCTACAGCACAGCACTTAAGAAAAACTAAATGAAAAAAATGAAATAAAGTTTTATTTGCATATAAAAGGAAGTGACCAAAAAAAGCCCGATATAACATAAACATATACATAGTTCAAATAATTGGTCAAATTATTATTAATTCAAAAAAAAAATAATTAGGATATCCACATTTCCTGGCTGTTATAACGGGTGATTTTTTAGCTGGTTTGGTTTTGGCAACACTGGTTTTGACAGCTGACGTGTGTTTAGTACCTTGTGTCACTGTCAAACAGCTTCAGTTTGGTTTGCAATTTAACCATGGATCGTCTTACAAATGAACAACGCTTGCAAATTATTGAATTTTACTATCAAAATTCGTGCTCGGTTCGAAATATTCATCGCGCGCTGCTTCCATTTTATGGTCGGCATTCTCGACCTTCTGAGCAGTCTATTCGGAAGATTGTGACCAAATTTCGCACCAAATTTACTTTGTTGGACATTAAACCACCAACACGTTTACGTACTGTGCGTAGTGAAGAAAATATTGCGGCCGTATCAGCTAGTGTGACAGAAGACCGCGAAATGTCGATTCGGCGCCGTTCCCAGCAGTTAGGCCTTTGTTACAGCACTACGTGGAAAATTTTGCGGAAGGATTTGGGCGTAAAGCCTTTTAAGATACAGCTGGTGCAAGAACTAAAGCCAGCCGACCTACCACAACGCCGAATTTTTGGTGAATGGGCTCTTGGAAAGCTGGCCGAGGATCCGCTTTTTTATCGAAAAATTGTGTTCAGCGATGAGGCTCATTTTTGGTTGAATGGGTACGTAAATAAGCACAATTGCCGCCATTAGACTATTTTTTGTGGGGGTATGTCAAGGCTAATGTCTATAGGGACAAGCCCGCTTCGATTGACGCACTGGAAGCCAACATCCATGCATTCATTCGTGAGATACCGGCCGATATGTGTGAAAGAGTATGCCAAAATTGGACTCAGCGGATGGGCTACCTGAGACGCAGCCGCGGTCAACATTTGCATGAAATTATCTTTAAACATTAAATTGCAAGGTTCAAACTATCGATTCAAATAAATATTTCATTCATTTTTTCGAATTTTTTGTGTTTTTTTTTTTTTAAAAGTTCTAAACCTCTTAAAAAATCACCCGTTATAATGGGTCATATGTATGTACAAAAGTAAATGCTTTTACTTGTATTTGTTATGGTTTCCGAATTGTCATCGAAGTGAAAGGAACCATTTATTTTTTTTATTCTTCTTTCATCAAATTTCAGTTGAGTTGAGCTCAGGACAACATTTACTGCCGAAAACGAAAGTGAACTAAACTGAAGGAAAAGATATCCACCATTATGGGCGTGCTATATGATTTTTCTTGTATTCGCTCATTTTCGTTTGATCACTGCCATGAGTTTGCGACTATTACAGTTCTACATTTAACCCCGAAATCGTTTTCTCATATATTTCCCGTCAGGCTTGAAAAAAAATCTGTTTTTTTTGTGAAACTTACTTTTTTTTCCGTTTCGAGGCATTCTGCTCCGATTTCAAGTTAGTTTGGGAGAGGTTCTACATTTAAAAATAACTTCTAAATCTGCACACGCTTATTTGTATACATATCTTAAAGTTTCATATTTGACGTTTAACGAATAGCTGATTCAATTACACTGCATTTAACCTAATGAATTAAAAGGGCGTTCACGCGAACTTTTGTGTAAACTTATCATTTTACACAATTTGTAAACTTACGACGTTGCGTGAATACCCTTAATATAAATTATATAAAAAAAAATTATCAACAAAAAAATCACACGTACTCTGTAGAAACCAAAATTTTTTTTGTATCGCGGTAAGGTTTAAGCCTAGTATACAGTTCCTCCTCGAAAAAAAATACATGTACTTCTTATGGGAGTGATTTTAGGCGTGTTTTTTTGCAAGCCCGGGGGGAATTGGTTGAAAAAAACGACAGCGGGGATTAGCGACGCCATGACAGTAAAAAACATGGAGTTTTCATACAAACTATCGATAACATGTATGTAATTCATGCCGGTAACACAGTTTTTCTGTACGCTTAAGTTAAACCCCGAGAATTCCCTGGGATTAGTTGTTGTTGCATTTAACATGTTAATTGTTTAGCACCGACGTCGTTTTTTTCATCCAATTCCCCCCGGGCTTGCAAAAAAACACGGCTTTTATCGCAAAAAAAATTTTTTGAAGTTTAGAATTTTATTATCGAACTGTGAACCAAACCTGTTGAAAAAGTTTATATTCACCACGGAAACTTTTTCGCGCAAAACAATGTTGGTGACATTGTTTTGTGGAAAAAAAGAAGACAACGAATACAAATTTTTTATTTCAACTCAGATTTTTTTCTTCCAAAAAAAAAAAAATTCTTACCACTTAAGTTTTTTTTGTTCAAAAGAACTGTATACTCGGCTTTAAGCCAAGTACGCTGCTGATGCGAAACGAAAATTTGCTGTGATCTCCAAACAGACAACGAAACGCTTTCGAAGACACAACGGAAAATATCCTTGGAGAGTTTCATTAATTTCAAAAACAAAATCAAACATAAACGCAAAAAATCAGAGAAACCCATGAAGTAAGAAAATGATAAACAAAAAACAAACACAAATAAAACTCAAATGTCATTTTTCCGCACACAATAAATAGTCTGTATAATTAATTCAGTGCGAAAAAGAAGCGGAGACTTCTCCAAATAATCTGCTACAATTATGAATTTCGTTCTTCGAACAGCGTACTGCAAAACGAAAATCAGAACGAAATTTTTCGTTTATGATTTCGTTGTGTCATTTTTGTATGGGATTTTTCGTTTCGCATCAGCAGCGTACTAGGCTTTAAATGGTAAAGTATAGAGACACCGAAGGAGCTTTAAGACGTAGCTCTAGTTAGATCGACCGTCGGAGGAAATTTGAGTGAGGACCGTTGATGGTCAGTTCCATTTGCGGAACGAGAATCATCCCACTTTGGATCAGTTATTCCTTCTCCCACATTATTCTGGTCATACGATCCAGTTCATCCGCTAGTTCTTTTAATAATTTTTTTTTTGTTTATATTTACAAAATGTCAATGTATTGGCCCTCATTTCTTCTCCCTTTCTCATTTGACATTTTGATACCTCTCTTCCCTCTTTTCAAATACCATTTCCTACTTCCGCTACTAGATGTCCGCACACAACATAATTTTATCCTCCGATGTCACTAGGACAACTTTGATAAATTCGTAGACATCGGTTCACAAAAAGAAACAAAAAACAATAACAACAAAAATCAATAAAAATTCAAAAACTCTAGGGTGAACATTTTTGCAAGTGATTGTATCAAATCAATTGCTTAAAGATTTCCTCTCAATGGTATCTTAAACTGGATTCGACCAGAAAGGTTGAGAGTTCGAAATAATGTCAGGGTATTTGGTTTTCTGTTTCCATTAGGGTTGTTTCTCCCCTTCGAAACTCCACGCACCGGTTCGAATCTTCACCTAAAAGTCCGTCACAGTTCATATAAAACGAAATGTATCGTGTAGAAATGCACAGAGCCTCAAAGCGAGGAACATACCCAATGCTATAAATGTGTATTTATACACTGAACGCGACCAAATACTATTGCATCTTGTTAATAATTTGTAGATTCGTATATCGTCGACCATTGACCCTGTTTAGATTGGGAAGATTGAGTCCAGACTGGTGAGTGTCATCGTGTTTACATTTGAAACTTTCATGCGCCTCAAAATACATTGAAACAACAACAATTTCACACATTGAAACAACAACAAAGTAGACTAATAAGTCCGGTTTTTATGTTTTCTTCCTGCCTCACGAGATTCCTCACCCCACACTTCTCTTGCCTACGAACTGCCGTGATACCGACCTCAATCTTCCCAATCTAAACAGCGTCATTAACACTTTCACATCCATTGACCCTGTTTAGATTGGGAAGATTGACTCCGGACTGGTGAGTGCCATCGTGTTTACATTTGAAACTTTGAGGCGCCTCAAAATACATTGAAAAAACAACAATTTCAACATTTCACACATTGAAACAACAACAAAGTAGACTCATGAGTCCGGTTGTTATGTTTTGTTCGTGCCTCACCAGATTCCTCACCCCACACTTCTCTTGTCTACGAACTGCCGTGATACCGGCTTCAATCTTCCCAATCTAAACAGTGTCATTCATCATCATCTATCGACCGGAGTCGTATGCACTAATTAGGTAAGTGTAAACATCTATACTGGCGGTAGGGTGAAAAAAAAACGTAACGTATCTTGTGATCGTGATTGTGATTTTGATTCACGTTACGTTACGTATGTTTACACATCTCAACCGTGAGTCCCGGCACTCACACTTTTTTTTGTAATAAAATGTTTTTATTTGGTTTCTTTTCAGATGGTGGATATGAATGCAGGCGGCCGTAACACGACCTTATCACAGGCAAGTCGTCATAGATTCGTACTACGAATGTCTTATCAAATTTTGATTACGTGTGGTATGGAAGTAGTGATGTCAATGCGATATACCCATATTTTTTTTTATTAAAATTGGAGAATTTTGTTAAATTAAAAATTAACAAAAATGAAATCTGATCAAAAAAATAATAAAAAATATTCTTCGATATTATTGGAAATCTTAGCATAAGTATGTTATTTTGCTTGTTATGCGTACGCCACTGTCACCGGTACGGACTCAATCTAAATAGGGTCAGTGGTAGAGAATGCAATCCCGGGATGTTTTTCCAATCCCAGGATTTCGGGATTTTAAAAATTGAATCCCATTATCCTGGGATTGCAAAAATATTTTATAAAAGGTTATTTCAGTTTAAATTTCATTGGGCCTTACTAATAACCAAACACTAATGTCGACTATTAGTAAAGTGCAAGGTTAAAATAAAGTGCGGACCTTAAACGGAATCCTACAAATAACATATTTAACCTTCTCGTTAACAAATCCTCACACTTTCCTTGAATCTACTACAATTTCCATCAAGATGTTGTCAAATAAATGTCAAACTTTCTTAGATTTTCAATTTCATTGATTTCGGGTCAACAAAAATAAATATTTAGAAAAAAGTAACGAAAGATATAAATTTATTCAAGGAAACTCGCAAAATTAAGAAGCGATTCCATCAACAAATGCACGTGGGACTGGGTATATAGAACGCAATTTATAGGAAAGCACTTCTCATAAATTATATATTTTTCATTTATTTGTATGTCATAAATATGTATTAAGTAACAACAAAGGATATGCTAATAAAAAACTCTACTTAAAATAATCAGACATTTCATTTTAAAGTTATTACTTCCAAAAAAAAGTAAGAAAAAAAAACTAAAAACTAAAAACAAAGAATCTTGAACTTGGTGTTCGATGGGTTCTTCTTTTCCCAACACGCGTATCCGATCTGCGGGATGCATTTAGGAATTCCTTGAATTCATGAGTTTAGTGTACAGCTTAAAAATGGATTTCCATGTATTAAATTTTAACGTCTTGCTAGTGAATAACCTGGAGACTAAATTCGTTATTAGTATGCGAATTGGAGATTTTCATTTAACTATTTACTAAATTTGGTTATTAGTAAGGCCCATTGTTTCTCAAGTTAAAAACGCGCTTCTTAATTAATAAATGTTTGTACCGTCTTAGTAGATTCTTGATGCTCTGCTGTTATGGTTACGTCTTTTGTTTTAACGACGCAATCTGATGTTATTTGGATGATACCAGCGTCTTTCAAACAAATATCGCTTAACTGGCCATTACAAACTGCTTGAGCTATTATTTGATTCGAACTTATATATAACCATGTATTCACTTGATGTAATTGTTTCCATATGACTATGTGTATTTCGATCGTTTTACTTGAGCAGCTTATTCCATTGACAGTCAAGATTTTCAAGCCCGATTATGGTTCATGAAACCGAAACGCGTCGCTTCGAATAAATTAAAAACATATAATGTTGTGAAATTAAATTATAAATAAATTAAAATATTTTTTTATAAAAATTAAACTTTTTTAATAAAAAAATTTTATTTTTCATTTTTCAAAATATTCCATTGAACTTCTGATAGATTTCCGAAATTACGCAATTCGGCTTTGATTCAATGTTGTATAGAGTTTGGATTGGGATTATATACTCTAGATTAGGTAGTTCAATACTGTTTGCGAGCATGTTTTCCGTGAATTTGAAGTACGTCTGTGAATCGTAATTAATACCTAGGATTTCTGCTGGGATGGTTGAACCGTGTATGTGGATTCACTTATTTTTGTTGGTATCGTTGTTGCTTTTATTAGTTCATATTGTTTAATTTCGTAAATTGGAAGTTTTTCAATAACTAAAATTTTTTCCATGGTTGAACTCATAATGACTTGATTGGACATACGGTGGTGTACCTTCAATGTTGGCGGTAGATGTCCTTCAGTTTTGTTAAGTATTTCTTCTAAGAAATGTTTTTCTTGTTGATACATGCTGAGGTATTTCGTTTGTACACCGTTATGATCGGCCGCTAGAATCCATCCCGCCGTGAATTTGTTAATTTTTTCTATTGATTCATTTAGCTGCATGTTGAAACTTCTTAGTCGTTTTTCAATTCTATTGTTGGTGTCATTAAGGCCGGTATTCACCGAGCACTCATAACTTATGAGCCTCATAAACCTATTCACCAAGCAATAATAAGTGGATATTTATGAGCGCTCATAAAAGTTATGAGTGGTCCCGACCACTCATAACTTATGAGCGCTCTCATCGAAAAATATTCCGACATTTTCGATACTACTTCCACAACCACAACCACCACCCCCACCCCCACAAACACAAACATCTCCATCGCTACCACTCCATCTACCTAAAAAAGTTTGATTTTAAAGTTTGGGAGTGGCTGGTTGACAGAGAGTGGCTCTCTTTTTCGAAATTCGAAACATATTTATGAGTGGTTGGTGAATACCACAAAGTTATGAGCCTCATAAACTTATGAGGCTCATATGAGCGCTCCGTGAATACAGGCCTAAGTGTTTTGACAGCCTTGAGCATGACCTTTCCTTGATGAGATATCGTATTTCTCAAAGTTTGTTGATTTTCTGACATGGTACACCTCTTCATTAAGCAATCAGTCATTTCATCCAATGTTTCATTACTTGACATCCAACAAATTCAACTTCCGAAACTTAATGTATCCAAAGTGCTCCAGTCCTCAGATGCATTCACGGCCCTAGTTGAAGAAGCCTCAGACCAAGAAGAAAGAGATGACACCATATTGAAGCCAATACACCGGCATGTGATTTCATCAACAATATCAATCGTGCTCTCCAGTGCATTAATAGCAATGATATTGTTGATTTGGAAATATGTGCGAAACCAACGCAAACAGATTAAATTGCCCTCAAAATGGTACGAAACATCAGGCGAATTAAACAAAACGGGTCTATAAAGAACCACTTAGTTCTTGGTGGGCGGAAATGTTTGGAATGTAAACAAATAATAATAAAAACAAACGATGTAAACAAACAATAAATGCAGTATATTCAAGATATACTGTGCTGACCAATGCAGTGTATTCACGATATACTGTGCAATGAACCCAATGCAGTGTATTCAAGCTGACATGCATTATTGGGTTGACTCGAACTATGAGTAGTCAGCATATTATAATAATAATTTAATTAAGTAGGTTAAGAAATTTGAAGAATAAAAAATGTAACGTAATTAAGCAATAATAAATAAGTAATAATAAGTACTAATAAGTAGGTTAAGAAATTTAATGTATGTAAGTAATAATAAGTACTAATAAGTAGGTTACGAAATTAAAAGTAAAGTATAAATAGAGTAAGAAATTACCAATAAAGTGTCAGTCTAGTATTACAAAAGGTTGTCTTAACTTATTATTATTTCATTTTTCAGCTCAGAATTATCCCACGGATTTTCCTGCAAACTAACCAATACGATAATTATCTTAAGGATTTTTATTTGGGATAAAACAGACTTGATGATATATGGTTAGGTTAGGTTTATGTGGTTGTCAGCAGAACGCTGGACACACTACAGCCCTATTAATAATCACCAAATAGATATGAAACAACACTAACACATGTTTTAACTTATAATTCTTAATAATAAACGTATATTAGCCTTAAATGACATTTGACAATGAGCGGATAACTTATCTTACCAATTTTGGTGTTCAACGAGCGGATAACTTTACCGTTCACAATTCAATTCAAAGCTGACTGTTATGACAGTTAGCTTTCAAAAATGAAAGAAGTACTTAAATATTTAGTACAATTGAGGGAAGTGCAGCCTACTTTTCGGTGTTATTCAGTGAACCCATAAAATGAAGACAGAATAAGTTTATTAATATTTTATTTTATCAAACGGATAAGTCCACTATCCATGTGTTAGGTAAAACGTGTATTTACGAGCGGATGGTGTATTTTTATTAATAGGGCTGTAAGACCATTGGTTGGCCCATTGTGATACCACAATGGTGAACCATTTAGAGCTTCTTACGAAGCGAGCGAGACTATTAATGTCATGACTTGCCAGATCACTAGGACCATTGTAGTAAAATTCTCGTAAGTGGAGCCTACGTCGTTGAGATAGAGCAGGGCATGTACAGAGAATGTGAGGAATCGATTCTTCCTCTTCTTCGTCCATACAACTCCTGCAGAAGTCATTAGAAAATACGGGATCGTAACGAAATCTCGCGAAACAGAATCCCGCAGCACGAAATCCCGCCGATTACAAATACAACAAAATCCCGCCGGTAGTACCACAATACTATTTGGCGGGATTTTTAATACTTTTTTAAAAAAGTACAATTGGAAATATTGTATTGGCAAAAAGTACAATTGGAAAATATTGTATTGGCATAGATTTATTGATTATTCAGTAGAGTAAAGTATAGAGTATAGTAAAAAAAAAAAAAAAAATTATGTCCCGTAGGTAAAAACCATGAACGAAAGCATACAAGATAACGACACTTCTTTCTTGTTTTTGTCTCCAATGACGTGAAATATAAACAAATTTGGCAGTTTGTTGTTTTTTTTTTCAGTTGATTGCATACAAAAATACGATGAAAGTATGTAAGATTACGACACTTCTATCTTTTTTTGTCTCCAATGATGTCAAATAAAATGAAATATCAACAAATTTGGCAGTTTGTATAGTTTTTTAAGTTGATGTTGACATATGTAGTGTACATAGCAAGAATTAATTAATTTATTTTTTGGAAAGTTTTGGAAAAAAACTTTTTTTACCAACTTTTTTTTAATTTTTCAAAAGCGACACTTCCTAGATAACGAATATGCATTTTTGAAGTCACTAGGTCGCTTAGTTAAGCCGCAAATCAAGTTTGAAGATGTAAACTTTGATGCCTCTACGACGTCTAGTTTAGCCGCAAATCGCGTTGAAAGATAAAGTCTATTGAATTTAATGCATACAAGATTACGACACTTCTTTCTGATTTTTGTCTCCTATGACGTGAAAAATTGAAATATCAACAAATTTGGCAGTTTGTTTAGGTTTTTTTTTTTCAGTTGATTGAAAGAAACTTTGCATACACCCAACCTCGCACCTACCCAAAATCCTATAGTTAGTCAAGCGGGGGGGTTGCAGCATGCCCCCCATATATACGTCATGAGTAGCACACGAGGTACTTTTGCTTAAGAAAGACTTTTTTACAAGAAAACTGTTGTAATAGGCGCCTGCCTGGCGACTTGACATACCCTAAGCGGAGCAACGGAGTTGCGTGAGCGGTGCAAAGCCCCCCGAAGAGGGAGTTAAAATCCTTGGATCCCGCGAAGCGGGCGACGCAAGGTACTTTTGCTAAAGAAAGACTTTTTTACAAGAAAACTGTTGACATAGGCGCCTGCCTGGCGACTGGACATACCCTAAGCGGAGCAACGGAGTTGCGTGAGCGGTGCAAAGCCCCCCGAAGAGGGAGTTAAAATCCTGAGAACCCGCGAAGCGGGCCACGCAAGGTACTTTTGCCTTAAAAAAGACTTTTGTACAAGAAAACTATTGACATACATAGCAAGAATTAATTAATTTATTTTTTCGAAAGTTTTGGAAAAAAACTTTTTTTACCAACTTTTTTTTAATTTTTCAAAACCGACACTTCCTAGATAACGAATATGCATTTTTGAAGTTGCTAGGTCGCTTAGTTTAGCCGCAAATCAAGTTTGAAGATGTAAACTTTGATGCCTCTACGACGTCTGGTTTAGCCGCAAATCGCGTTTAAAGATAAAAGTCGATTGAATTTAATGCATACAAGATTACGACACTTCTTTCTGATTTTTGTCTCCTATGACGTGAAAAATTGAAATATCAGTTTTTTTTTTCAGTTGATTGCATACAAAATTACTACGAAAGCATGCAAGATAACGACACTTCTATCTTTTTATTGTCTCCAATGACGTCAAATAAAATGAAATATCAACAAATTTGGCAGTTTGTATAGTTTTTTAAGTTGATGTTGACATACATAGCAAGAATAATTTAATTTATTTTTTCGAAAGTTTTGGAAAAAACCTTTTTTTACCAACTTTTTTTTAATTTTTCAAAACCGACACTTCCCAGATAACGAATATGCATTTTTGAAGTTGCTAGGTCGCTTAGTTTAGCCGCAAATCAAGTTTGAAGATGTAAACTTTGATGCCTCTACGACGTCTAGTTTAGCCGCAAATCGTGTTTAAAGATAAAAGTCGATTGAATTTAAAGCATACAATATTACGACACTTCTTTCTGATTTTTGTCTCCTATGACGTGAAAATTGAAATATCAACAAATTTGGCAGTTTGTTTAGTTTTTTTTTTTTTGTCAGTTGATTGAAAGAAACTCTGCATACACCCAACCTCTCACCTACCCAAAATCCTATAGTGAGCCAAGCAGGGGGGTTGCAGGGGTGCAGCATGCCCCCCCATACATACCTCATGAGTACCACGCGAGGTACTTTTGCTTAAGAAAGACTTTTTTACAAGAAAAATGTTGACATAGGCGCCTGCCTGGCGACTTTACATACCCTAAGCGGAGCAACGGAGTTGCGTGAGCCGCACAGAGCCCCCCGAAGAGGGAGTTAAAATCCTTGGATCCCGCGTAGCGGGCCACCCGGGGTACTTTTGCTTTAAAAAGACGTTTGTACAAGAAAACTGTTGACATAGGCGCCTGCCTGGCGACTTTACATACCCTAAGCGGAGCAACGGAGTTGCGTGAGCGGCACAGAGCCCCCCGAAGAGGGAGTTAAAATCCTTGGATCCCGCGAAGCGGGCCACGCGAGGTACTTTTGCCAAAGAAAGACTTTTTTACAAGAAAACTGTTGACATAGGCGCCTGCCTGGCGACTTTACATACCCTAAGCGGAGCAACGGAGTTGCGTGAGCGGCACAGAGCCCCCCGAAGAGGGAGTTAAAATCCTTGGATCCCGCGAAGCGGGCCACGCGAGGTACTTTTGCCAAAGAAAGACTTTTTTACAAGAAAACTGTTGTAATAGGCGCCTGCCTGGCGACTTGACATACCCTAAGCGGAGCAACGGAGTTGCGTGAGCGGCACAGAGCCCCCCGAAGAGGGAGTTAAAATCCTTGGATCCCGCGAAGCGGGCCACGCGAGGTACTTTTGCTTAAGAAAGACTTTTTTACAAGAAAAATGTTGACATAGGCGCCTGCCTGGCGACTTTACATACCCTAAGCGGAGCAACGGAGTTGCGTGAGCCGCACAGAGCCCCCCGAAGACGGAGTTAAAATCCTTGGATCCCGCGTAGCGGGCCACCCGGGGTACTTTTGCTTTAAAAAGACGTTTGTACAAGAAAACTGTTGACATAGGCGCCTGCCTGGCGACTTGACATACCCTAAGCGGAGCAACGGAGTTGCGTGAGCGGCACAGAGCCCCCCGAAGAGGGAGTTAAAATCCTTGGATCCCGCGAAGCGGGCCACGCGAGGTACTTTTGCCAAAGAAAGACTTTTTTACAAGAAAACTGTTGACATAGGCGCCTGCCTGGCGACTTTACATACCCTAAGCGGAGCAACGGAGTTGCGTGAGCGGCACAGAGCCCCCCGAAGAGGGAGTTAAAATCCTTGGATCCCGCGAAGCGGGCCACGCGAGGTACTTTTGCCAAAGAAAGACTTTTTTACAAGAAAACTGTTGTAATAGGCGCCTGCCTGGCGACTTGACATACCCTAAGCGGAGCAACGGAGTTGCGTGAGCGGCACAGAGCCCCCCGAAGAGGGAGTTAAAATCCTTGGATCCCGCGAAGCGGGCCACGCGAGGTACTTTTGCCAAAGAAAGACTTTTTTACAAGAAAACTGTTGTAATAGGCGCCTGCCTGGCGACTTGACATACCCTAAGCGGAGCAACGGAGTTGCGTGAGCGGCACAGAGCCCCCCGAAGAGGGAGTTAAAATCCTTGGATCCCGCGTAGCGCGCCACCCGAGCTACTTTTGCTAAAGAAAGACTTTTTTACAAGAAAACTGCTGCAATAGGCGCCTGCCTGGCGACTTGACATACCCTAAGCGGAGCAACGGAGTTGCGTGAGCGGCACAGAGCCCCCCGAAGAGGGAGTTAAAATCCTTGGATCCCGCGTAGCGGGCCACCCGAGCTACTTTTGCTAAAGAAAGACTTTTTTACAAGAAAACTGCTGCAATAGGCGCCTGCCTGGCGACTTGACATACCCTAAGCGGAGCAACGGAACGGAACTGAAGATAATTTTTTTTTTTGTAGATTACGAAGGAATCTTGCTTTTCTTATTTTTGGAATTTCACCAAATTTGAAAACGCTTAGTAAGCGCTTTAAGCTTTTTAAAAAAAGATTTTATATCTCTTTAAGAATTTTTTTTAGCCCTTGAAAGAACTTTTTTTTTTGTCCCTGTAAAAAGGATAGCTGAAAAAAAACACCGTCAGGACGTTTGTCATTCGTCGTCAGCCCCCATCGTTGTCACCATCATCGTCATGGCCAACGTCGTCGACACTAGTCATTGTTTCGTTGTCACCGTCGTCGTCACTCGTCATTGTCTCGTTGTCACCATCGTCGTCACTCGTCATGGTCTCGTTGTCACCGTCGTCGTCGTGGTCGTCGTCACTCGTCTTGGTCTCGTTGTCACCATCATCGTCATGGCCAACGTCGTCGACACTAGTCATTGTCTCGTCACCGTCAGCGTCATTGTCATTGTCACCGTCGTCGTCATTGTCTCGTTGTCATCGTCACTCGTCATGGTTTCGTTGCCACCGTCGTCGTCACTTGCCATGGTCGTTGTCACCGTAGGCGTCATCGTCCCACCAACCGTCGTGTTCATGGCCGTCGTCAGTCATCGTAACCGTCAAAAGAAAAAGGTCCCTATCTCTTAATGAGGACTCGCCTCTACCGAGTTCTAATAAGAACTGAAGATTATTTTCAAATGAATCCTCCTTATATACTTTTTTAAAAAGGAGGAGGAGCCTAATCCAGTGCGGTCTTCTGCTAACCAAAATAGTAGGAAACTTCGTTCTCCGTGATTCTCATGCAATCGTGTCACCATTTGTATGGGAATGAAAAATTTTATGCGCTGTCGCATTGTAGTAGATCTGGCGGGATTTCGTGCCGCGGGATTTTGTTTTGCGGGATTTCGTGACACGGGATTTTGTACCGCGGGATTTCGTGATACGGGATTTTGTGCCACGGGATTTCGTACCCAACCCGAAAATACACCAAGACTTGTTGCATGCTTGCCTATTAGACAGTGTCCAGTAATTATATGAATTTATTTGTGACCTCTTCAGTTGTGTACAAATTGAAAATCTTGTAGCAGGCTCCAGGTCAATAAAACACAGTTTTATATGATATGCAACGTTTCGAGCATGAATACACTCTTCATCAGGCCTTTATTATTAAATGAAATTAAACAACAAACATAAATTCATGTATAAAATAATTATACAAATGTCAATTACACTTACAACAGCAAATAATTGAATTAATTTCACAGCATTTACACAGTTTTGGTTCAAAACGTTTGAAAAAATACCATATATATCATATATATCATAAATTTTATATATGAAACAATGAGAATATTAAAAACATATAATTAAATAAATTACATTTTACTGAGAAAACTTTTTAAATTTTTCACTACTGTCCGTAGTTTTATTTTTGTTACTACTGTTTTTTATTTTTTCTTTTTATTAACAGCTGACTATATCTACTACTCAGATTATCGCAATCAGATCTCCTATTTATTGCACTCTCCGTGTTGTTAATGTGTAGCATTTCCAGCAACATTCTCTTATTTTGGTGTCTCTCCACTTCCAATATTTTCACATTGTCTAGATCAGGCTTGTGGTCATTCTCTATACAATGGAGCGCAAGTACAGTTTTCTGAGACCCACCGTTGTTGATATCAGAACGATGGCCTGAGAGACGATTGCGGAGCTTTTGTTTGGAAGTGCCTATATACACAGATGGACAGTTCACCTCTCTACTACCCAAACAATTGATGCTGTAGACAACGTCAGACTTATCCAATTTTTGTATTTTTGCCTTTGTATTTGATTTGATATTGGAGATTTTTAAATAACAAAGACTTGAGAGTTTTAGCTGATCTAAACGCTATCCTCGTCATCTCTTTGTTTCGTATAGGCGCAGCTATCATGCGGGTGGAGAGAGTTGGAATATATAGAGCACTTCGGTAAAATAAAGGTTGTTGATCGTTTGCGGGGGTGTCATTGCAGTTGTTTTTATGTGAATAGTTGCTTATCAGTTTGTTGATGACATGCGTGGGGAAGGAGTTGGAGCACAGGGTGTTCTTAATAATGTTGATGTTTTTTTGCCGAAAATTAATGTGACTGTAGTCCAACACTCTGTTCATGAAATTTTGGGCAGTGTTGAATTTGATTTGTTGTGGTTGTTTGGAGTGGAAGTTTATTATACGCCCAGAAGAAGTGGGTGTCTTGAACCAATCAAAAATAATTTTTCCATTACTCCTAATAGCCTTCACATCCAGGACCCATGTTCTGTAACTCGGCGATAACTTTTCGAGGCGATAAACGGCGAAAAATGGAACAAAAGCCATAGGATTCCTATGAGTTTTGTTCCATTTTTCACCGTTTCTCGACGCGAAAAGTTATCGCCGAGTTACAGAACATGGGTCCAGGTATGGCAATTCACCTTCTTTCTCAACTTCTACCGTGAATTGGATCCGCCTATGGAATGAAATCAGAGCATCTAGAGTGGTAGAAATGCTATCAGATTTCACAATAGCAAAGTGGCAACACTGACTGTGCTGTGTAAGAGTGTAAATTTATAGCTCAACAAAATAAAATTATAATAATTTATAAAATATTGCTTAAAAGTTCACTTCAAGTCTATTAGATCCACAAATTTTGAAACTACACGTGAGTTATGTTAGATTATGAATGGAATATTTTTTAAATTAAGAGAATAAGCGCCAAAGTATTGTCAAAGACTGAACTACGAATGAATAAGCGTAAACATCAAGTGACATCTCCGGAATCGGCCATTTATATAGCAAAAAAAGATAAGAAAATGGATAAACCAATAAGTTCGATGTCTATCAACGATCTTAACAATTTGTTTGATCTTAAACTCAAAGATATTGCAACAAAAACTGATCTTAATGAATTACGGCAGGATCTAGTAGTAGTACAGCAGGAAAACCAAGACCTTAAAGCAACTGTCAAGGAATTGAGTGACAAGTGCTTTTTCTTGCAAAATGAAATTGAACAAATGAAAATTGCTACAAACGAATGTAACCTAATTTTTCAAATGCCAAAATCAATTCCAGAACAACAAATGGAAATTGTGAATATCTGCAAAAACCTTGCTAATTCACAAAATATAATATCTGCAGAACAAATCCAACAAATAAGCAACAACAGCAACAGCAAAACATCGACATTTATAGCCAAATTCAGCACCAAATCTTGCGCATTCCAAGTTCTGAAACAATCCAAAAACCTTAAAGGATCAGGAATATCGATTAACCGTGACTACCCACTCGGAGTAAGACAGAGACGCGGGAAGCTCTTACAGCTAAGGAAACATCTTCGTGCATGCAACACAAAAACAAAAGTCTTCCTACGCGACGACAAGCTACGAGTGGACGATATTTTAATTCGATGGGACGATAAAGCTGGGTTTGTTTCTGAACAGGAGAATGGATTACAAATAATCACTGAAACACATAAATTGTCGAAAGATTTCTTTGTAAAGCTTTATTCCGAGATTATTCAACATAATCAAACAGGTAAACATGGAAATGTAAGGGAGCAACACAAAATAAAATACATGTCAGATCGAGAAATGTCAAATGGAGCAGAAGTTGGTTGCAGTTATCAACCCACAGGTGGCGCTGATAATGTTAGAGGGGGAAATTCGTTTTGTGTGGACAGGGTGATACAAAATCTTAATAATAATTAGGAAAAAGCCGTCTGCCAGTTGCTTAATATTAAAAATATAAAAATTCTTAGCTATAATATTGCTGGATTAGTAAATAAGTTTAATATACCAGATTTTATAAATTTTATTAAAGAATATGATATTTTTGTACTAGTTGAAACGCATGTAACAGAAGAACATAATATTAATAATAATTTTCTATTGTATTTAAATGAGTATAAACTAAAATGGATTTATGCAGAAAGACATAGTTTAAGGGGACGAGCAAGTGGTGGAGTACTTATGGGTTACAAATTAAACCTCAAGAATGTGGAGTGCTTTTTAAGAAATAATTATGATCTGGATTATTTGGAAATTAATTTTAGTCGCCATAAGATGACATTAGTTCCAACATATATCAACTGTAACCATTGGGAATACCAGTACAACCAACTAGTCGACAGACTTAACAACAACGCATTTGTAAATTTACTAATTATCGGAGACTTTAACGCTAGGACAGGCTCTGAAACCAGTGAAAATAAACTTTGGGGAAGAGATCGTAAATCCAGGGATGTCGTTATCAACCGAGAGGGGAAAAAGCTGATTGATCTTTGTAATTCTTTTGGACTCGGAATTTGTAATGGGTGTTCTAATGGTGACAAGGATGGAGAATTTACATTTGTTAGCCATCAAGGAAGTTCGGTTATAGATTATGGGCTTGTAGGAGGTGACTGGTGCGAACTACTAAACGATTTTGCTGTAAAACCCCAGATATTCTCCGATCATCTCCCAATCGAAATCTCTATTCAGCCGTTGAGCTCTCAGGGGACTTATGAAGATCAAACAACATTACCAATAAAATACAAATGGAAAGCCGCTTTTGCCAACGGATATAAAACGTCATTGACTGAAAACCTTTCTAGTCATACAAACTCCAGCAACGAAGTTTTACCTGTAGAAGAGATAAACCAAATTGTATTAGAGTCAATACCCAGTGCATGTAGGTCTAGGAGAAAACCAGGATTTATCTACAGAGAGAAATGGTTTGACAGCGAGTTGTCAGAGGCTAGGAAGAAATCTTTCGTTTGGCTAAAAGTGCTTAGAAAAAACCCCCAAAATGATTTCTTCAGACTAAAATATGTGCAGGCGAACAAGGAATATAAAATATTGTGCAGTGTTAAACGCCGAAATCATGCTATTGAAGTCGCTCGAAAAATTTCCGAGTGTGGCAATGCATCTGATTTTTGGAAAACAGTAAGGGAGATAAACGGAAGAGTAACAAGGAATGGATCAATACCAATTGAACTTCCAATACTGGTAGAATATTTCAGTGAAATGACAAAAGACAACTACAGCAATACCTTTCAGTTTGCAGTTCCCAACATTCAAAACAACACTCTGGATGCCCTATTTACAGTTGCTGAAGTTGAAGCGGCTCTCAAAGAGTCAAAAAAGGACAAGGCCCCTGGATCGGACGGTATTCCAATGGAGTTTTATAAATTCAGCACTACAGATCTCATTATAAAACTAACAGCTGCGCTTAACTTCTTGCTTGTGGACGGTTCAGTTCCTGAATATTTTAACAAAGCTCTGCTAAATCCTATCCTTAAAAAAGGTGAATGCAGTAACCCAGCAAACTACAGAGGCATCTCAGTATTAAACGCATCAATGAAGATTCTCACCAAAATTCTAAGCAAAAGGTTGTACACATGGATCCAAGAAAATAATCTCCTTAGTGAAAACCAGGCTGGTTTTCGTAGAGATTACTCCACTGTAGACCAAATTTATGTGCTCACAAATATCGCCGAAATATCTATAAATAAGAAGAAAAAACTGTATGCATTCTACATCGATTTTAAAGCAGCTTTCGATACAATTGACAGAAAGGCACTCATGATGAAATTGTACAATAAAGGAATGTCTCTCAAATTCGGAAAAATTATAGAAAGTTTGTATGCACGTACAACGTCAGCTATAGTCAATGGAATCGAAATATCGGAGGAATTCGAAGTTGAAATTGGTCTTAGGCAAGGTTGCAATTTAAGCCCACTTTTGTTTGCCCTATTCATTGACGATATTAATGAGATTTGGACCGGAGGAGTAAAGCTGTCTGAAACACTTGTAATAAGCCATTTAATGTTTGCTGATGACATTGTTGCACTGGCTGAAACACCACAAGGTCTTCAGCTTATGTTGAACAGGCTGGCTGAATATTGCGATAAATGGAGACTGCAAGTAAACCTAGTCAAATCAAAAATCATGATATTTCGCAATGCAGGAGGTAGAAACTGTCGCAATGAAAAATGGAAATTTTCTAACCATGACGTAGAGGTGGTAAATGAGTACAATTACTTAGGTGTTCTCATTACGAGAAATCTAAATATGAAAAGACATATGGCAGGAAAACTCGCAAAAGCAAAGAGTGCTATTAATGCAACCTGGAGAAGTGTCATGTCCAGTAAAGATGTAGATTCACCATCAAAGTATCGAGTTTTTGAGGCAACAGCAAAAGCCATAATGTGTTATGCTTCCCAATGTTGGGGCCACATAGAGTTTGAAGAAGTGGAGCAACTCTTACGATACTTCTTAAAAAGAATTTTCAAGTTGCCTCAGTCAACACCAAATCATGTTCTTCTTCTTGAAACTGGGTTATCTCCTTTGTACATATCAACGTTGAAAATGCAAGTTGACTATGCCATAAAAACTCTTCAAATGGACGATAGAAGATTGCCAAAAAAGATAAGTATGCTGGTAGTGAGAAAAGAAATCTCATGGTATGCACAGTGGAAGAGATTGGCAGAATATTGTAGCTTTTCTATAAGCCTAGATAGTAACAATATGGAGGCTTGGAAATATGAGGCGTACGAGTTAATCAAGGCGGTAGATTTGAGAAAAAGACAGGATTTCGAAATAAAGGCAAGGTCATCCGTACAACGAATTATATATGCCCAACTCAATCATAACCTAATGCACAGGAATTACTTCAATTGCAATTACTCAACGGAGGAAATATCTTCAATCATCAGAGCAAGAGCTGAGGTTATCCCGTTAAATTTCATTCCCTACAGAAATGACCTTGCAGATACATGTGGGCTGTGCAACATGAGGGCGAGGGAAGATGTATACCATTTTCTGGGAAGATGTCCTATTCTGGCGGAAATCCGAGTATCTGTATTTGGAAAAAGTGTCCTGAGCAATATGGAGATGAAAAACATCTTAAATGGTGAAAATTGGAAGCTGCTGGCAAAGTACATAGAATGGGGATTAAGGTACCGGAAAAACATAATCGAAGAGCTATTCTAATGATGTCCAAAAAAATACAAAGAAAATATATTTTATCAAATTTAAATGTTTTATTTCAATTACATATGTATAATAATTTACTTATTTAAACATAAAAATGTCACTCTGGCAGACGGCGTAGGCCATGCTTTTTTTGTGATTTGTTACAATTAGCATTAAGAAATTATGAAAAATAAAGTCATTATTAATCTAATCAATAGCAAATAAATCGTCGACCTATTTTGTGACAATTTTTGGTTTTGGTGTTAGTTTGCCAATTACATCTTCTAGCAAGGCCTCCATTGCTATGTCCGCCAGTATTGGTGATATTGGGCTACCCATAGGTGCCCCTTGTTTCTGTTGGTAAATGGTAGTTTCAAATTCTAGATAGTTGTTATCGATAATGCAAAAGCGCAGCATTTCCATGAACAGAGACTTTTTTATTTTGGTATGTTGTTTTATTTTTATTTATATGGTTAGGTTAGGTTTATGTGGTTGTCAGCAGAACGCTGGACACACTAAGACCATTGGTTGGCCCATTGTGATACCACAGGAATCTAGGAAACTTTCTTCCTACTCGTTGAACCATTTAGAGCTTCTTACGAAGCGAGCAAGACTATTAATGTCATGACTTGCCAGATCACTAGGACCATTGTAGTAAAATTCTCGTAAGTGGAGCCTACGTCGTTGAGATAGAGCAGGGCATGTACAGAGAATGTGAGGAATCGATTCTTTCTCTTCTTCGTCCATACAACTCCTGCAGAAGTCGTTAGAAAATACACCAAGACTTGTTGCATGCTTGCCTATTAGACAGTGTCCAGTAATTATATGAATTTATTTGTGACCTCTTCAGTTGTATACAAATTGAAAATCTTGTAGCAGACTCCAGGTCAATAAAACACAGTTTTATATGATATGCAACGTTTCGAGCATGAATACACTCTTCATCAGGCCTTTATTATTTAATGAAATTAAACAACAAACATAAATTCATGTATAAAATAATTAAACAAATGTCAATTACACTTACAACAGCAAATAATTGAATTAATTTCACAGCATTTACACAGTTTTGGTTCAAAACGTTTGAAAAAATACTATAAAAATCATAAATTTTATATATGAAACAATGAGAACATTAAAAATATATAATTAAATAAATTACATTTTACTGAGAAAACTTTTTAAATTTTTCACTACTGTCCGTAGTTTTATTTTTGTTACTACTGTTTTTTATTTTTTCTTACTTTTTCTTTTTATTAACAGCTGACTATATCTACTACTCAGATTATCGCAATCAGATCTCCTATTTATTGCACTCTCCGTGTTGTTAATGTGTAGCATTTCCAGCAACATTCTCTTATTTTGGTGTCTCTCCACTTCCAATATTTTCACATTGTCTAGATCAGGCTTGTGGTCATTCTCTATACAATGGAGCGCAAGTGCAGTTTTCTGAGACCCACCGTTGTTGATATCAGAACGATGGCCTGAGAGACGATTGCGGAGCTTTTGTTTGGAAGTGCCTATATACACAGATGGACAGTTCACCTCTCTACTACCCAAACAATTGATGCTGTAGACAACGTCAGACTTATCCAATTTTTGTATTTTTGCTTTTGTATTTGTAAATAACAAAGGCTTGAGAGTTTTAGCTGATCTAAACGCTATCCTCGTCATCTCTTTGTTTCGTATATGCGCAGCTATCATGCGGGTGGAGAGAGTTGGAATATATAGAGTACTTCGGTAAAATAAAGGTTGTTGATCGTTTGCGGGGGTGTCATTGCAGTTGTTTTTATGTGAAAAGTTGCTTATCAGTTATAAGTTGTTGATGACATGCGTGGGGAAGGAGTTGGAGCACAGGGTGTTCTTAATAATGTTGATGTTTTTTTGCCGAAAATTAATGTGACTGTAGTCCAACACTCTGTTCATGAAATTTTGGGCAGTGTTGAATTTGATTTGTTTTGGTTGTTTGGAGTGGAAGTTTATTATACGCCCAGAAGAAGTGGGTGTCTTGAACCAATCAAAAATAATTTTTCCATTACTCCTAATAGCCTTCACATCCAGGACCCATGTTCTGTAACTCGGCGATAACTTTTCGAGGCGATAAACGGCGAAAAATGGAACAAAAGCCATAGGATTCCTATGAGTTTTGTTCCATTTTTCACCGTTTCTCGACGCGAAAAGTTATCGCCGAGTTACAGAACATGGGTCCAGGTATGGCAATTCACCTTCTTTCTCAACTTCTACCGTGAATTGGATCCGCCTATGGAATGAATTCAGAGCATCTAGAGTGGTAGAAATGCTATCAGATTTCACAATAGCAAATAAATCGTCGACCTATTTTGTGACAATTTTTGGTTTTGGTGTTAGTTTGCCAATTACATCTTCTAGCAAGGCCTCCATTGCTATGTCCGCCAGTATTGGTGACTATCGTCTGCTTCCAGTTCTTATTAAGCCCTCTTAATGTGAATACCATCACTTTGGACGCTATTTTTTCTTGTCTACCAAACTCCCCAAAGTCGGTATAACCGAAAATTATATCATCCTTGATGTTGTATTCAAGTTCTTTTTTAATAGCCATTTCGTCAAACAGCAAAACGCATTTTCTATCTAAAGATGCCATGTCTTTGGCTTTGTCAGTAAGTAGGCCCTGAATTCTTGGACTAAGCCCTGTTGGCAGACGAATCTCGGAATGCCATCGGTAAATGGTGCTTACCGATGGCAGCTTGAAACCTGAGCTAATCATGAAAGAATAACACGCTGGGGACTTAAAGAAAAACTTTAAAAACAAGTCCTTTTCTTTAGGTTCCCAGGGCGAGTTCGGCCTATGGAATAACTGCGCCAGAATAAAGGTCTGCAGCTCTTCCGAAAAGCCTTCCATATGGGTGTCTAATCCCTTCTTTAACCTATATTCAGGGTCGCGCACCTGTTTTATAGGTGTTTCGAAAATGTTACGAGGATATACCGTAGCCTTTTCGATTTTCCGTACCGGAACTGCTTTGTAGGATGGATATCCTGGAGAGGGAAACTGTGAAGGAGAAGCTTGTGAACAGGAGGCTACTTCAGGGATTTTATAGTCCCTGATGTAGGTATAAGAAGAGCTCGCAGCCATATTCACCAAAGATATAGCTGGGCTCGAAGGTACCGGTAGAGGTGGGGGTGGAGGTGGAGGTACCTGGATTGCAGAGGTGACCGTGGAAGTCGGCTGCTTCCGGGCCCTCCACGCCTCCATAATACGAAGACATTCTGTATCATTGGATACGTCGGAACACCTACAAACAGACAGAGAAGGAATGGGAAGGGCGTATCTGCAGAGAGTTTTAAAAGTTGATTTAACTTGGATGTCTTTGGCATAAAAATGTTTCTCGCACATGAAGGACTTTTGGGGTAAGGCCTTCACGTTTGTAACATTTCCATGTTTTATCCAAATATCCCTTCTATGGTCCGTGGGTACCTGAAAGAATGAAACCGAACATTGCGGAACTCGCTGCTCCTCGCAGTTTACGTAACAGCAAAAAACCATATTGAAAAAAATGGGTAAAGGACAATTATTTATTAATATAGAAGAGATATGTAATATAATAATAATATAAAAAATTATTGCAATACCCTATAAATTAAATATATGAAAATCTGAAAAAAAGTGATCAGTGATTTAATAAATATTAAAATATGAAAGAAGTCTTTAATTTCTCTGGAACAAAAAAATACAAATCTGAAAAAATCAAAAAAAATCTATGTCGAACACCCTATATAGATAAAAAAAAACTACTGAAATCTGAAAAAAAACTATGGTTTAAAAACTAGAACAAAAATAGAAAAATCTGAAAAAAAAATTAAAAGAATCTATGTGGAACACCCTATACAGATAAAAAGAAACTACTGAAATCTAAAAAAAAACTTTAATTTAAGAACTGGAACCAAAATAGAAAAATCTGAAAAAAAAATCAAAAAAATCTGTTGCGAACACCCTATATAGATTAAAAAAAACTTATCAAATCTGAAAAAATCTGTAATTTAAGAACTAAAAAAAAACTATTAAAATCTAAAGAAAATCCTATAGAATAACGATCTGACAAAAAAAAAATTAAAATTTGAAAAAAATCAAAAAAAAGCTGAGTCGTAACACCCTATTGCTTTACAATTAAAAAATAAACTATTTAAAACTAAACGCACTATAAAAAAACAAAATCAAAAATTTAAATTAAAATCAAAATTAACCAACTATATATAATTTAACTAACACCCTTTGAATTGCAACAGTACAAAAAAACTGAAAATTTAATTATATTTAAAAACCTATGTTAACTTATGAATATGAATAAACCTACAAATCACAAAATTAGCTAACAAAAACAGCACACTGAACATAAACTGAAAACACTGCTGAACTAAAAAAACCACACACTGAATCCAACTAATAAAAAACACTAAATCTTCAAAACACTGGATTTTACCTAATGGATTTTTGTTTACATAAAAAATTTAACCTGCAAAAAAAACACCTCACTCTTTTCAGCACAGCACAAACGATCGTCAAAACTTCTGTTTGATTAGTTTTGAAAAAAACTAATCCACTACCGCTAATTTTACTATAAACTTTCAATTATTTTCAAATTTTTATCAAAAACGCACTGAAACTTTAACACTATCGTCTGCACTTGCACTGAAACTGAATAATTTAGACTTATCAGTTAGACATATCGAATATCTTCCATCCTACTCTAACGCATACCTACCCAAAGCGAAAAGAACAACAAACTATCTTGCTGAAAAAAACCGTTGAAGCATTATACAATACTTACATCATATGGTTTCTATACAATACCTACCTATAAATATAAAAAAAAAAAACAACAACAATCCATACCTACCTGTATCTTCCTATAGGAAAAAGCATAATAAATGCAAAATATAGCAACGTTGTATTCAACCCACATATTGTGAAATTTAACAACATTGCTTTGCTATATCGAATTTGCATCAAGTTCAAAGTTTTTAAATATTTTGTTCTATTAAGCCTATACCCATACCTATACTTGAACCTATATGCATACATATAGCCATACTCTATAACAAGAAACCGTCTCTCATCGCCCATTGGACACAAAAATTTACTTCCCCATATTTTGCTTTTTGCCTCTTCAAAAACATCTGATTCAACCATCTCCCTTAGCCTCATTATTGTTGTCAGAATAATTTTAATATAATCCTCTCGTTCTTACTACTAGTCTTTATTTCCATTTTACTTATCTTCTTCCCGCCTTTTTATCTCTCCAATGTCACATTCTGTCGACCGCAGCGCCGCTCAAGACCCGATTCAGAACTATTTTTTTTCGTTCCATGAGACTACTATAGGGTTTATATACCAATGGCAGTACGCAGTTCAAACGCAAAATCCAAACTTTTTTTTCAAACTGTACATACCAAAGTCTCCACATAATTTTTCCCAGACAAATAATGTTCTAAGCATTATTTTGCTAGACAAATGTTGACGTTTCATGAATATCACGGTTTTTATCAACCAAAAACATATTTTCGTTTTAACATTTCCAATTTTGAAAAGTATTATGTGAAAGATGACCAAAAAAACATAAAATAAAACATGAAAGAAAGTTACGGGAACAAATTATATAAAACAGCTGTTTTCACACAGTCAGTGGCGTAGCTAATAGGAAAGCGTTCAAGAGGGCCAAATACTAGTGCGGCAACTTTTTTAATCCAAGAAAATATACTAAATTTTTTATAGAAATGACTTTGGAATGACAACATAAACTCGCTGTAAAGGCTGCAAACCCTTTTTTGTACTGATTTTGTTTGTTATATTAATATTGCAGGGTAGATTTACAAAATCCAAAAAAATATTTTTATCTACGTTACTGTCCTCATTTGAATTTTATTTTTATCTCTACACCTTCAAAATTTGTCTTGAGAAAAAGAATGTCTGGCTTGGCTTTTGGGCGCAAGAAAATATCTCTTGAAATTAAATATATCTTTTTAACATTCAGTAAGAAAGTTTTTGTTTTATGTTGCCTTCTTCGCAAATACTACATGGTGGCAGCGGTAAAAAACCATAAACTAATAATTTCGTAAGAAAAAAGAAAAAATGCCTCTCAAGGAAGACAAAACAGAAAAATATCTTTGTCGCGAACATCGCTCCGCCAGAATCTTTCAATTTCGTACAAGCAGAAAATTGGGGTATGTGGCGGAAAAAGTTCGAGCGATACATAATTAATGTTTCTGGACAGGCAACAAAACCACAAGGAGACCAGATAGATCTACTTTTCTATGTTGGGGACTACACCAACAACTTTGTCTGATGCTTTGGATAGGTTCGACAAATACTTCAACCCGCAAAAAAACATAATCTTTGAAAGATTCAAGTTTAACTCACGAGTTCAGAGGTAAGGTGAACCGGTGGATAGTTTCATGACCGAACTACATGCGTCCGCCGAAAAATGTGACTACGGCAGCTTAAAAGAGGAACTTATACGTGACCGAATTGTAGTTGAAGTCTTGGCTACGGGTAAAAAGACCACAGGGAACAAATCAGAACTGGTTCTTCGATTACTTGAAATACCATCGAATGTTCGAGGTGATTTTGTTCCGAGCCAAGGCGAAGACGACGAGACGGCAAATGAGAGCGATGATGCAGAGTACCAAGACAGCGTAACTTTGGAAAAAGGTGCTGTTGGGGGTAAAGACGAGAGACAGGTGGCACGAGAAACAAGGAAAGATGGGTTTACGTTGGAGCTTATGAAGAGAGAACTCAAACTTGTGCAACGCGAGTTGGAAATACAGAAGAGCGAAGCGGAGTTGTTGCCAAGGGAGAATAATGCTTTGAGGAGAGCTGATGAGAGTAAGAAGAGTGGGCTGAAAACTTTTGGTGAGGCCAGAAAAGATGCAGTTAACTTGACAATTATCAAGGATTTGATTCCAGAGTTCAGCGGCACCGACGCACGACAACTTTGAGTAATGGGAGATGCAGCTAAAGAATGTGCTTGCTGTCTATGACTTGGACGACAATAGTTCACGTGCTTAGATGGTTTCACTCCAAGGCAGACATGATGTCCTTACCTGTGGACGTGTTAATCAATGAGATAGGGTCCCTTTTCAAAGATAGGGCTAGTCGCCTTGTCCAGAAACAAAGGTTGTTGCGGACGCCTGTGGAGGTGCTAAAAAAATGAAAAAAAATAAGAAACAGAATTTAGAAAAAGAAGTTAATATAAATAAGTTAAATACTTACCAGTTACCAAATCCCAAGTCCTGCATAAGAATTATTGAATGTTGACTGCCTGCGATGATGTTGAATCTGATGAAATGGTATAGAGAGAATAACAAATAGATGATTTAGTGTCTTCGACGTGATTTTGAACTTTCAAACCCTGAACCTTATGTAAGAGAGGGTTGACTTACATTGTGGCTTACAAATGGAAAAATTACAGCTGAAAGAGAGGTTGATAGAGAGATGAGATGAGAAGTAGTGAATCTGACAACGTCAAATGAACACGTAGTTCCCACAAAGTAGGAACTGTCAATTATTAATATGATTTTGACAGGAGATTTTTGATATGACAATAAATAGGCAAGTTCCTAATTTTTTTAAATTTTGTATGGTCACAATTAAGTTAGTCGGTACGTTTGACTTATCTTTTGGGGCAGTGGAGTGAGACAGACGAATTTTTGTTCCTTATTAAAAGAAGATAGTCAGTAACACTCATTTTTTTTGAAGAATGGTCGCTACTCAAAATTTAATTGTTTGCGACTCAAAAGTGGAGGAATGAAAACGCCGGATTATTTTAAGCAAAACGCCATCTGCTGGTGAAAGTGCTAAGCAATGTCGAAAAGGGGGAGGAGTCTAAGTTACCGATTCGGAGATGAGATTTTTCGAATGTCAATTTAAAAGTTAAGGGGAAATGTGTTCAACCAATACATAAACAATATTAAGATATTGCAAAAAAAAAAACAAAAAAATCAAACTAGCGGGTATATTGGATCGGACGATACAAATAGTGTGGGAGGAAGAACGGCGAAATAGAAAAAAAGTGGTGTGTTCGCTGACTGAAACACCGTATGACAGACGAAACAGATGTCATTATTTTATCTTCACGGGCGAAATAGAGCGGACGTATTGAGCTCTGATTACAAGGTTGTTTTAAAAATCATTTTTTTTGTTTGTTTAAAATTAATAGTTCTAAAGAAAAAGTAAGTTTCAAGTTAAAGAAAAATAACTTAAATAACAAAAAAAAAATAATTTAAATTTCTAATTGTGATAATTTGTGTCTTTGTTGCCAATATCTAATATAGATTCTTTTTGATAGTTTAAGAGTTTTTCATTTACCTACTTATGTGTTTGAGACCCGGGAGATATTAAAACTTAGAATTCGTATAAATTATTATAAAAATAGTATTAAGGTGAGTTATTTTTGTTTGAGAGGGTTTTTCTATTCTAGAATCAGTACTTAATCTAGTAAATTTATACAGGCCATCTTATTACAACGTTCTTAAATCGTTGGCGGTCCCAGATTGTCAGCGAAACACTGGGCCGCCTCTCACTTTATTGCTGTGGAATAATTTATTGCTGTGGAATAATTTTTTGCCGTGGAATAATTTTGATTGCCGTGGACTACTTTTTGTTACCGTGGTTGAGAAACTATATTTCAACCCCTTGTGTTCAAATCCGTTACGTCCTGGAAGACTACAGTTTCCCTCAGGATATAACGTATACTTGAAGTCGGAAAATCAGTTTGGAAATTCTCTTCAAAATCTCAGAGGAACCGTTGTATCCTAACAGTAAAAGCTTTTACGATAACTGGAACACAGGAAACTTCATCTGAAGCCCGAAACCGCACATCCTTTGTTATTTGAGACCTAAGTCAAAGTCACCAGTGACGTCATACCCAGCAACCGAGTTTAAAAACCAAGCCACAGTGAGTCTGTACCCAGTAAAGAAACAGACGCTCAGGTATTCCATCTATAGAAATAAGTTAAAGAAAATCCGTAAATTTTACTATCCTCGATTTTTTATTAAAAATTGATGTGATAAGTAATCTGTTAAATCAAAAAAAAAATTACCAAAATTATAAAGTTATTATATATACATATGTAAATACTATTAATAATCCACGTTTGTACTATTACTTTGAATTGGCGTTGAAGTTTGTTTTTTTTTGTACGTATATATTTTTCCATTTTTCTATAATAATCAATAATTTCAAAAACATAAATTAATTGTAAGTGATCGGTGTAGAGTTTCCTACATAATTCTGTCATCGCGATACTGGTTGATATTTGTTCTTTTTGGTTTGGTTTTTATCCACCTCCAAGGAGCTCCATGCAGGTAGGGAAATCAAAGTCCGAAATCCTTCTTTTGTTCCAGTACCAGAAAGGGTGCTTTTAGTACAGTTCTTGTTATCGATAGTCTAGTCAGGAAACCTAAAACCAACACATTTTTTTTCGTTTAATAAGTATTATTGTTAAGTTATTACTTTGTTGAATTTTTTTGTTGGAAAATATTAATGAATTATATTAATATTTCATAATATCAATTCTATATATAGTAAATAATATTTAAATTCTCAAAATTTACATTTTGTTTGTTGTTTGTTCATTGTTCCGAATGAAAAGTTGTTTTCCTAGTTTTAAATGTAATGAATCAATTTTTTTCAATAAAACTTCACCAAACGCCTTATATCTGAAACCTTTTGAGTTTGTTTTGATTTCGAAAGAAATCATGATCTTTTGAGGACAAATTTACAGGGGTGTAGACGGTAGCCAAGTACATTCGGTGAAGATATGATATGACTGGAACTTGATGATCAATATTTTAGGGGAAATCCAAATTTGCCACGGATTTCTATGGTTGGGTGGGTTGGCATCACTGCGAAAACACCTGCAGCGCCCTTGAAGTGGTGATCGTCCGTCTGACGTCACTTTTTAGTAAATTTTCCTAGGCCTGATTTATGTTTTGTTTGCAGGTGAGGTTGAGTTTCGGGGGCAAGATCCCCCCCATTCCGACGAGCTAAATGCCGTGCTATGCAAGCAGGCCACGTTCCCCGGAACTTAACATTCCGTTTCCTTTTTTTTTTTCAAACACTTCCTAGTCCATTTTCCTACCTCTTCCTTGTTCCTGCCTTTCCGCTGTCCAACGCATCCCATCCTCTTGCCTCGCAACAAGGTTCCAGGGAAGAAAGTGGCTGAGTGAGTAATGAAACTTTTAAAGAATACTTCCGTGAGAAGTTAATTTTAGCAAATAGAGCTAATATACCTGACGACCGACGACCTTGTGGAGTACCTCATTGCTGGAATTCCTCAAGCATCAATGCGAACGCAAGCAACAATGCATTGCTTTCGTGATAAGGAGCATCTATTAATAATTAAAGGCATTTCGCACAGTAAGCATCGCAAAGAAGCCCGTGCCCGTGGAGGTAGTGACGTCAACACCTAAACAGGTGATTAGGTGCTTCAACTGTAATGCCTTGGGTCATCCGGCGACCAATTGTAAGAAACCCAAGCGTCCTATGGGTGCCAGTCATGTATATGGTAAAATGGGACACTTTGCTGCGGAATGCAAGAAGAAGAAGGAGTATCGAGTACATCACGTCGGGATTGACGACGATCAGGATGAAATTAAACTTAAATTTAAACAGTGAAGAGCCCTTCCATTGCCCCCCAAGGAGGCTATCTTACTATGAGAAAGAGCGGGTACGGGTTTTGTTAGATGAGATGTTGCAGGAGAAAATAATTAGACCAAGTCATTCGGAGTACGCTTCTCCGATTGTGCTTGTTAGGAAAAAGAATGACGACATAAGGTTGTGTATTGACTATAGGACTTTAAATAAGGTTACTTTGAAAGATAGATATCCAATTCCCTAGATTGACGATCTTTTAGATAGGCTAGTAGATAAGACTATTTTCTCATTACTTGATTTGAAAAGTGCCTTCTATCACGTTCACGTTAATGAAGAATCAATTAAGTATAATTCATTTTTGACTCCGTTGGGACAGTTTGAGTATTTACGTATGCCATTTGGTTTGAGAAATGCGCCCCCTACCATCCAACGGTTTGTGAGCCTTGTGTTTGATGATATGATGAGAGCAAGTAAAGTTGCAATTTATTTAGATGATATTATGATTGCGACAAGGGATGTTGATGAACACTTAGCTATACTTAAAGAAGTTTTTAAAAGGTTAGTAGACAATAAATTATAATTACGATTGGACAAGTGTCGATTCATGGAATCAGAGATACGTTATGTTGGGTACACGGTAGAGATGAAAAAAAAATCACGAGCTGTGATTTTCAACCTGTGATTCAAAAATCACAATCACTACCTGTGAGCGATTCACATTTAACCTGTGAGTGCATTAAATGTGATTGAAAATCACAACTGTAGTAAAATCACAACGTCACAACAAAATCACAACAAACAAAAACGATTCACAAATCACAACGAACGGAAAATGAACTGTGGCCGTGATTAGTTTATGAACTGTGAACAAAATCACGACCAGAGAAGTCACAACGTTGAGTAAAATGAAGTAGAACGAGAAATTTAGTCGTGATTTATTTATTATTTTAGCAACTGAACAAAATCACAAGACAGAGAAAAATTTTATGATTCATGAAAATGTGAAGAACAGTTTTATTCATTATTTTAGGAGCTAGAAGGTAGAACTGAATTGTGATTTGTGAATCGTGATTTTTAACACAAGAACAAGAAGAGTAAATTGAGTTTTCTCTTCATTCAAAGGCGCTAGAAAGCTGAAATTTTGTAAATGAACTTTTTAAAGCATTAGGTACGTACTTTTGAATCCGCCTCCTGCGACGCCTACTTTTTATTAAAAGTCAGTTTTTTATTTAATCAAAGGTGCTAGAAAGCTGAAATTTTGTATATATGAACTCTAAAGCATTAGGTACGTACTTTCAAATCCGCTTCCTGCCACGCCCACTTTTTTTTATTAAAAATCAGTTTTTTAGCGGGTACGGGTTTTGTTAGATGAGATGTTGCAGGAGAAAATAATTAGACCAAGTCATTCGGAGTACGCTTCTCCGATTGTGCTTGTTAGGAAAAAGAATGACGACATAAGGTTGTGTATTGACTATAGGACTTTAAATAAGGTTACTTTGAAAGATAGATATCCAATTCCCTAGATTGACGATCTTTTAGATAGGCTAGTAGATAAGACTATTTTCTCATTACTTGATTTGAAAAGTGCCTTCTATCACGTTCACGTTAATGAAGAATCAATTAAGTATAATTCATTTTTGACTCCGTTGGGACAGTTTGAGTATTTACGTATGCCATTTGGTTTGAGAAATGCGCCCCCTACCATCCAACGGTTTGTGAGCCTTGTGTTTGATGATATGATGAGAGCAAGTAAAGTTGCAATTTATTTAGATGATATTATGATTGCGACAAGGGATGTTGATGAACACTTAGCTATACTTAAAGAAGTTTTTAAAAGGTTAGTAGACAATAAATTATAATTACGATTGGACAAGTGTCGATTCATGGAATCAGAGATACGTTATGTTGGGTACACGGTAGAGATGAAAAAAAAATCACGAGCTGTGATTTTCAACCTGTGATTCAAAAATCACAATCACTACCTGTGAGCGATTCACATTTAACCTGTGAGTGCATTAAATGTGATTGAAAATCACAACTGTAGTAAAATCACAACGTCACAACAAAATCACAACAAACAAAAACGATTCACAAATCACAACGAACGGAAAATGAACTGTGGCCGTGATTAGTTTATGAACTGTGAACAAAATCACGACCAGAGAAGTCACAACGTTGAGTAAAATGAAGTAGAACGAGAAATTTAGTCGTGATTTATTTATTATTTTAGCAACTGAACAAAATCACAAGACAGAGAAAAATTTTATGATTCATGAAAATGTGAAGAACAGTTTTATTCATTATTTTAGGAGCTAGAAGGTAGAACTGAATTGTGATTTGTGAATCGTGATTTTTAACACAAGAACAAGAAGAGTAAATTGAGTTTTCTCTTCATTCAAAGGCGCTAGAAAGCTGAAATTTTGTAAATGAACTTTTTAAAGCATTAGGTACGTACTTTTGAATCCGCCTCCTGCGACGCCTACTTTTTATTAAAAGTCAGTTTTTTATTTAATCAAAGGTGCTAGAAAGCTGAAATTTTGTATATATGAACTCTAAAGCATTAGGTACGTACTTTCAAATCCGCTTCCTGTCACGCCCACTTTTTTTTATTAAAAATCAGTTTTTTATTTAATCAAAGGTACTAGAAAGCTGAAATTTTGTATATGAGCTCTCTAAAGCATTAGGTACGTACTGTCGAATTCTCCTCCTGCCACGCCTACTTTTTATCAAAATTAATTTTTCTCTTCATTCAAAGGTGCTAGAAAGCTGAAATTTTTGTATATGAATTCTCTAAGCATTAAGTTGATATTTTCGAATCCGCCTCCTGCCACGCCCACTTTTTTTTTTATTAAAATTCAGTTTTTTATTTAATCAAAAGCACTAGAAAGATGAAATTTTGTATATGAACTCTCTAGAGCATTGGGTACGTACTTTCGAATCCGCCTCCTGGCACGCCTACTTTTTATTAAAATCAAGTTTTCTCTTCATTCAAAGCGCTAGAAAGCTGAAATTTTTGTATATGAATTACTTAAAGCATTTAGTTGATACTTTGGAATCCGCCTCCTGCCACGCCCACTTTTTATTAAAATTCAGTTTTCTCTTTAATTAAAGGTGCTAGGAGGTTGAAATTGCGTATATAAACTCTGTAAAGTATTGGATACGTATATTTTAATCCGCCCCTTGTCGCGCCTACTTTTATAAAAATTCAATTTTCTCTGTATTTAAAGGTGCTAGGAAGCTGAAATTGTTTATTTGACTTTTCTAAAGCATTAAATTGATACTTTTGAATCCGCCTATTGTTACTACCTCTTTTTATTAAAATTCAGATTTCCTTTTATTCAAAGGCGATAGAAAGCTGAAATCGTATATATCTCTCTAAAGCATTAAGATGATACTTTGGAATCCGCCTCCTGCCACACCTACTTTATTAAATTCAGTTTTCTCTTTATTCGAAGATTTTGTTAGTCGATAATTTTAAATTTGTGACTCGAGATTTTTAGCATTTTTTTATTCGAGCTTATGTCCCCAAGGTACCTTAAATACCTTATTTATTGTTCTCATTTAATAACTTTTTATTTTACTGAGAAAAAAAAAATTTTTAGGCCTCCAAAAATATTTTAAAATTACCAACCACAATCACAGGTTAAACTCACAGTGATTCATAAATCACATTCACAGTTATACCTGTGATTGGAAAATCACAGTTTAGCTCATCTCTGTCACGGTAACAAAATATGGAATAAGACCAGATGAAAAAAGATTGAATCAGTGGATAATTTTCCTATTCCTCTGAATACGAAAGCTGTACATATGCTTTTTAGGACTGTGTTCCTATTTCAGAAGGTTTGTAGAAGGGTTTTCAACCATAGCACAACCCTTGTACAACTTAATAAATAAGAACGTTAGTTTTAAATTTGGTGAGGAAGAGTTGCAATGTTATGAGAAATTGAAAGCCAAATTGCTAGCCGCACCAATATTAGCTATAGCGTACCGACCACTATTATTGGCACCCCTAAGGAAATTTTTAACTTTGAACAACCATAACTTTTGCGTTTATAAAGTTATAAAAATAATGTTTACATCAAAGTAACATTAAACTAATTATGCGTTGATTTAGTTAATAAAATTAAGGTTTTATTAATAAAACCCAGTTAAAAATATTAATTTAAAAAAAGCTTATCAAAAACCACAATTATTGGCACCCTGATACAATTATTGTCACCCCAAGACAACAATTATTGGCACCCTTCAAAACAAAACAAAAATGATGTTTAATCAATGGTTTACTGTTTTATTCATACATTTAAGACGTTTTATATTAAATAAAAAGTAAAAGATAAATAATGGTAATTATATAAATTAATAAATGAATTAATACAAATGTATATTTTTAGAAGAACTTTAATTTACTTAATATTGCTATTTATTTTATATTTATTTAGTTAAAAAAATAAAGATTATCAAGCATATATCTAGCTAACTATAACAAATGCATAAAAACATAAGGAAAATAAACAAAAAAATTATTTAATTCGTTTCAAGTTATAAAAATTAAAATAATAAAAATAACGGTTGAATGATATAACTATTGGCACTCATAAAAGTACAACTATTGGCAGTGTCAATAGTTGTAACTACATAGGATACAATTATTGGCACCCCCCTGTAAATAATTGAACCCTAGTTTTTTATGGAGCCAATTATTGGCACCCCTTTTATTTACAAAACAAATAACTTTTTTAACAAAATATATTTAAAAACAACTTATTTAATACATTATTATTGTAAATAAAAAAAGTTTTCATTAAACAATTTGAAAGAAAGTAGTGAAAACAAATTTACAAAATTGTGTGTCCTTAACGAAAACAACCGAATTTTCGATGGTTTTTTTTTTGTCGAACGTGTTTACTCTTTTACTTATAAATCAGAACTGGGTAGAATTTACCAAAACTTAAGACGTATAAATAAAGTGATAAAAAAATATGCTAATTGGAAACAAAAAATAAATCGACCAATGCGGACAAAAGGGTACTGAGAAAATCACTATTGAATGATGGGGTGCCAATAGTTGGGTCAAAAATTTGGGGTGGCAATAGTTGTAGTCGGTACGCTATATGATCCACGAGACGAAACCGAACTGCATTGTGACGCCAGTGCAGTAGGGTTTGGTCCTATTCTACTACAAAAGAAGAAAGATGTTAGGTTTCACCCTGTGTTTTACTTCTCAAAGGATAACAACTGACCAGGAAGCTAAGTTCCATAGTTTCGAATTAGAAACTTTAGCAATAATTTATGCATTACAAAGGTTTAGAATTTATTTGTATGGAATGAAATTCAAGATTATTACAGATTGTAATTCTCTCACCCTGACATTGAATAAAAAGGAGGTAAATCCTAGAATAGCCAGATGGGCTTTGGAACTGCAAAACTACGACTATGTTCTAGAGAATCGTAGCGGTGATAGGATGCAGGATGTAGATGCCTTAAGCAGAAACATTAATATACTTGTTTTGGAAGAAAACACGTTTGAGCAGAACTTATCAATTTTTCAGCATAGAGATGGAGTTATAAACAAAATAAGGACATCATTGGAGGAAAAAGAGAGTAATTTTTACAAGATGAGAAATGGATTAGTTTATAGGAAAAGAGATAGAGTTTTGTTGTTCTATGTCCCAAATGAAATGCAAACCAATGTATTACGTATGTACCACGACGAAATGGGTCATGTAGGTGGAGACAAAGTGTATGAGAACCTCAGAAGAACATATTGGTTCCCAAAAATGAGGGAAAAAATAAAGAAACATATTCTAAATGGTCTCAAATGTATTAGTTTCTCACCAAAGTTTGGAAAACATGAGGGCTTATTACATAACATACAAAAGGGTGATTTGATACCGAACCCTACTCTTATAAGTTTAAGTTGTATTTTCTACCTCTAAAGTTTGGATTATTTTTTATATTATTTATTCTTAATTACTGTGAATCAAGTGTTTGAATTCGTTTAAATAAGGATAATATCTTTCGTTTAATTTAATAATTTTTGTGAGTGCTATCGATTTTTGTGCATTAATTTGTGTTTTATTTTCACGTCATTTATTGAAACCTTTGAGTGATTTTTATTGTTTGACACTTAATTGTTTTTTTTGTGTTAAATTCAATCACTCATTTTCAATACAATCTCTTGTGTGAGTGTTAATAAGTGAATAGAACATAGAAATTAAAATCGTTGCATTCTTTAAGGACTTAATAAGTGGACTTATAAAAGTGTTGCATACTCTTAGGTATTCACCAAATTTCCAAAGTGTTGCATACTTTTGTCCGTTTAAGACAATATATTTTACATTGCATACTTTTTGGTCATATTTGTTTTGCATTCATTGCAATGAAATTATTGGTGATGGCGAAAGAATGTGCATGTGTTGGATATGTGATGGCTTTGCTCATATGAAGTGTGCTTACCGTGAAGATGGTTGAAGGGTTGCTCAAAATTGGAAATGGCCTGCGTTGGTTATGCAAGAAATGCAATAATAAAAAGACCACTGAGTTTTTCCAGATTATTAAGAAAACAAAAAGAACAGTTAAAGAAATTTCCAATGATCTTATTAAATTGCAAACAAAATTAGTTGAGTATGAGATTCTGTTCAACAACCTATTGATTGAGGATAAGGAGTTATCACCTAAGCGAAAAAAGAAGGATGATAATAAGGCGCTCTGCTTAGCATCAGGGTTGCGTTCTTCCTTAATGTTACCATCACGTTGAAAACCTTCGCCCATTATTGAAGAGATACCAAACTCTCCTATTTTACCAACTGCGCCAGTAAACACTTCGTCTGGTGTCACTGCAGCTGTTTCGCAAACCGTCGGCCCAATAGCTTCCGAAATGGATGAGGGTGCTTCGGCCGAATTAGTTGTTGTACCACCGGAGATGTGTGTGATGTGTTTTCATATCTCGCCTTCATCCTGATAGTAACTGTGATATGGTTGAGAATTATGTAAGGAAGAAATTCTCTCCCTCAGTTTCTTTAAAGTGTCATAAAATGCAATTCTCGTATGAACGCCGTATATCTTCCTTCAAAATTTTCGCATCTGACCCTGTTATTGAAGCTTTGCTATCTCCTGACTTCTGGCCGAAATGTACTGTAAAAATATTCAAAGAAAAAACAATGTTGCACGCATTTCTGAGCCTAACTCTAAAAAGACAACTGCAACTGATTGTATTTTATCAGAACGTTGGAGGAATGAAGTCAAAACTTAAAACTTTTTTCTTAAACTGTGTTGAGGGATCTTTTGATGTTATTATACTAACTGAAACATGGCTAAACTCATCTATACTTGACGCTGAAATTTGCCCACCTGAATATACTGTGTACCGTATTGATAGAAATCCATGTAATAGTATTTAAAAACAAGGAGGTGGTGTTTTAACTGCCGTTAAATGTTGTCTGAATTCTGAACTTATACTTGCAAATATGTTCATAAATTTGGAGCTTATTACTATAAAGTTAATAGATTGTAATTCTTCGTTTGTAATTTCTGCTATATATTTACCGTCTGGTTCTTCGTCTTCTGTGTATGAAATATATTCTTCAGCTATAAATGAAATAGTTGAATATTCTGGAAATTCATTTGTATTAATTTTTGGAGATTTCAACCTTACTAATTTGAGATGGAAAATGGATGAGGATAATAAACGAACTTACAATGCCATTGTACAGGGTCCTGTATTTGAAAGGAATTTTGTTGAAGTTGTGCAGTTAACTGGACTAAATCAAATTAATGGATTGCCAAATGAGTTTTTGCGTTTTCTTGATCTTGTGTTTACTGATTGTTCTGTTTCCTGTGAAGTCTTGGATGTCGATGACTGGCTTTTACCAAAAGTTCCTCATCATAATGCATTTCAGTGTTTTATACAATTATCTGAACATAAGCTTAATGTAACAAATACTTCTTCGTTTAAAAATTTCAACTTCAAGAAAATTAATTTGGAAAGATTGGACCAATTTTTTTGCAACGTGAATTGGTCCAGTGTATTGGATTATAATGACGTTAATTTATGCGTAGTAAACTTATACGAGATTTTGAATAACTGTCTTAATTATTGTGTTCCTGTCAAAAAGAATTTATCTGTTTCATCATCAGTTCCGTGGCTTTCTAAGAATTTAAGACGTATACGAAACCTAAAAAATGCATTTTTTTAAAAATGGAAAAAAAACACATGTAATTAACTATTATAATCAGTTCCTTTATTACACAGGCCTACAAAATAAAGAAAATGTTTGGTGCCGCCATAAATGATACATTTTTGTTTGTCCACTGTCACTAAATACGAACAACGGTATTTTCAAGTTAAAGCTACGTACAGTTTTTTTTTAACCCTCGCTTAAATTTTTTTCGCATATGTGGCCGAGTTTTCTTTTCATTTAGGTCATTTTGTCTATTTTCAAGTGATTTAAATTAAAGGTTTTGATGTGTCTTCTTAGAAGAGCAGATGCTTAAATGGAAGTAAATATGGTGCCGTTCCACTTGTTCAATCCACGAAAATAAAGGAGTATCAGTCTGTGTCTCTTGTTTTAGAATAACTGAAAAATCATGATCATCAGTGGGTTATATATGCGTGGATTTAAAAATGGTTAACTTTTTACTGAGGCAACAAAGTGGCTTCACCAAATTTTCATGTTTTCAGATAAAAAATAATTTTGCCTCCATTGCACATAAAATTAGGTTTGATGAAAGATACGAAAAAGCATTTGTTAAAAATGGCTTTTATTTTATTTACATATATTTAAAAAAAAAATCTTTGTTTGAATACAGAAAAAGTTAAGGCTGGCATATTTGATGGACCACAAATAAGATATGTATTTGATAAAAGATGACCAATTCTTTCATTCAATGAATGATTTAGAATCTGCAATATAGTGAACAATTTTTTATTAAATCATAAGTCCGTAAATTACCAAGACTTAGTTCTGGGTTTTCTGGAAAATTTTAAAAGAATGAGTGTTAAAGTTCAGTTATTCGGAAAGATTTTCCAAAAATATTGACTCATATAGCGGGAAACAAAGAGTACGGTTCCACCAGGACTTAGAAATCATGAAAGATAGGTATCAAGGCCGTTGGGAAGATGTTATGATGGCTGATTACTGCTGGTGTATCACTCGAGAATGTCTTTAGGACACTCATGAAAGAAAATCTCTAAAACGAAGCTTTTTTCATGTAGAATAACGCAATTAACTGTTCAAAAATCGCTAAATTTGTATTATTGTTGTATCTCAAAAACTACACGGAGGATCTAAAAAGTAACTATGCAGTTATAACCAGGGTAACTAGTTAACATATAAACAGTTTTCACTTTGGCGGCACCAAAAACACTGTAGGCCTGTGTTATCGAAAATTATTTAAAATTTCCTTAAAGACAAGTTACAGGAACTATATAAGTGATATAAAGTGCAATATAACAAGAAATCCTAAATTCTTTTGGAATTTTATAAACTCTAAAAGAAAAACTTCAAATTTTCCATCATCCGTGCAATATAATAATAAATTCTCCTCCTGTGATATAGAAATAAGTAATTTATTTGCTGATTTTTTCCAACAAACTTATACTTCGTGCAATCCTAAATACTGTGATAATTCAATCCAACATCAATTTAACTGTGATATACCTTCTTTAAGGCTGACTGAAGCGGAAGTAGTGCGATTGATGGCTTAAAAAGTACATATTCGTTTGGTCCTGATAATTGTCCGTCTATTTTTGTTCAAACTTGTAAGTGCTGCAATCACTTACATATTTAACTGTTCGCTATCGTCCGGTGTTTTTCCTGAATTGTGGAAGTCTTCGTACATTTTACCCCTTTTCAAGGGTGGAAATAAAAACAATGCTGAAAATTATCGAGGTATTGCCAAGCTCTCATGCATACCAAAGTTGTTTGAAAATATAGTCTCTAAACATATTCAATTTTTCTGTAAATCAATAATTGTTCCTGAACAACATGGGTTTTGTCTGCAAAAGTCTACAACAACGAATCTTCTAGAATTCACGAATCAAATTAATATTAATATGCAAAATAAACTGCAAACAGACGTTTTTTATGCTGATCTAAGCAAAGCATTTGATAGGGTCAGTCACTCTATACTTTTACTAAAATTAGAGAGTTACGGATTTCCAGAGTAGATAATAAATTGGATCAAATCGTATTTAGTAAACCGTATACAGTATGTAAACTTTAATAACTCTATTTCTAAAATTATAAATGTGCTTTCTAGAGTTCCTCAAGGCAGTCATATTGGACCACTACTATTTTTACTGTTTATTAATGACATTGGTAAAAATCTTCTCTATTCAAAAATCCTTATCTTCGCAGATGACTTTAAGCTATTCTATAGCTTCTCAAATCCAAGTGGATATCTGTTTTTGCAAGACGATATTGATAGAGCCTTTGAATGGTGATCTTTAAATGGTATGGAACTCAACATAAAAAAGTGTAAAGTGATGCCATATAGTAGGAGGAAAAATCCTATTGTTTCTTCGTATTTTATTGATGAATGCTTACTTGATCGCGTGGACACATTTAATGATTTGGGAGTCTTATTTGATGTCAAGCTCTCATTTAACTCCCACATTGTAAGTAAGGCAAGAAGCCGCCTTGGATTAATTAAGAGGTTTTCTAAGGAATTAAATGATCCATATATCTCAAAAATCCTCTACTGTGCTCTTTTCCGTCCTATCCTTGAGTATTGTAGCTGCGTATGGTGTCCTAAGTATGATGTTTCAATAAATAAAATTGAGAGTATTCAAAAACAATTTTTTATAATTCGTCCTTCGTCATCTTCCATGGGATCCAAATCAACGTCTGCCGTCTTATGAAAATAGATTGAATATACTAAGCCTTTCGACGCTGAAGAAAAGTAGGGAAGTAAATAATGTTTTTTTCCTGTTTCAACTTCTATCTGGATCAATTTGTTCTTTCTATATTCTCAGTGTGCTTAATATAAACTCTCGTCCTAGATTAAATCGCAATTCTGATTTTTTTTATACTTCTTTTGCAAGATCTAATTATGGTTTGAATGAACCTTTAAATGTTATGTGCATTGATTTTAATTATTATTATAATTGTATAGATTTTAATTTGTCAAAGAACAATCTTAAAAAAAAATGTTAACTTTATAATATTACTTTTATATAATTTTGTATTCAACTTAAACATATGTTTGCAGTTGAGAATGAATAAATAAATAGATAGTTATCCCTTTTGAAACAGTGCATATAGATCATTTTGGTCCTGTTAGTTTAAAGAAATCAAAGAAGAGATATGTTTTATTAGTAGTAGATGCTTTTACGAAATTTAACAGGTTATATGCTGTTCAAAGTACATATGTGAGTGAGGTTGTTATTTGTTTGAGGTCGTACTTTAATTCCCATAGTCGCCCTAAAGTGATAGTTTCTGATAGAGGTAGCGCATTCACTAGTTTGGAATTTAAATCATTCCTAGAGAAAAGTCAAGTAAAACATGTGTTGGTCGCAACCGGTTCACCTCAAGCAAACGGACAGATTGAAAGAGTTAAGTTTGGCTCCGATGCTGGCGAAATTGACCAATGCTGGCACTGAGATGACATTAGATAAAATTTTACCACAAATAGAATACGTGATGAACAATACGATGCATAAAAGGGTGCCGTGTCATAAGGCCATGTGTCATAAGGCCATATTGAGAAATGATCATATTGAGAAATATGGCCTTATGACGCATTCGAAATGTGTCATAAGGGCATACTGAAACATATGGCCTATTGACACTTTACCAAGGTGTCATAGTGCCATATTTTTTTGCGACTTAAGGCCATATCTAAATATGGCCTCATAATACTTGCGTTAAGTGAAAAAATATGATTTGTTTTTTAATCCAGAATCTTTAAATGCAAAAGAAACTGCATACACCCAACCTCGCACCTACCCCAAATCCTATAGTGTGCCCAAGCAGGGGGGTTGCAGGGGGGCAGCATGGCCCCCCCCCCATACATACCTCACTGTTTATACGCCGTAACTGAATTACAATTAAAGTGTTGGACAAAAACATTTGGCCAGGTTTATTTATCAAACAAGGAAAGACGGTTGAAAGTGACATAAGGCCATATGGCCCTATGTCTTTTTATTAATGAGTCAAAAGGCCATAAGTTGGAATATGGCCTTATGTCACTTTGTAAAAGCGTCATAAGGCCATATTTCTTAATATGGCCTTATGACGCATGGCCTTATGACACGGCACCGCATAAAAGCATAGGAACCACACCTAGTGAGTTACTTTTTGGAGTAAGCAGCGAGGAGTTATAGGAAATCCATTAAAAGACATATAAGAAGAAATTTTGAATTATGACAACGAGAGAGATTTGAAAGGTATGATAGTTAAGGCCGCAGAAAAGATAGTGAAATGTCAGGATTATAATAAAAAAATTAAGGACCGCAATAGGACGTGCCAGAGTTACCAAGTAGGAGATTATGTGGTAGTTAAGAATTTTATTAGTCAGCCAGGGATTTGTAAAAAATTGCACCTAAATTTAAAGGACCTTATAAAGTAATAAAGGTTCTGCCTAATGATAGATATTTGCTAAGGGATGTGACTGGATTCCAGCTCACACAGATTCCCTATGAGGGGGTTTGGGAAGTGGCCAATATGAAATCATGGATAGATAAAGATATTAGGTGTGTTTTATTTATTGCTGCATAACCAGCAGTTGCCTAGTAATTCAAAAGGGCCTATAATTTGCCCATTCAGGATACCTGCCCAGTAATTGATTTTGAATTGGTACTGCGATCTGTTGTTTTTATTTATCGCATTTCACTAAAAAATTAATTAAAAAAATTATTAAAAAAAAACCAGCAACTAGTGTTAAATGTTACTGCCTTTATTTAAGAACGGTTATTTTTAAATGCAATAAAAATTAAAAAAACAATATGAGTTATTCATTCGTCGTCGTAGTGTTTACTTAACTTTGTAACTTAATTTCATCTGGTAAAATGTTAAAAAACTACTTTAGTAGAAAAAATGCCAATTTTATTGTTTATGGTTGTAGACACAAACATGTGTTATACCATTTTGGAAAGTACATTAAACAGGCCAATTTTTATCAAATTTGCCACTTATGTTCTCATACATTTTTTTCTCTTAATTAATTTTCAAACTTTGGTGAAAAAAAATATCGAATTATTTTTGAATAAAAAAATAATTTTAAAAAATTATAACACAAAAAATGCATCAGCTGGTGTTAAAATTTACTACCCATCATTTAGAACGGTTATTCAAGAATATTATAAAAATACAAAAATAATAAGAATCCTTTATGGGTGGCCGTTGTAATTAGGTATTTTAGGAGACCCTGAATTTTTTAACATTTTTCGAAAATAAATTATACCATGGAGACCACAAGAAAAATATTTTTTTTATATTTTTTTTCTGAGCAGTCATAAGGCCTGCTATCACCAGCTGCAGTATTATCCACTCATTACGGGACACCCTGTATATATAATTTGACTTATAACTAATATCATTGAATAATTACAAATAGAAGGGACACCGGATTAGATCGCCGCTAGATGGCCGGAAATCAAAGTCAACGTTGTCGCTTTTAAAAACTGAATAGTGAAAACCACAACCATTGAATATGCTTGAGGAAATTATGAGGGAAATTTTCGTTCGAATGAAAAAAACAACCACTTTGGTTTTAAGTTTAATTAATATTTTTTGTAAGCTCAACATTTTTGGAAGATCAAAGAAGAGAAACACAATTTAGTTTTTAAAAACCGATAGGTAGACCCCTCCCTAAATATTTTTTATTTTATTGTTTTTTCTACAATTTTATTTCTATATTGACATTGATTTTATGTAGGTATACAATACATACGGTCATTCACCTAAGGTGTGACAAAAAGCTATAAGAGCGTGTAGGTTGAGTTGAGACAAGAAAAATATCGTATGGGTGGCGGGAGTCTATTACCCCCCGTTTAGGTGGAATTAAAATAGGACAAAATCATTAAAAAACAACGGTAACAACTACAGTGTGTGTGTTTTATTCATTGCTGCATAGCCAGCGCAGCAAAATTTCGCTTGGCAAACAAAAACAATCTGATTGCTGGCGAAAAAAAAAGTCAGTAAAAAAAAAGATGGCTGTGCTGAAGATAGAGCTTTCAATTATTCAAATGAACGTATAGAGTGAATGATCGTTTTATTCAGCCTTGTGCTGCGCTGGCTATGCAGCAATGAATAAAACACACCTAGAGTAATCTTTTTATTCAGACTTGTGCTGCGCTGGCTATCCAGCAATGAATAAAATACACCTAATGCCATGCTATACACTTTTATAAAGCCCAATATTTCTTCTTTCATTTTATTTTTAAATTAAGTTGTTTGAGTGAACAGTTTTTTAAAATTTAATTTTTAAACTTAAATTTTTGAAAAAAAAATTAAAAAATTGTGTTCAATGTCATTTTGCTCAAAATTTTATGTTATTAAGTAGTAGTTTTGTATTTTATATTCAATGCTCCAATCAGTTTTTAGTCAAACATTAAAAACCATATGTCAAAATGTTTTCTAGTTTTTGAGAAAATTGAAAATAACAAAAGTAAGTTTTCTTAAATTCGACTTCCATCCGTTATTTTGTTGCTTCAAGGATCCTATTATTTTCTACTAATTAAGAAGTATAGTAGATTTCGTTATTTTCAATTTTCTTAAAAATTAAAAGACATTTAGGGTCTGTTTCACAATGTCTGAGTAAATTTCTAATTAGTTATTCGACATTGATCCTAAAATTAAATCCTCCCATTAAAAAACTTTGCGTTTCATAATGATCAGCTATTCGTTCGTTATTCCAGTTTTCCAGACAAATAGAATTTGACTCATGTCAAACATTGAAGAAAAAATATTTATAATCATCAAATAGTTAGTTTTTCATGGTGGGTCATCTTATTGTATATGTTAAAAGTGTCAAGAGGATTGTTTCAAAGAGATGTGAATAATAAGAGGTAATTGTGTGTTGAATTGAAGTGTGAGTGTTAGTGAAGAAAATTTTGAATTTTTAATTGTTAGTTTAATTTTCTAATCGGCACTTCATCTTGCCAGTAAAATACTTAGAACTTTAATTGCCAATTAGACGTATTCAGACATTGTGAAACGTAAATGAGGTTGTTAACTGTCGAATAAGTTCCATGTAGCTTATTGGCACTTTAATCAGACATTGTGAAACAGACCCTTAGGCATCCGGTTTTTAGTATTTGAATAGAAATTAATAGGAGATTCGAATATTACAAACAAAAATATTACTTAATAACGTAAAAATATTACTTAATAACGTAAAGTTTTGAAAAAATATATTATTTTGTTAATAAATAATTATAAATATACAGTCGACTCGCCCTAAGTCGTACTCTCTCTAAGTCGAATTTCTCTCTAATTCGAACCTTTTCGCCATATTTTATCATTCCCTTCAATTTTCCATACAAAAACCATTCTCTAAGTCAAACTCCCTCTAAGTCGAACTCTCTTTAACTCGAACACATTTTCTCGATAATTGGCATCTTTTTTCACCCCTTAAGTCGAATTTTATTTAGAACAAAACAAAATAAAAAACCATTACCCCTTCGGAATTCGTGTTTGGGTATATTATAACTACGAACCATCAAAACCTTAATAGGTACATATGTATATATGTGTAGCATCGCGTGTACCATCATCGTCAGCTCTTTGCGTTTCTTCCTATTCATAACCCTGGTACCTCTAGATACAGTTTTTAAAAAGATACAACGCAAAAACAAAAAAGGATTATTATCCTTTTCTTTGTGTTGTTGGTTGCTTTAATACATATGTATATTAACCTTTATTTGTTAAATAAACCTTTTAAAATAAAAAAATGTTTTTTTTCTCTATAACTCGAATTTTTCCAAAACTCTCTCTAACTCGAACAAATCTTGCTATCCCGTGAAAATTCGACTTAGGGAGAGTCGACTGTACATATATTTTTTCGCAAAAAAAATCAAATTTGTTCAGGAGAAAAAATTGGGGTTTCACTTGAATGAATTTTCTAAAAAATTCTGTCAAGAGTTTTTCGAAGAGGAGATAGCAAATTTTGGGAGTGAATGCAGGGCCTCCACACAATTCTGGGGCATAATACCAGGAGCAAAAAAATGTAATCTGATCTTACGCAAACAAATACATATGTAGGTACTGCCATTTGCATTTGAACCACAAAACGTGTTTAAATAATGCCAAAATAACTTCTATAACAACTGTGGATTGATATTGTTGCAAGTTATTTGTGATTTCTTTTAAAACACACTCACTTTTATTTTGATTGTATGGGAACGGACAAGCGTCTCTATTTGTGCATGCACGGAAAGCTCCCAGACTTAAATTTTTTTTTGTCAAAATGATCCGCACATATATAAATTTTTTCGTCGCAAATAATTTTTTCTGAGAAACTGTTCCCAGAATTTGGTAATCATATTTCACGACGATAATCGTTAGGTAAAACAAATCTGGGAACGCCAGAGTTTTTTTATTTTTACATTGTTATAGTCATTTTTGTAATTTTAATGAAACTCGTAAGTTTAATTAATAAGTAAGTAGAATTTTTTACAAATTATCGAAATTATCACTGATGCAACGAAAGCAAAGACACATTTCAGAATGGTTTTTACTTAGGTATTTTGTTCCTAAAACCATAAAAAAGCATTTTTTTTAGCCAGACAGACTCAATTTATTGACAAGATTTTCGTTTCTTTCCAAAACGTTTGCATCTATTGCCACTTACATAATGTATGTTCTCAGTATCCTATTTGGATCTACGGTTTAACATTCATGATGATTAATAACAAAATATGTATGTTAACCATTTTTAAGAAGAACCGCAATTAAAAGTGGACATGAATTAACACGATTCGTGCGCGACTTCAATCTCTGGGTGTCCAAAGTTGCCCACCGGCAGCGAGGGCAATGGCCTGGCGACGCTGGGTTGTAAAAAACAGTATCTATTTATCTTTATATAAACAAAATTGTTATAAATTTAATTTTTTTAGTCAATTTCTTTTGAGACTATATACCTAAGTGTATTTAGGGCTTTTCACAATAGTATAGCCTGACACTGTGTCATGATTTTTTTTTTTATTTCAAGTGGATTTTTTTGGAAAATTACCCTCTCGGCTTAGCAGGTTGAATTAGACCCCTCCGCCCATACAATTTTTGTCTTTCCTTGATCCAACCTGCTTACATGCCCTAGCCTTTTGTCGTATCTTAGGCAAAACAACCTGTTTAAATCTCCTTTCAAGCAAAATATTTTACCCTTACACATTAACTCATGATTCAATAATATTTAACACTTAAAACTAAGAAATTAGCTATTCTGACGATAGTTAAAAACTTAAAATTTTAACAATCATTTAATAAACCTTTGAGCAACCGTGAAAGAAACGTTTAAATAGGTAACCTTAAATAGGTATGTACCTGTGCCTACCTGTATGGGATTTAGATCTACAAATCTAAAAGCAAAATAGAAAATATCAAACTGAAGATTATAATTACAAAAATAAAAACACACAAACATCATTTATCGTCACACGTCACCTTCCTTAATTGAGAGAAACCACAAAAAATGCAAAAGCAACCCTTAAGTATCTACCTACCTACCTATACTACCGAACGCTTTCAGTTGACCTTCAATGGCCTTCTTGTTGTTGTTTGTTGTTCATGACAAATGAAAAACACTTCCACCGTCTGTATGTACATAGGTATATTGTGAATGAATTTCCCTAAAAATATCCCTATATCTGCTTAGCGCATTTCGCAACCAAACAACAATTTAATATTTTATTATGTTGCCGATAATGACCACGAAAACAACGATGGCGTTTCTAGTTTCTCAGTGTCCACTTCTATTTGTAATTATTCAATGTTAATATGATACTATGATAAATTTACATTTGTTGGCACATAAGGGGCCTAACGTTATACAATGTCTTAAGTTTAACAAATTATAGATATATAAATTACATGTCAAAAAAATTTAATTTAAAAATCGGTTGACTTAATCGTCCTCAGGGTGTTCATTCCCGGTTGTCAATGGTGTTTTTGGTGTAGGTTGGGGGAAGTGGCGTTCAGCCGCGGTAGAAGGCTGACCCAATGTCAGCGTAGAACGAGACTGCTTCCACGTTGTCCATGATTATGTTGTCATCAAGAGTTTCCATCACACTGAGGTACCTTGGCTCTGGATGTCGTTGTTCAGTGGTCATCCTTCTCATTAGCTGATTCGGGTGGTCGATGATGTTCCGTACTAGTCTCTTCGCTGAATTGACTAGGTATTTGTCCAGCGGGATTATGTTGGCTTCAGAGTAGAGATGTTTGTTCCTGTAGTGTTTCCGCCGCTGCCGGTCGAAGTACAGGCCAGTGCAAATTCTGAGAATCTTCCTTTCGAATACTTGAAGCTCCTTCATGGCTGTCTTCGAGATTGAAAACCAGATTGGGAAGGAGTAGCTGATGACTGGTCGTAAGAGCTGCTTGTAGATCAGTAACTTCGTTGGTTGACTTAGTCCTGTTCTTTTCTTCATCAATGGGTGTAGGAGGTGGAAGGCCCAGCTGGCTTTTCTGAGTACATTTCTTGAGTGTGGGTTGAACCTTAGCAACTCATTGAAGTGGATTCCCAGGTACTTCACAATCTGTTTGGCAGCCATAGTGGATCCGTCAGGGAGTCTCAAGACCTGGTTTCTGCAATTGGCAGTTCCGATTTGGAAGTGTTGATCCGGATGCCCCATTTCTTGTAGAAATTGAAGAGTCTGCTGATGTGGGCCTCTACTCTTCGGACAGCGATAAGCGGTGACATTGACGATGCATAGGTGAGCGAGTCATCAGCATATAGCAGGTTCTCGCATCCAATTAGGACAGGTTGGTCGGATGTCATCAGGCTGTAGAGGAAGGGGCCAAGTTTTGAGCCTTGGGCGACTCCGGCTCTGATGTTCTTCATGTTTGATTTACAGTTGTCTAGTTGTACGAAAAATTTCCTGAAAGAAAGAAAACAAAAAATAATTTTTATTAGTGGCGGAGATACCTATTTTTTCATTAACTTTGAGTAAGAAACTTTAATCCAAGAAAAGAATTTTGTACAAGAAGATTGTAATAAAAACTACCAAACGATAAAAAGAAACTTTGCATACACCCAAACTCGCACCTACCCCAATTCCTATAGTGTGCCAAGCAGGGGGGTTGCACACACCTCAACTTACTTTATTATAAGCTTAATACAAGCTGGACTTAAAAACTATACATAATTTCTTAAAACTAAACTTAAACATATAAAGGTAGATTTGTCCTAAGTGGGAAAAAAGGACTAAAAGAAGGATGAGTTAAGGATAGCTTGTTTTAAAGCAGGTTTACTTATGTTGGGGTTGAAGGTATTTAAGGTATTCGAGTTGAAGGCTCGTTTATACCATAATCAGTACGGTGGTAGGCAATGAGGAAAAAAGGAACAGATCTTAACTGGCGGGCGTTTGGATTCAGAGAAATCTTTTGGAGCAGATTAGGGCAGTCAATGACCCCATTTAATAATTGGTGAACGAAAACGATGTCGGCAGTATCACGGGGATTGAAGGTTCAAGAGTTTAAGGCGGTCTTCATAAGCAGGAAGGTTAAAAGGGTCATCCCAGCCAAGACCACGTAAAGCGAAGCTTAAAAATATGCGCTGGACGGCTTCAATACGTTCTATGTGAACTTGATGATAAGGTGACCAGACTTGGGAGGCATATTCTAAGAGAGGTCTGACGAATGTCATATAAAGGGATTTAGTGACATAGGGGCAAGAAAATTATTTTGACCAGCGTTTTACAAAGCCGAGAGTTGAGTTGGCTTTGATAATAATGCTGTCGTTGTGGGTGCGAAAATTGAGTTGAGTGTCACAAATGACTCCCAGGTCGCGATTGGAGGTTACTGTAAGAACAGGCACACCGTTAATCGAGTATTGTCTTTGGGACAAGGGGGGGGCGCTTACGAGTAAAAGTTATAGCTTGACATTTCTTAATGTTAAGCTCAAGAAAAATTTTTTGACACCAAGTAAAAAGTTATTTAAGTCTGTTTGCAACATTCGTGTGTCGTCAGTGCTGAAGATTTGTTTTGAAATCTTCATATCGTCAGCGTAAATTTCCAAGTCAGATTGAGATAAAATCAGCTCAACATCATTAATAGTCAAAAGAAAGATAAGTGGTCCCAAATGGCTTCCTTGAGGTACACCAGAAAATGCATGGATAGGTTTGGAGACACTCGCTCTGAAAAGCACTCGATACTGACTGTCAACTAGGTATTATTGAATCCAAGACGTGGACAAATGAGGAAAACCATTTTTTTTTTAGTTTAAAGAGAATAATATTGTGGGAAATTTTGTCAAATGCTTACTGAAATCTGTTGAAATGGCGTCAACTTCTATACCTTTTTCTAAGGCAGAAAGTGTCTTAGAAACGAATTCAGTCAGGTTAGTTGTTGTGGATCTACCTTTCAAGAACCCATGCTGCTGAGGCGAAAAAATTGATTTGCAATGAACCAACAACGACTATAAACTAAAGTAAACTATACTTTCAAAGAGTTTAGGTATACAAGAGAGTTTGGCAATGGGTCTGTAGTTGGAAATGTCATTTTTGCAGCCTTTTTTGTGGACAGGGATAATGAAAGAATCTTTCCACAATTTAGGAAAATAACCATTAACAATTGAGTGGTGGAAGAGCGCGGTAAGAGGGTGTGCTAATTTATCAATACATTTTTTAAGAACGATTGCTGGGAGACCATCCGGACCAGGGGAAAAATCATCTTTCAACTGATTAAATTTACTCACGACTGAAGATAGGGAAATGTTGATGTCAGTGAAGGACGCTTGAGGACAATTGTTTAAATAATTAAAATAGTTCAAATCCACATCGGTATTGTTAAAAGAAAATGCTTCGCTAAAAAAATCTGCGAAAAGATTGGATATGGTATTAGAGTCAGAAGACAAAGATTCACGGAGTCTTAACGCGGAAGGATAACCATCAGATTTCTTTTTGGAATTAATAAACTGGTAAAACATTTTTGGGTTGGAAATAAGAACGGCCTCTATTTGGTGGATATAGTTGGAGAAGAGAGTCATATAAAGCCGAGAAGTTTGTTACGTAGGTTACGCAGTGAGCGAAGTTCTTTATTATACCACGGAGGAGAAGATGTGAAGTTTTTTTGAAGTAAAACAGGGACTGAATTAGAAAAATAGTTGAAGATGTGGGTGTAAAAGGTTTCGGTCACTAAATCAATGTGAATAGATTCGTCGGAGATGAAGTCAAAGTTTATTCTTCCAATGAGATCATTGAGTTCGTCAAAGTTAGCTTTACGAAAATTAAATTTCAGCTGCGTAAAAATATCAGTATTACGATGTTCGCTAACATACGCGAAATTAATACAAATGGGGGGGTGATAGTTGTCAAGTTTGGAGAGGAGGAGACTACTATTGGTTACAACAGTGTTGTCTGCGCCAGACGTGAAAATCAAGTCAAGTTGTCTTCCAAGATTATTTTTGATATCACTCATCTGAACAAGGCAAGAGCGTGGAGTCGGTCAGTGAATAAAACTTCTTTCTCGGAAGTGGCATTTGTTGCAATGAAATAAATCTCATTCTCAGATTCTGACCAAACTAAATGAGGTAAATTAAAGTCACCAACAAGAATGACATCGTCTTCAGGGTTGATAGAATCAACAATGAAATCAACTGCATCTACAAGCAGCTGATATTGAATTGTAGGTTGGGGTGGGGGTATATAGCAGCATAAGATGTAAAGAAAACATTTATTCAACTTAATTTTTACACATACAAGTTCAAGATTAGAAATATTAGGAATATTTACTAACGATGAGTCAAAATCTGAGTGAAGTGCTAAAAGGACACCACGTCTTGAATTGGTAAGGTTGGATGAATCAACATTAGAGTTAGAAAATTCAGAGACTAGAGTATCCTTTTGAAAAACGTTATAGTCAGATGTAAAGAGTTCATTACTTACAATGTCTTGGGAGAGATTAGTTTCAGTAAGAGCAAAAACGTTATAAGGAAGTTTTTGAGAATTGAAGTATACTTCCGTCGTTTTAGTTCGAAGTCCCCGAACATTTTGATACAAAATTGAAAAGCATAGAGGAGTATCATTCTTGAACGGATGAAGAGGGGTGGGGTCAAGGGTCGACTGCGACGAGGAGAATTTGTTAACGACGAAAAATATTGTTGTGGGTTGCTTGAGATCTTTGAAGATGTGATATTCGTCTAGAGTTTAGATAATTGGCGTAAGCCAAGAGGTCATTAAAGACTTGGAGAGGAGATAAGTTAAAACATTCATGGTATTGTATAAAGATTTTTTTAAGGGCAAGGAAATCGCAAGGGAGCCCGTCTTTGGAAATTAAAAGCTCAAGGTTGGTTTTGGTTTTACCATCGATACATATATTTTCAGGTTTATCATGTAGGTAAGCCAGATATAACCGAACGTTGTCATAAGTTTTTAGATCGCTAAGACGTGAAACAATATAGCGGCCATCATGCTTTCTGAAAATTTATGAGTGAGCTTAACTACAGGGGGTAGTAAAGGATCGAGAAATAAAGGTTGTGTGGAAACAGGGGTGCAAAAGGATGAGGCTGGTACAAATGACGGAAGAGTATCAGAAGAGAAAAGATCTGTAGGTGTGGAAAAAGATGAGGAGATAGGGACAGATATTGGAGTCAGGTCAAAAGAAACATGTTTGGATGCGGTATTGGTGGTGATATTGGTGCTGGTATTGGTGGTGGAAGTGGTGGTGGGAGTGGTGGTGGTAGTGGTGGTGGTCGAGGTGGAGGTGGAAGAGGAATATGATGCTGCGGAGGGATTAGAATGAGATGAGACTGGACAAGAAGGTTTAGAGGGACTTAGAATGTGTGAGTAAATGAAGTTGGTATATTTAGGGGCAGACGAATTGTTGTTTAAGTAGGATGAAGTTGGAGTGGGGATTGGATTTACATTATGATTTGAGGGGGATAAGGAAGGTGGAGCATTATTTGGAACTGTAAATTGCGAAAGTTTAGGAGAGCAAGAAGGAGGAGTTACACTTAAGGTGTTGTTGAAGGAGTTAATATAGGATCCAGGGGAGAAAAACATCCAGTCATATTTCTTGGGCAGGTAGACGATAAAGGTGGAGTAACGCTTCAGAGGAGAAATCTTCTTGATACGTGATACATGGATTTTGTAGTTATAAAAGAACCAGCTAGACAGCCATCGTGCGTCAATTAGATTAGGTAAGCCTTTGATTATATATTTCAAGATCTCAATGGGCAGTCCGGGATCACAGGAAGAAAGCGATGAGTTAACGGGTTCGGTTAAACTTTCAGGTTTAGTAGGGCTTTCGGTTTTTTTAGGGGTTGTGGAATCAGAAACTTCAACTTCCATTTCATCCAAAATGGTGGTTCCTGTAGTGTCAGCTTGTTTTTCAGCCGGAGTGGTTGCATTGGAGACGTTTGTTTGGGTTCGAGTAGAGAAGGTCGATGTGAGTGGAATGGAAGGGGCTGCACAAATTTCACGTAACTCATCATGCAGTGTAGAGTTATTACAGAAATCACGAGAGTCATTGCTTGTATTGAGGTCAGCACGGGAGACGATCAAGTTATTGTTTGTGACTTTAAGGCTACTTGACATACCCTAAGCGGAGAAACGGAGTTGCGTGAGCGGCACAGAGCCCCCCGAAAAGGAAGTTAAAATCCTTGGATCCCGCGTAGCGGGCCTCCCGAGGTACTTTTGCTTAAGAAAGACTTTTTTAAAAGAAAACTGTTGACATAGGCGCCTGCCTGGCGACTTGACATACCCTAAGCGGAGCAACGGAGTTGCGTGAGCGGCACAGAGCCCCCGAAAAGGGAGTTAAAATCCTTGGATCCCGCGAAGCGGGCCACGCGAGGTACATTTGCTTAAGAAAGTGTTTCTTACAAGAAAACTATTGACAAGAATCTGTTTTTAGTTATAACTAGGATCATTTACAAATTAAAAAACCGCTTCGTAAACATTTTAAGCTATTTTTTTGTTTTAATTAATATTTCTTTACAAATTCTTTTAGTTTTTGAAAGAACTTTTCTTATTTTTGGAATTTAACCAAATTTGAAACCGCTTAGTAAGCGTTTGAAGCTATTTCGAAAAATTTTATATCTCTTTAAAAATTTTTTAAGCTCTTGAAAGAACTTTTTTTTGTCCCTAAAAAAAAACATCGTCGTCGTCCTAGCCACCATCGCCATGATCTTGTTCACCATCGTTGTCACCATCATCGTCATTGCCTTGCCAACGTGTCATCACCGTCGTCACTTTGTCCACTGTCGTGGTCACCATCATCGTCATGGTCCTGGCCACCGTCGTCGTCGTCACTTTGCCCACTGTCACCGTCGTCGTCATCGTCGACACTTTGTCCACTGTCGTGTCACCATCATCGTCGTCAAGGTCGTTGTCACCATCATCGTCATCGTCCTGACCGAGCACCGTCGTGGCTGTCGTCAGTCATCTAGCCGTCAAACGAAAAAGGTTTTATATCTCTATCTGAGTTTTAATAAGAATTAAGAACTGAAAATTATTTTCAAATGAATCCTCCTTATATACTTTTTTAAAAAGGAGGAGGAGCCTAATCCAGTGGGGTCTTCTGCAAACCAAAATAGTAGGAAACTTCGTTCTCCGTGATTTTCATCATTTCATGTCACCAAAATGTATGGGAGTGGAAATTTTTAATGCGCTGTCGCCAAAATATCAAAAGGTAGTTTTTTCGGGCAAACGTGACTCGGGAAACGTGCCACGGGAAAACGTTTTTCGGGAAAACGTAGCCAACCCAATATTATTCCGGAATTACTACTGCTTAAATACATTTTTTGGTCGGCGAATTGTTACATTCGTTCTCGTTGATTCTCATGATTTAGTGTAATCTGAAGTAAATGTATTTTACTATGGAAAGTCGATGTGACGATGATGACGAAGTCTTATTTCGATGCTGATAGCTATGAATACATGGAAAATGGGTGCTGAAATTCTTTGCACATAAGCTTAGAACGATTCTGAAACGATTGTAAGCATAAAAAGGTTCTTATAAGGCCTAAAAATGGCCCTACGAACTAACTCCCAATGCAAATGGTTATGTTCCAGTAAATAAAAACTACCAAATGATAAAAAGAAATTTTGCATACACCCAACCTCGCACCTACCCAAAATCCTATAGTGTGCCAAGCAGGGGGGTTTCAGGGGGGCAGCATGCCCCCCATACATACCTCACGAGTACCACGTGAGGTACTTTTGCTTAAGAAAGACTATTTTACAAGAAAACTGTTGACATAGGCGCCTGCCTGGCGACTTGACATACCCTAAGCGGAGCAACGGAGTTGCGTGAGCGGCACAGAGCCCCCCGAAAAGGGAGTTAAAATCCTTGGATCTCGCTTAGCCGGCCACCCGAGGTACTTTTGCTTAAAAAAGACTTTTGTACAAGAAAACTGTTGACATAGGCGCCTGCCTGGTGACTTTACATACCCTAAGCGGAGCAACGGACTTGCGTGAGCGGCACAGAGCCCCCCGAAGAGGGAGTTAAAATCCTTGGATCTCGCGAAGCGGGCCACGCGAAAGAAAGACTTTTTTACAAGAAAACTGTTGACATAGGCGCCTGCTTGGCGACTTAACATACCCTAAGCGGAGCAACGGAGTTGCGTGAGCGGCACAGAGCCCCCCGAAAAGGGAGTTAAAGTTCTTGGATCCCGCGAAGCGGGCCATACGAGGTACATTTGCTTAAGAAAGACTTTCTTACAAGAAAACTGTTGACAAGAAACTGCTTTTAGTCATAACTAGGATCATTTACAAATTAAAAACCGCTTCGCAAACATTTTAAGCTATTTTTTGTTTTAATTAATATTTCTTTACAAATTCTTTTAGTTTTTGAAAGAACTTTTCTTATTTTTGGAATTCCACCAAATTTGAAACCGCTTAGTAAGCGCTTTAAGCTATTTTGAAAAAAATTTTATATCTCTTTAAGAATTTTTTTTAGCCCTTGAAAGAACTTTTTTTGTCCCTGTAAAAAGGATAGCTGAAAAAAAACCACCGTCAGGACGTTTGTCACTCGTCGTTAGTCCCCAACCAAGCCACCGTCGTTGTTACCATCATCGTCATTGTCCTGGCCAACGTCGTCGACACTCGTCATGGTCTCGTTGTCACCGTCGTCGTCACTCGTCATGGACGTGGTCACCGTCGTCGTCACTCTCATGGTCGTCGTCACTCGCGATGGTCGTTGTCACCGTAGTCGTCATGGTCGTTATCACCGTAGGCGTCATCGTCCTAGCAATCGTCGTGGTCATGGCCGTCGTCAGTAGTACCCGTCAAACGAAAAAGGTTCCTATCTCTTAATGAGGACTTGCCTCTACCGAGTTCTAATAAGAACTGAAGATTATTTTTTTTTTTGTTTAGTTTTTTTTTAGTTTATATTTAACATAATATATTATATACAATTTGGTTTATAACCAATATGATACTATGATAAAGGGGCCTAACGTTATACAATGTCTTAAGTTTAACAAATTATAGATATATAAATTACATGTCAAAAAATTTAATTTAAAAGTCGGTTGACTTAATCGTCCTCAGGGTGTTCATTCCCGGTTGTCAATGGTGTTTTTGGTGTAGGTTGGGGGAAGTGGCGTTCAGCCCCGGTAGAAGGCTGACCCAATGTCAGCGTAGAACGAGACTGCTTCCACGTTGTCCATGATTATGTTGTCAAGAGTTTCCATCACACTGATGTACCTTGGCTCTGGATGTCGTTGTTCAGTGGTCATCCTTCTCATTAGCTGATTTGGGTGGTCGATGATGTTCCGTACTAGTCTCTTCGCTGAATTGACTAGGTATTTGTCCAGCGGGATTATGTTGGCTTCGGAGTAGAGATGTTCGTTCCTGTAGTGTTTCCGCCGCTGCCGGTCGAAGTACAGGCCGGTGCAAATTCTGAGAATCTTCCTTTCGAATACTTGAAGCTCCTTCATGGCTGTCTTCGAGATTGAAAACCAGACTGGGAAGGAGTAGCTGATGACTGGTCGTAAGAGCTGCTTGTAGATCAGTAACTTCGTTGGTTGACTTAGTCCTGTTCTTTTCTTCATCAATGGGTGTAGGCGGTTGAAGGCACAGCTGGCTTTTCTGAGTACATTTCTTGAGTGTGGATTGAACCTTAGCAACTCATTGAAGTGGATTCCCAGGTACTTCACATTCTGTTTGGCGGCTATAGTGGATCCGTTAGGGAGTCTCAAGACCAGGTTTCTGCAATTGGCTGCGGTGCGGCTACCTCTACCAGTTGTAGGCCTTCTGAAGCAGACAAGTTCCGATTTGGACGTGTTGATCCGGATGCCCCATTTCTTGTAGAAATTGAAGAGTCTGCTGATGTGAACCTCTACTCTTCGGACAGCGATAAGCGGTGACATTGACGATGCATAGGTGAGCGAGTCATCAGCATATAAATTAAATCATTTCACTATAAATGATTTAAAAAAAAAACAATTTTTTTCTTTTATGAGCAAAGCTCTTTATTTTACGAGATCAAACTTAAGACTAACTACACAATGTGTTACTTAAAATTAACTAACCTACTATCCAACCCGTGCTGCAAGTAGCGGATGTTGAGATGTTCCCACAGGTGGTGTTCTATTTCTCCAAGCTACGTGCTGGAATGCAGTTTTTCTCCCTGACTATTATTTGTCGCCAGACGCAGCGTCAGCGAAAGTGTGGGAATGATAACTTAATGGAATGTGTGAATGACAACTTAATGGAATGTTTGTGTGACGTTAACTCCTCCACCCTTTAAATTCGTACGCCCTCGTTCGATTGTATTGGTTTTAGATGTTCGAATTGTTGGGATAGGTTTACTCGTGCTACTATTCGGTGTTTCCGGTCCCATATTTACCTCGTCTAAGGATACTTCCTCGATGGTAATTTTCTTCTTCCAGGTGGTACAAGGTATTATTTCTTTCTTCCAAAGAATAAATAAGAAGGCTGTTAAAGTTGCTGCAAGCATTAGCAGCATTACCATAGATTTCCTTTCGTTGGCTGTTTTTAACTCATGGATGTATTTTATGTTTTTATCTTCGATCTCGCTAAGCATTTCCAGAGAGAGCAATTCTTCGACTTGTGGTCTAACAGCTGATGGCTGTAGCACTGCTGGGAGTGGGTTGTGTTCTATGACCTCTGTTTCTTGAAATGTATATTGATGGGCTTTAACGGTAGCGTTGTGGAACTGGATCAAATATGTTCCATTGAGGAGGACTTCGTTTTCGTCGATGTAAATTTTATCATTGTATTGATTCAGTAAAACTAATCCGGGGGTAAGTTCTTCAACGGTGGGAATGTGTTGATTGTTGATTTAGACGCACTTATGGGGTTTGCTGGATAATAGATTATTTATACAGTGATCTTTACTTATGTCTAGTACATTATCTTGCTTACATATAGATAAGGAATTAAAGGTTTTACATTCTCCAAGTGTACCGTATATTTTTTCCTTACATTTAATTATTTGATTAAATCCTGTTTTAACAATATTTTTCCCTTTTTTAACGGGTCTAATTAACATTTTGTTACAAATTTCGTCTTTAGTAGTGGGTAAACTTAAAATATATAGAAGTGATTTATTACTTAAAGCTATTTTCACATCGGCAAATTCTATTGCCTCTATCAAATTACTATAAGGCATGTTTTCTTTTTTTAAAATTTGTTTTACAGATTTTATTTCTGTATTTGATAAAATATAAGTATTTACTATTCCGGCCTTTGCCCATTGTAAAGCATATTCTACATTTGTTACTTCCTCTTTTAATATTTCCAGCTTAAATTTTAAATCTAACATAAATTCAATTTTAATTTTTTCATTCGATTTTAAAGTTTTTAATATTTGATATGTTACATTATTAAGTTCATTTATTTTTGTTGACATTAAGTTATTTATTATTCTTTGTTGGTTACTATTTGCTAAAACGTTATTCATTTTATCTTTTATCAATTTAAAGTCGTGTTTATCAGGTGTTCCCGCGATCCACTTCCAGGCAGAGCCGAGGAAATCTAAAGATCTTTTAGTTTTGGATTTGGGAACAAGCCGGTCGAGATGACGTTGTATCTCCCTTACGTCGTTGGATAGAAGGGAAAGGATGGGATTGGTGGTATTTTTTATCCGTAATATCATTTGGTCAAAATCGATTAGGGCTTGTTGGTATTCTTGGATATCGATGACGTGTACAAGCTTAAACGTGCCGATTTGCACCTTTGCATTTCCCGTATCAATTGCGATTAGTTGTGAATTTGTATAATCAAGCATCTTTACGTCACAAATAATGGGTGTGACCCAGAATCTAGAATAAAATTCAGTTTCGTATTTCGTCACAAATGGTGACACGATTGCATGAGAATCACGGAGAACGAAGTTTCCTACTATTTTGGTTAGCAGAAGACCGCACTGGATTAGGCTCCTCCTCCTTTTTAAAAAAGTATATAAGGAGGATTCATTTGAAAATAATCTTCAGTTCTTAATTCTTATTAGAACTCGGTAGAGGCGAGTCCTCATTAAGAGATAGGGACCTTTTTCTTTTGACGGGTACGATGACTGACGACGGCCATGAACACGACGGTTGGTAGGACGATGACGCCTACGGTGACAACGACCATGGCAAGTGACGACGACGGTGACAACGAAACCATGACGAGTGACGATGACAACGAGACAATGACGAGTGACGACGACGGTGACAATGACGACGACGGTGACGAGACAATGACTAGTGTCGACGACCGCGACGTTGGCCATGACGATGATGGTGACAACGACCATGGCAAGTGACGACGACGGTGACAACGAGACCATGACGAGTGACGACGACGGTGACAACGAGACCATGACGAGTGACGACGATGGTGACAACGAGACAATGACGAGTGACGACGACGGTGACAACGAAACAATGACTAGTGTCGACCACGTTGGCCATGACGATGATGGGGGCTGACGACGAATGACAAACGTCCTGACGGTGTTTTTTTTCAGCTATCCTTTTTACAGGGACAAAAAAAAAAGTTCTTTCAAGGGCTAAAAAAAATTCTTAAAGAGATATAAAATCTTTTTTAAAATAGCTTAAAGCGCTTACTAAGCGGTTTCAAATTTGGTGAAATTCCAAAAATAAGAAAAGCAAGATTCCTTCGTAATCTAAAAAAAAAAATTATCTTCAGTTCCGTTCCGTTGCTCCGCTTAGGGTATGTCAAGTCGCCAGGCAGGCGCCTATTGCAGCAGTTTTCTTGTAAAAAAGTCTTTCTTTAGCAAAAGTAGCTCGGGTGGCCCGCTACGCGGGATCCAAGGATTTTAACTCCCTCTTCGGGGGCTCTGTGCCGCTCACGCAACTCCGTTGCTCCGCTTAGGGTATGTCAAGTCGCCAGGCAGGCGCCTATTACAACAGTTTTCTTGTAAAAAAGTCTTTCTTTGGCAAAAGTACCTCGCGTGGCCCGCTTCGCGGGATCCAAGGATTTTAACTCCCTCTTCGGGGGGCTCTGTGCCGCTCACGCAACTCCGTTGCTCCGCGTAGGGTATGTAAAGTCGCCAGGCAGGCGCCTATATCAACAGTTTTCTTGTACAAACGTCTTTTTAAAGCAAAAGTACCTCGGGTGGCCCGCTACGCGGGATCCAAGGATTTAAACTCCCTTTTCGGGGGGCTCTGTGCCGCTCACGCAACTCCGTTGCTCCGCTTAGGGTATGTAAAGTCGCCAGGCAGGCGCCTATATCAACAGTTTTCTTGTACAAATGTCTTTTTAAAGCAAAAGTACCCCGGGTGGCCCGCTACGCGGGATCCAAGGATTTTAACTCCCTCTTCGGGGGGCTCTGTGCCGCTCACGCAACTCCGTTGCTCCGCTTAGGGTATGTAAAGTCGCCAGGCAGGCGCCTATGTCAACATTTTTCTTGTAAAAAAGTCTTTCTTAAGCAAAAGTACCTCGCGTGGTACTCATGAGGTATGTATGGGGGGGCATGCTGCACCCCTGCAACCCCCCTGCTTGGCACACTATAGGATTTTGGGTAGGTGTGAGGTTGGGTGTATGCAGAGTTTCTTTCAATCAACTGACAAAAAAAAAAACTAAACAAACTGCCAAATTTGTTGATATTTCAATTTTCACGTCATAGGAGACAAAAATCAGAAAGAAGTGTCGTAATATTGTTTGCTTTAAATTCAATCGACTTTTATCTTTAAACGCGATTTGCGGCTAAACTAGACGTCGTAGAGGCATCAAAGTTTACATCTTCAAACTTGATTTGCGGCTAAACTAAGCGACCTAGCAACTTCAAAAATGCATATTCGTTATCTAGGAAGTGTCGGTTTTGAAAAATTAAAAAAAAGTTGGTAAAAAAAGGTTTTTTCCAAAACTTTCGAAAAAATAAATTAAATTATTCTTGCTATGTATGTCAACATCAACTTAAAAAACTATACAAACTGCCAAATTTGTTGATATTTCATTTTATTTGACGTCATTGGAGACAAAAAAAAGATAGAAGTGTCGTTATCTTGCATGCTTTCGTAGTAATTTTGTATGCAATCAACTGAAAAAAAAACTGATATTTCAATTTTTCACGTCATAGGAGACAAAAATCAGAAAGAAGTGTCGTAATCTTGTATGCATTAAATTCAATCGACTTTTATCTTTAAACACGATTTGCGGCTAAACTAGACGTCGTAGAGGCATCAAAGTTTACATCTTCAAACTTGATTTGCGGCTAAACTAAGCGACCTAGCAACTTCAAAAATGCATATTCGTTATCTAGGAAGTGTCGGTTTTGAAAAATTAAAAAAAAGTTGGTAAAAAAAGTTTTTTTCCAAAACTTTCGAAAAAATAAATAAATTAATTCTTGCTATGTACATATGTCAACATCAACTTAAAAAACTATACAAACTGCCAAATTTGTTGATATTTCATTTTATTTGACATCATTGGAGACAAAAAAAGATAGAAGTGTCGTAATCTTACATACTTTCATCGTATTTTTGTATGCAAGCAACTGAAAAAAAAACAACAAACTGCCAAATTTGTTGATATTTCACGTCATTGGAGACAAAAACAAGAAAGAAGTGTCGTTATCTTGTATGCTTTCGTTCATGGTTTTTACCTACGGGACATAATTTTTTTTTTTTTTTACTATACTCTATACTTTACTCTACTGAATAATCAATAAATCTATGCCAATACAATATTTTCCAATTGTACTTTTTGCCAATACAATATTTCCAATTGTACTTTTTTAAAAAAGTATTAAAAATCCCGCCAAATAGTATTGTGGTACTACCGGCGGGATTTTGTTGTATTTGTAATCGGCGGGATTTCGTGCTACGGGATTCTGTTTCGCGAGATTTCGTTACGATCGGGTTGGGTACGAAATCCCGTGGCACAAAATCCCGTATCACGAAATCCCGCGGTACAAAATCCCGTGTCACGAAATCCCGCAAAACAAAATCCCGCGGCACGAAATCCCGCCAGATCTACTACAATGCGACAGCGCATAAAATTTTTCATTCCCATACAAATGGTGACACGATTGCATGAGAATCACGGAGAACGAAGTTTCCTACTATTTTGGTTAGCAGAAGACCGCACTGGATTAGGCTCCTCCTCCTTTTTAAAAAAGTATATAAGGAGGATTCATTTGAAAATAATCTTCAGTTCTTATTAGAACTCGGTAGAGGCGAGTCCTCATTAAGAGATAGGGACCTTTTTCTTTTGACGGGTACGATGACTGACGACGGCCATGAACACGACGGTTGGTAGGACGATGACGCCTACGGTGACAACGACCATGGCAAGTGACGACGACGGTGACAACGAAACCATGACGAGTGACGATGACAACGAGACAATGACGAGTGACGACGACGGTGACAATGACGACGACGGTGACGAGACAATGACTAGTGTCGACGACCGCGACGTTGGCCATGACGATGATGGTGACAACGACCATGGCAAGTGACGACGACGGTGACAACGAGACCATGACGAGTGACGACGACGGTGACAACGAGACCATGACGAGTGACGACGATGGTGACAACGAGACAATGACGAGTGACGACGACGGTGACAACGAAACAATGACTAGTGTCGACCACGTTGGCCATGACGATGATGGAGGCTGACGACGAATGACAAACGTCCTGACGGTGTTTTTTTTCAGCTATCCTTTTTACAGGGACAAAAAAAAAAGTTCTTTCAAGGGCTAAAAAAAATTCTTAAAGAGATATAAAATCTTTTTTAAAATAGCTTAAAGCGCTTACTAAGCGGTTTCAAATTTGGTGAAATTCCAAAAATAAGAAAAGCAAGATTCCTTCGTAATCTAAAAAAAAAAATTATCTTCAGTTCCGTTCCGTTGCTCCGCTTAGGGTATGTCAAGTCGCCAGGCAGGCGCCTATTGCAGCAGTTTTCTTGTAAAAAAGTCTTTCTTTAGCAAAAGTAGCTCGGGTGGCCCGCTACGCGGGATCCAAGGATTTTAACTCCCTCTTCGGGGGGCTCTGTGCCGCTCACGCAACTCCGTTGCTCCGCTTAGGGTATGTCAAGTCGCCAGGCAGGCGCCTATTACAACAGTTTTCTTGTAAAAAAGTCTTTCTTTGGCAAAAGTACCTCGCGTGGCCCGCTTCGCGGGATCCAAGGATTTTAACTCCCTCTTCGGGGGGCTCTGTGCCGCTCACGCAACTCCGTTGCTCCGCTTAGGGTATGTAAAGTCGCCAGGCAGGCGCCTATATCAACAGTTTTCTTGTACAAACGTCTTTTTAAAGCAAAAGTACCCCGGGTGGCCCGCTACGCGGGATCCAAGGATTTTAACTCCCTCTTCGGGGGGCTCTGTGCCGCTCACGCAACTCCGTTGCTCCGCTTAGGGTATGTAAAGTCGCCAGGCAGGCGCCTATGTCAACATTTTTCTTGTAAAAAAGTCTTTCTTAAGCAAAAGTACCTCGCGTGGTACTCATGAGGTATGTATGGGGGGGCATGCTGCACCCCTGCAACCCCCCTGCTTGGCACACTATAGGATTTTGGGTAGGTGTGAGGTTGGGTGTATGCAGAATTTCTTTCAATCAACTGACAAAAAAAAAAACTAAACAAACTGCCAAATTTGTTGATATTTCAATTTTCACGTCATAGGAGACAAAAATCAGAAAGAAGTGTCGTAATATTGTTTGCTTTAAATTCAATCGACTTTTATCTTTAAACGCGATTTGCGGCTAAACTAGACGTCGTAGAGGCATCAAAGTTTACATCTTCAAACTTGATTTGCGGCTAAACTAAGCGACCTAGCAACTTCAAAAATGCATATTCGTTATCTAGGAAGTGTCGGTTTTGAAAAATTAAAAAAAAGTTGGTAAAAAAAGGTTTTTTCCAAAACTTTCGAAAAAATAAATTAAATTATTCTTGCTATGTATGTCAACATCAACTTAAAAAACTATACAAACTGCCAAATTTGTTGATATTTCATTTTATTTGACGTCATTGGAGACAAAAAAAAGATAGAAGTGTCGTTATCTTGCATGCTTTCGTAGTAATTTTGTATGCAATCAACTGAAAAAAAAACTGATATTTCAATTTTTCACGTCATAGAAGACAAAAATCAGAAAGAAGTGTCGTAATCTTGTATGCATTAAATTCAATCGACTTTTATCTTTAAACGCGATTTGCGGCTAAACTAGACGTCGTAGAGGCATCAAAGTTTACATCTTCAAACTTGATTTGCGGCTAAACTAAGCGACCTAGCAACTTCAAAAATGCATATTCGTTATCTAGGAAGTGTCGGTTTTGAAAAATTAAAAAAAAGTTGGTAAAAAAAGTTTTTTTGCAAAACTTTCGAAAAAATAAATTAAATTATTCTTGCTATGTATGTCAACATCAACTTAAAAAACTATACAAACTGCCAAATTTGTTGATATTTCATTTTTTTTTTTGACGTCATTGGAGACAAAAAAAAGATAGAAGTGTCGTTATCTTGCATGCTTTCGTCGTAATTTTGTATGCAATCAACTGAAAAAAAAACTGATATTTCAATTTTTCACGTCATAGGAGACAAAAATCAGAAAGAAGTGTCGTAATCTTGTATGCATTAAATTCAATCGACTTTTATCTTTAAACGCGATTTGCGGCTAAACCAGACGTCGTAGAGGCATCAAAGTTTACATCTTCAAACTTGATTTGCGGCTAAACTAAGCGACCTAGCAACTTCAAAAATGCATATTCGTTATCTAGGAAGTGTCGGTTTTGAAAAATTAAAAAAAAGTTGGTAAAAAAAGTTTTTTTCCAAAACTTTCGAAAAAATAAATAAATTAATTCTTGCTATGTACATATGTCAACATCAACTTAAAAAACTATACAAACTGCCAAATTTGTTGATATTTCATTTTATTTGACATCATTGGAGACAAAAAAAGATAGAAGTGTCGTAATCTTACATACTTTCATCGTATTTTTGTATGCAAGCAACTGAAAAAAAAACAACAAACTGCCAAATTTGTTGATATTTCACGTCATTGGAGACAAAAACAAGAAAGAAGTGTCGTTATCTTGTATGCTTTCGTTCATGGTTTTTACCTACGGGACATAATTTTTTTTTTTTTTTACTATACTCTATACTTTACTCTACTGAATAATCAATAAATCTATGCCAATACAATATTTTCCAATTGTACTTTTTGCCAATACAATATTTCCAATTGTACTTTTTTAAAAAAGTATTAAAAATCCCGCCAAATAGTATTGTGGTACTACCGGCGGGATTTTGTTGTATTTGTAATCGGCGGGATTTCGTGCTACGGGATTCTGTTTCGCGAGATTTCGTTACGATCCCCTTCTATTTTGTTTTACATAAACAATCTGTCCAGGGACAAATTCTTTAGTGGTCTGCCTTGATTTGTTGTGGTAATCGAGGTCCGCTGCTTGTTTGCGTTCAATCTTTTTAATATTTTCTTGCCGTGATTTTTCTAATAATTCAGGGTCAGATGCTACTCTGCGACCAAAAAACACTTCTATTGGTTTGCTTGCTGTGGTGGAATGGATGGAACAGTTATATTCGTACACCGCTCGTTCTAAGAGTTCCGTGAAGGAACGGTGAGTGCCTTCCGTTTGCAAACATCTCATTATTTCAATAAGCGTTGAGTGGAAGCGCTCTACTTGTCCATTAACACTACTGCAATATGGTGGAGTTGTGAATACTTTAATTTTTAGTTCTTCTTCTAGCATGAATGCAATAGAGGCTGAATTAAAGGACTTCTCATTATCTATGACTATTGTTTCGGGTACACCGTAAGAAAAAAGTATGTCTCTTAAGGGTTGCCGTATGTCTTCTATGGCTTTGGTTTTGAGAACCTTAGCCTGGGCGTATTTTGAAAATTTATCTACCGATGTTAAGACAAGCTTGTTTTCGGTAGAAAAGATATCGATATGGACAATTTGTCCAGGATATTTCGGAATTGGCGTAGGTTGGAGCTCGGGCTTGCTGGGATGTCTGTCGTACTTGTTCTCTCTGCAAACCGTGCATTTCTTTACTATTTTTTTAATCTTTGTAGCCATTGAGGGAAAGTAAAATTTTTCTAAAATCTGTGCCTTGTTTTTGCGTTCATTTCGATGAGCTCGCTTGTGGGTCTGGATTATTATTTCCTCCTGTTCTGTTGCATCAAGTAAGTCTTTTACCTGGAGTTGGGTAAACCTAATTTTATAATTTTTAAAATGAAGGGCGTATAAGGTTTGTATCAAGCCCATAACATGCTCTTCAGTCTTGATACAGTTTATAACAGTGGGATTCAAAATTTTTCTAAGAATGTTTGTCAGGTTAACTAGATTATACACCGGTTCTGTGATAACGTGTCTATGGTAGGTTGGGAAAACTATTTGGAAAGTTTGGCTGGGAGTTTCTCCAATTTGAAGGAAAATTTGGTTCTTGAAAACGTTTATTGGGACTTCTATACTTGAAATAAGTTCGTGTGCCGAGCTTTCGTCACTATGTTGTGTAGTAGACAAAGCATTCACATCAGATGCCTTTGGAGCTCTGGATAAGGCGTCTGCGACAACATTAGTCCTTCCAGGTTTATACCTTAATTCATGATTATACTCTTCAAGAATTGATTTCCACCTTTTCATCTTGCTATTGTTGTTTTTGTTGCTCAGAGCAAAAGTTTAGGGTTGATGGTCCGTGAAAATTCTGACCTTAGCATGACCGTAGAGGTAGTTCCGAAGTGAGCCTAGGGCCCAAACGATGGCCAACATCTCCTTCTCGTTAGCTGCATAATTTTCCTCTGTCTTGGTTAGTGTTCGGCTAATAAATGTTAAAGGCCTGTTTTCTTGTTCAAGAACAGCACCGATTGCGACATTAGAGGCATCTGTTGTAAGGTCAAAAGGTTTTTTATAATCTGGATATGCCAAAATTACGTCTTTTGAAATTAAGGAATTTTTAATTTTGTTAAAGGAATCTATAGCTTCATGGTTTAGTTTGATTTGCATTTTAGAGGATTGGTTTTTGGACACCCGTCCTTCTTCCCCTCTTAAGAGGATTGTCAGTGGCTTCGCAAGTTGGGCATATCCATTAATAAAACGGCGATAATAGCCTGACAAGCCGAGGAAAGATCTCAATTCCTTTAGAGTTTGGGGTACGGGGAAGTCTATGATAGACTTTACTTTATTCATGTTTGTTTTAATGCCCTCAGATGATATTAGAAAACCAAGAAATTCTACTTCTGAACTGAAAAATTTGCACTTGTCCAACTGGACTTTCATATTTGCTCTATTGAGTGTGCCAAAAACTTTTTCGATATCTTTAGCATGTTGTTTTTCATTTTCACTAAATATAATAATATCGTCAATGTACACAAAACAAGATTTTCCAATATAGTCTCGCAGTATGTCGTCGAGAGCTCGCTGGAAAATCGAGGGAGCATTTTTAAGGCCAAACGGGAGCCTTGTGAACTCGTACTTCCCGTTGTTGATTGAAAGGCTGTCTTCTCAATATCTGATTCCTTTAAAGGAATTTGATGGAAGCCACTTTTCAGGTCGAGTACGGTGAAAAATTTGTTCTTTCCGAGTTGTGCTGTTACCTCGTTAATATCGGGTATTGGGTATTTATCGGCAATCGTTAGGGTGTTGAGTTTGCGATAGTCAATAACCATTCTATACTGTTTAGCTCCAGAAGAGTCCGGTTTTTTTGGAACAATCCATACCGGAGAGTTATAGGGTGACCGTGAAGGTCTGATTATTCCATCATTAAGGAGTTGTTCTACTTGTTTTTCGACTTCGGATTTCAAGGAATTTGGGAAAGGGTAGTAACGAGTATATACCGGATCATCTGTAGAGGTTCTTATCTCTGCTACTACTGCTGTTGTGTAGGTTAACCTTTCCTCAGGTTCAGAGAATAGGTTTCTATGCTTATTTATTACTGCATTTAGAATTTCGCGCTGAGGGATTGTAAGATTTCCGAGATCTACAGAAATAGAATTGACGGTTTGAGATTTGAGTTGCTTAATATTGATATTTACTCTGTTTAGAATCGTCATAAAACTTCCTTTGGTGTGAATTACAGCTTCTAGCGATTGAAGACTGTCGTTACCTAGGATACCATCGAAAGTTTTGAGAGTGGGTAATATAAAAAACTTGATATTCAGGTCATTTAACCCGAAAAGATTTATAAACGTGTGATGGCTGATTTTAACATCGCCGGCTATGGACTTAGCATAGAAAATTTGCTGGTTGGGAATCATTTTTTTAACTATATCTGGTTTAATGTAATTTTTTCTGGAACCAGTATCTATAAGAAATTTGAAAATTTCTCCAGTCCTCAGTCTACATTCAAAGTACGGCAGAGAGGACTGCGTTAACCTAAAAAATGAATATCGCTATAGTCTAGGGAATAATCGGATGGACTTGGGTATTCCGGAATATCGGAAGAGTATTCCGCAGAGGAATCATCCTTTCTGCCTAGGTTCAAACCTTGCGTGAACTGTTCACAAACTTGATCGTATGCTTCGGTGTCGGAAATTGAATTTCCTTCGAGATTGTTAACTGTCTGATTTTCCACAGACTCTAGGGTTGAGTTTATATGATAGTTAGGTTGCTTTGACGGTTTTTGTTGCTGTTGTCCTGAGTTGAAGTACGTCTGGTGGTTTTGGTTGTTAATGCCTCTAAGTTGGTGACTTCGTCCAAGCGTTAAAGGTTCCTTCTTAATGGGATTCTGATTTGGGAATGGCTTGGAGGCCTGGAATCGGTTTTGTGGGAAATTATTGATATGCTGTTGAGGCATAAAATTAGTGCGTGGTTGGAAACCAAATCCGGGGCTTTGTTGAATCGGAGGATTGTGGGTAGGATAATTAGGATATGACGGATAGTTATGGTTCATATTTCGGTTATAAGTGGGCTGAGGATTTTTTGGTGGAAAAAGATTGTGAGTGAACGAATTTTGCTGACGAGGGTTTTGTTGAACAATGTTCTTCTTGAACCCCCCGTGATTGTTCTGCATAAAATTGGCTCTAAAATGTTGATTCTCATACTTGAGGCAGAGGTATAGTGCCTGAGGTAAATCCACAGGTTCCTTCATACATAGGAGGTCAGACAAGTTACCTTTAAGACCTCTTATAAAAGTTTCTAATGCTTTATCTCTGTATGTTTTAGTCAAGAGTTGCATTGACTCGAAACCGATTTTCATGCAGGAAACTTTATTAATTATAAGTGTCAATTGTGAATTTACAGCTTGATAGAACTGCTGGACACTCTGGTTTCCTTGCACGAGACTTACCATTTGATATTCGAGTGTGGAAATATCTCGTTTGTCGGCGTAATGCATTGTCAAACAATGCGAAATACCTTCCCAATTTAAGGGAGTATTGTAGGCTTCTAGTGCCGCATCCGCTTGCCCTACAATTTTATTTCTAATCACATTGATTATGCCGTAGTACTTAGGCGTTCCTTTGAAATCTTCATAAATTTGTAATACCCTCTCCACGCTTTTCTTCCAGGAAGAGAACTCGCTAGCCTCTCCTGAAAAGTTGCGTAAGCATCTTACCACATCGGGGATTTTTTCCAATCCATCTAAATTGGTTTGATATTGTGGCAATATTGTTTGGTCTACGTTTGAAAAACGAGGTGCGTTGGGATTTATTATCCCTTCGACGATTCTCCTCCCTGTTGTTCTAGAACACGGCTTACGATTGAAGTAACCAAGGTGTCTAGTTCGGGAGTTGAACGTATTTCTTGTGTTCCATTGACATGCGACGTGCTTGACTGGAATGAATTATTTGGGTCTTGGGGTTGGGTAGTTTGTGGACAAGTAAGGTTCATAGTAGGAATGGGGTTTGTTGAACCTTGTGGTAACAAATTATTTTCGGACAGATTTTGCCCTTGTTGTTGGGCTTGAGGATGACCTTGGCCCTGACCTGGGTTCACGGGCTCGACAGGTTCGTTTAATCCTGCGCCTGTTCTGGTATTTACCATATTGTTTATTTTTTTATTATGAAATAATATAGAATCTCTACAGTTCACTTAATAATTTTAAAAATTTTCTGGAATTTAATTTTCTTAAATCTATATTAAGGATTATGTTCTTTGATTTGTATCTATATATTTCTAATATATTTTTTTGTTTAAAATTGGTTTCTTTAAAATTTAATTTTATATATTTTTTTTCTATTTTTACTTTATATATTCTTAAACACTAAAAGAAAAGGATTCCTCATCTCGGGTGGTGCGGCTAACTATTTATCAGTTTCCGGTTCCTCCTGAATTGCTGTTCAGGGCTACTGCGGGGCCCTTGTAACCACTTCTGGTCTTTTCACCACAACACGAATGTTTGCTTTTCTTTTTCTCTTTGGACCACGGAGAGTTTGTTTGTTTATTGCACGCACTCGCGGTATTGTCAGTCCGTGACAGGATTTTATTAAAACAATATTTCCACGACAACGCACAGTTTGTTTTGTGCACGCACTCACGGTATTGTCAGTCCTGACAGGATTTTATTAAAACAATATTTTCACGATAACGCACAAACGCACAATAACTTCCGGGTCCCTGCTCGGGCGCCAATTAAATCATTTCACTATAAATGATTTAAAAAAAAAAACAATTTTTTTCTTTTATGAGCAAAGCTCTTTATTTTACGAGATCAAACTTAAGACTAACTACACAATGTGTTACTTAAAATTAACTAACCTACTATCCAACCCGTGCTGCAAGTAGCGGATGTTGAGATGTTCCCACAGGTGGTGTTCTATTTCTCCAAGCTACGTGCTGGAATGCAGTTTTTCTCCCTGACTATTATTTGTCGCCAGACGCAGCGTCAGCGAAAGTGTGGGAATGATAACTTAATGGAATGTGTGAATGACAACTTAATGGAATGTTTGTGTGACGTTAACTCCTCCACCCTTTAAATTCGTACGCCCTCGTTCGATTGTATTGGTTTTAGATGTTCGAATTGTTGGGATAGGTTTACTCGTGCTACTATTCGGTGTTTCCGGTCCCATATTTACCTCGTCTAAGGATACTTCCTCGATGGTAATTTTCTTCTTCCAGGTGGTACAAGGTATTATTTCTTTCTTCCAAAGAATAAATAAGAAGGCTGTTAAAGTTGCTGCAAGCATTAGCAGCATTACCATAGATTTCCTTTCGTTGGCTGTTTTTAACTCATGGATGTATTTTATGTTTTTATCTTCGATCTCGCTAAGCATTTCCAGAGAGAGCAATTCTTCGACTTGTGGTCTAACAGCTGATGGCTGTAGCACTGCTGGGAGTGGGTTGTGTTCTATGACCTCTGTTTCTTGAAATGTATATTGATGGGCTTTAACGGTAGCGTTGTGGAACTGGATCAAATATGTTCCATTGAGGAGGACTTCGTTTTCGTCGATGTAAATTTTATCATTGTATTGATTCAGTAAAACTAATCCGGGGGTAAGTTCTTCAACGGTGGGAATGTGTTGATTGTTGATTTAGACGCACTTATGGGGTTTGCTGGATAATAGATTATTTATACAGTGATCTTTACTTATGTCTAGTACATTATCTTGCTTACATATAGATAAGGAATTAAAGGTTTTACATTCTCCAAGTGTACCGTATATTTTTTCCTTACATTTAATTATTTGATTAAATCCTGTTTTAACAATATTTTTCCCTTTTTTAACGGGTCTAATTAACATTTTGTTACAAATTTCGTCTTTAGTAGTGGGTAAACTTAAAATATATAGAAGTGATTTATTACTTAAAGCTATTTTCACATCGGCAAATTCTATTGCCTCTATCAAATTACTATAAGGCATGTTTTCTTTTTTTAAAATTTGTTTTACAGATTTTATTTCTGTATTTGATAAAATATAAGTATTTACTATTCCGGCCTTTGCCCATTGTAAAGCATATTCTACATTTGTTACTTCCTCTTTTAATATTTCCAGCTTAAATTTTAAATCTAACATAAATTCAATTTTAATTTTTTCATTCGATTTTAAAGTTTTTAATATTTGATATGTTACATTATTAAGTTCATTTATTTTTGTTGACATTAAGTTATTTATTATTCTTTGTTGGTTACTATTTGCTAAAACGTTATTCATTTTATCTTTTATCAATTTAAAGTCGTGTTTATCAGGTGTTCCCGCGATCCACTTCCAGGCAGAGCCGAGGAAATCTAAAGATCTTTTAGTTTTGGATTTGGGAACAAGCCGGTCGAGATGACGTTGTATCTCCCTTACGTCGTTGGATAGAAGGGAAAGGATGGGATTGGTGGTATTTTTTATCCGTAATATCATTTGGTCAAAATCGATTAGGGCTTGTTGGTATTCTTGGATATCGATGACGTGTACAAGCTTAAACGTGCCGATTTGCACCTTTGCATTTCCCGTATCAATTGCGATTAGTTGTGAATTTGTATAATCAAGCATCTTTACGTCACAAATAATGGGTGTGACCCAGAATCTAGAATAAAATTCAGTTTCGTATTTCGTCACAAATGGTGACACGATTGCATGAGAATCACGGAGAACGAAGTTTCCTACTATTTTGGTTAGCAGAAGACCGCACTGGATTAGGCTCCTCCTCCTTTTTAAAAAAGTATATAAGGAGGATTCATTTGAAAATAATCTTCAGTTCTTAATTCTTATTAGAACTCGGTAGAGGCGAGTCCTCATTAAGAGATAGGGACCTTTTTCTTTTGACGGGTACGATGACTGACGACGGCCATGAACACGACGGTTGGTAGGACGATGACGCCTACGGTGACAACGACCATGGCAAGTGACGACGACGGTGACAACGAAACCATGACGAGTGACGATGACAACGAGACAATGACGAGTGACGACGACGGTGACAATGACGACGACGGTGACGAGACAATGACTAGTGTCGACGACCGCGACGTTGGCCATGACGATGATGGTGACAACGACCATGGCAAGTGACGACGACGGTGACAACGAGACCATGACGAGTGACGACGACGGTGACAACGAGACCATGACGAGTGACGACGATGGTGACAACGAGACAATGACGAGTGACGACGACGGTGACAACGAAACAATGACTAGTGTCGACCACGTTGGCCATGACGATGATGGGGGCTGACGACGAATGACAAACGTCCTGACGGTGTTTTTTTTCAGCTATCCTTTTTACAGGGACAAAAAAAAAAGTTCTTTCAAGGGCTAAAAAAAATTCTTAAAGAGATATAAAATCTTTTTTAAAATAGCTTAAAGCGCTTACTAAGCGGTTTCAAATTTGGTGAAATTCCAAAAATAAGAAAAGCAAGATTCCTTCGTAATCTAAAAAAAAAAATTATCTTCAGTTCCGTTCCGTTGCTCCGCTTAGGGTATGTCAAGTCGCCAGGCAGGCGCCTATTGCAGCAGTTTTCTTGTAAAAAAGTCTTTCTTTAGCAAAAGTAGCTCGGGTGGCCCGCTACGCGGGATCCAAGGATTTTAACTCCCTCTTCGGGGGCTCTGTGCCGCTCACGCAACTCCGTTGCTCCGCTTAGGGTATGTCAAGTCGCCAGGCAGGCGCCTATTACAACAGTTTTCTTGTAAAAAAGTCTTTCTTTGGCAAAAGTACCTCGCGTGGCCCGCTTCGCGGGATCCAAGGATTTTAACTCCCTCTTCGGGGGGCTCTGTGCCGCTCACGCAACTCCGTTGCTCCGCGTAGGGTATGTAAAGTCGCCAGGCAGGCGCCTATATCAACAGTTTTCTTGTACAAACGTCTTTTTAAAGCAAAAGTACCTCGGGTGGCCCGCTACGCGGGATCCAAGGATTTAAACTCCCTTTTCGGGGGGCTCTGTGCCGCTCACGCAACTCCGTTGCTCCGCTTAGGGTATGTAAAGTCGCCAGGCAGGCGCCTATATCAACAGTTTTCTTGTACAAATGTCTTTTTAAAGCAAAAGTACCCCGGGTGGCCCGCTACGCGGGATCCAAGGATTTTAACTCCCTCTTCGGGGGGCTCTGTGCCGCTCACGCAACTCCGTTGCTCCGCTTAGGGTATGTAAAGTCGCCAGGCAGGCGCCTATGTCAACATTTTTCTTGTAAAAAAGTCTTTCTTAAGCAAAAGTACCTCGCGTGGTACTCATGAGGTATGTATGGGGGGGCATGCTGCACCCCTGCAACCCCCCTGCTTGGCACACTATAGGATTTTGGGTAGGTGTGAGGTTGGGTGTATGCAGAGTTTCTTTCAATCAACTGACAAAAAAAAAAACTAAACAAACTGCCAAATTTGTTGATATTTCAATTTTCACGTCATAGGAGACAAAAATCAGAAAGAAGTGTCGTAATATTGTTTGCTTTAAATTCAATCGACTTTTATCTTTAAACGCGATTTGCGGCTAAACTAGACGTCGTAGAGGCATCAAAGTTTACATCTTCAAACTTGATTTGCGGCTAAACTAAGCGACCTAGCAACTTCAAAAATGCATATTCGTTATCTAGGAAGTGTCGGTTTTGAAAAATTAAAAAAAAGTTGGTAAAAAAAGGTTTTTTCCAAAACTTTCGAAAAAATAAATTAAATTATTCTTGCTATGTATGTCAACATCAACTTAAAAAACTATACAAACTGCCAAATTTGTTGATATTTCATTTTATTTGACGTCATTGGAGACAAAAAAAAGATAGAAGTGTCGTTATCTTGCATGCTTTCGTAGTAATTTTGTATGCAATCAACTGAAAAAAAAACTGATATTTCAATTTTTCACGTCATAGGAGACAAAAATCAGAAAGAAGTGTCGTAATCTTGTATGCATTAAATTCAATCGACTTTTATCTTTAAACACGATTTGCGGCTAAACTAGACGTCGTAGAGGCATCAAAGTTTACATCTTCAAACTTGATTTGCGGCTAAACTAAGCGACCTAGCAACTTCAAAAATGCATATTCGTTATCTAGGAAGTGTCGGTTTTGAAAAATTAAAAAAAAGTTGGTAAAAAAAGTTTTTTTCCAAAACTTTCGAAAAAATAAATAAATTAATTCTTGCTATGTACATATGTCAACATCAACTTAAAAAACTATACAAACTGCCAAATTTGTTGATATTTCATTTTATTTGACATCATTGGAGACAAAAAAAGATAGAAGTGTCGTAATCTTACATACTTTCATCGTATTTTTGTATGCAAGCAACTGAAAAAAAAACAACAAACTGCCAAATTTGTTGATATTTCACGTCATTGGAGACAAAAACAAGAAAGAAGTGTCGTTATCTTGTATGCTTTCGTTCATGGTTTTTACCTACGGGACATAATTTTTTTTTTTTTTTACTATACTCTATACTTTACTCTACTGAATAATCAATAAATCTATGCCAATACAATATTTTCCAATTGTACTTTTTGCCAATACAATATTTCCAATTGTACTTTTTTAAAAAAGTATTAAAAATCCCGCCAAATAGTATTGTGGTACTACCGGCGGGATTTTGTTGTATTTGTAATCGGCGGGATTTCGTGCTACGGGATTCTGTTTCGCGAGATTTCGTTACGATCGGGTTGGGTACGAAATCCCGTGGCACAAAATCCCGTATCACGAAATCCCGCGGTACAAAATCCCGTGTCACGAAATCCCGCAAAACAAAATCCCGCGGCACGAAATCCCGCCAGATCTACTACAATGCGACAGCGCATAAAATTTTTCATTCCCATACAAATGGTGACACGATTGCATGAGAATCACGGAGAACGAAGTTTCCTACTATTTTGGTTAGCAGAAGACCGCACTGGATTAGGCTCCTCCTCCTTTTTAAAAAAGTATATAAGGAGGATTCATTTGAAAATAATCTTCAGTTCTTATTAGAACTCGGTAGAGGCGAGTCCTCATTAAGAGATAGGGACCTTTTTCTTTTGACGGGTACGATGACTGACGACGGCCATGAACACGACGGTTGGTAGGACGATGACGCCTACGGTGACAACGACCATGGCAAGTGACGACGACGGTGACAACGAAACCATGACGAGTGACGATGACAACGAGACAATGACGAGTGACGACGACGGTGACAATGACGACGACGGTGACGAGACAATGACTAGTGTCGACGACCGCGACGTTGGCCATGACGATGATGGTGACAACGACCATGGCAAGTGACGACGACGGTGACAACGAGACCATGACGAGTGACGACGACGGTGACAACGAGACCATGACGAGTGACGACGATGGTGACAACGAGACAATGACGAGTGACGACGACGGTGACAACGAAACAATGACTAGTGTCGACCACGTTGGCCATGACGATGATGGAGGCTGACGACGAATGACAAACGTCCTGACGGTGTTTTTTTTCAGCTATCCTTTTTACAGGGACAAAAAAAAAAGTTCTTTCAAGGGCTAAAAAAAATTCTTAAAGAGATATAAAATCTTTTTTAAAATAGCTTAAAGCGCTTACTAAGCGGTTTCAAATTTGGTGAAATTCCAAAAATAAGAAAAGCAAGATTCCTTCGTAATCTAAAAAAAAAAATTATCTTCAGTTCCGTTCCGTTGCTCCGCTTAGGGTATGTCAAGTCGCCAGGCAGGCGCCTATTGCAGCAGTTTTCTTGTAAAAAAGTCTTTCTTTAGCAAAAGTAGCTCGGGTGGCCCGCTACGCGGGATCCAAGGATTTTAACTCCCTCTTCGGGGGGCTCTGTGCCGCTCACGCAACTCCGTTGCTCCGCTTAGGGTATGTCAAGTCGCCAGGCAGGCGCCTATTACAACAGTTTTCTTGTAAAAAAGTCTTTCTTTGGCAAAAGTACCTCGCGTGGCCCGCTTCGCGGGATCCAAGGATTTTAACTCCCTCTTCGGGGGGCTCTGTGCCGCTCACGCAACTCCGTTGCTCCGCTTAGGGTATGTAAAGTCGCCAGGCAGGCGCCTATATCAACAGTTTTCTTGTACAAACGTCTTTTTAAAGCAAAAGTACCCCGGGTGGCCCGCTACGCGGGATCCAAGGATTTTAACTCCCTCTTCGGGGGGCTCTGTGCCGCTCACGCAACTCCGTTGCTCCGCTTAGGGTATGTAAAGTCGCCAGGCAGGCGCCTATGTCAACATTTTTCTTGTAAAAAAGTCTTTCTTAAGCAAAAGTACCTCGCGTGGTACTCATGAGGTATGTATGGGGGGGCATGCTGCACCCCTGCAACCCCCCTGCTTGGCACACTATAGGATTTTGGGTAGGTGTGAGGTTGGGTGTATGCAGAATTTCTTTCAATCAACTGACAAAAAAAAAAACTAAACAAACTGCCAAATTTGTTGATATTTCAATTTTCACGTCATAGGAGACAAAAATCAGAAAGAAGTGTCGTAATATTGTTTGCTTTAAATTCAATCGACTTTTATCTTTAAACGCGATTTGCGGCTAAACTAGACGTCGTAGAGGCATCAAAGTTTACATCTTCAAACTTGATTTGCGGCTAAACTAAGCGACCTAGCAACTTCAAAAATGCATATTCGTTATCTAGGAAGTGTCGGTTTTGAAAAATTAAAAAAAAGTTGGTAAAAAAAGGTTTTTTCCAAAACTTTCGAAAAAATAAATTAAATTATTCTTGCTATGTATGTCAACATCAACTTAAAAAACTATACAAACTGCCAAATTTGTTGATATTTCATTTTATTTGACGTCATTGGAGACAAAAAAAAGATAGAAGTGTCGTTATCTTGCATGCTTTCGTAGTAATTTTGTATGCAATCAACTGAAAAAAAAACTGATATTTCAATTTTTCACGTCATAGAAGACAAAAATCAGAAAGAAGTGTCGTAATCTTGTATGCATTAAATTCAATCGACTTTTATCTTTAAACGCGATTTGCGGCTAAACTAGACGTCGTAGAGGCATCAAAGTTTACATCTTCAAACTTGATTTGCGGCTAAACTAAGCGACCTAGCAACTTCAAAAATGCATATTCGTTATCTAGGAAGTGTCGGTTTTGAAAAATTAAAAAAAAGTTGGTAAAAAAAGTTTTTTTGCAAAACTTTCGAAAAAATAAATTAAATTATTCTTGCTATGTATGTCAACATCAACTTAAAAAACTATACAAACTGCCAAATTTGTTGATATTTCATTTTTTTTTTTGACGTCATTGGAGACAAAAAAAAGATAGAAGTGTCGTTATCTTGCATGCTTTCGTCGTAATTTTGTATGCAATCAACTGAAAAAAAAACTGATATTTCAATTTTTCACGTCATAGGAGACAAAAATCAGAAAGAAGTGTCGTAATCTTGTATGCATTAAATTCAATCGACTTTTATCTTTAAACGCGATTTGCGGCTAAACCAGACGTCGTAGAGGCATCAAAGTTTACATCTTCAAACTTGATTTGCGGCTAAACTAAGCGACCTAGCAACTTCAAAAATGCATATTCGTTATCTAGGAAGTGTCGGTTTTGAAAAATTAAAAAAAAGTTGGTAAAAAAAGTTTTTTTCCAAAACTTTCGAAAAAATAAATAAATTAATTCTTGCTATGTACATATGTCAACATCAACTTAAAAAACTATACAAACTGCCAAATTTGTTGATATTTCATTTTATTTGACATCATTGGAGACAAAAAAAGATAGAAGTGTCGTAATCTTACATACTTTCATCGTATTTTTGTATGCAAGCAACTGAAAAAAAAACAACAAACTGCCAAATTTGTTGATATTTCACGTCATTGGAGACAAAAACAAGAAAGAAGTGTCGTTATCTTGTATGCTTTCGTTCATGGTTTTTACCTACGGGACATAATTTTTTTTTTTTTTTACTATACTCTATACTTTACTCTACTGAATAATCAATAAATCTATGCCAATACAATATTTTCCAATTGTACTTTTTGCCAATACAATATTTCCAATTGTACTTTTTTAAAAAAGTATTAAAAATCCCGCCAAATAGTATTGTGGTACTACCGGCGGGATTTTGTTGTATTTGTAATCGGCGGGATTTCGTGCTACGGGATTCTGTTTCGCGAGATTTCGTTACGATCCCCTTCTATTTTGTTTTACATAAACAATCTGTCCAGGGACAAATTCTTTAGTGGTCTGCCTTGATTTGTTGTGGTAATCGAGGTCCGCTGCTTGTTTGCGTTCAATCTTTTTAATATTTTCTTGCCGTGATTTTTCTAATAATTCAGGGTCAGATGCTACTCTGCGACCAAAAAACACTTCTATTGGTTTGCTTGCTGTGGTGGAATGGATGGAACAGTTATATTCGTACACCGCTCGTTCTAAGAGTTCCGTGAAGGAACGGTGAGTGCCTTCCGTTTGCAAACATCTCATTATTTCAATAAGCGTTGAGTGGAAGCGCTCTACTTGTCCATTAACACTACTGCAATATGGTGGAGTTGTGAATACTTTAATTTTTAGTTCTTCTTCTAGCATGAATGCAATAGAGGCTGAATTAAAGGACTTCTCATTATCTATGACTATTGTTTCGGGTACACCGTAAGAAAAAAGTATGTCTCTTAAGGGTTGCCGTATGTCTTCTATGGCTTTGGTTTTGAGAACCTTAGCCTGGGCGTATTTTGAAAATTTATCTACCGATGTTAAGACAAGCTTGTTTTCGGTAGAAAAGATATCGATATGGACAATTTGTCCAGGATATTTCGGAATTGGCGTAGGTTGGAGCTCGGGCTTGCTGGGATGTCTGTCGTACTTGTTCTCTCTGCAAACCGTGCATTTCTTTACTATTTTTTTAATCTTTGTAGCCATTGAGGGAAAGTAAAATTTTTCTAAAATCTGTGCCTTGTTTTTGCGTTCATTTCGATGAGCTCGCTTGTGGGTCTGGATTATTATTTCCTCCTGTTCTGTTGCATCAAGTAAGTCTTTTACCTGGAGTTGGGTAAACCTAATTTTATAATTTTTAAAATGAAGGGCGTATAAGGTTTGTATCAAGCCCATAACATGCTCTTCAGTCTTGATACAGTTTATAACAGTGGGATTCAAAATTTTTCTAAGAATGTTTGTCAGGTTAACTAGATTATACACCGGTTCTGTGATAACGTGTCTATGGTAGGTTGGGAAAACTATTTGGAAAGTTTGGCTGGGAGTTTCTCCAATTTGAAGGAAAATTTGGTTCTTGAAAACGTTTATTGGGACTTCTATACTTGAAATAAGTTCGTGTGCCGAGCTTTCGTCACTATGTTGTGTAGTAGACAAAGCATTCACATCAGATGCCTTTGGAGCTCTGGATAAGGCGTCTGCGACAACATTAGTCCTTCCAGGTTTATACCTTAATTCATGATTATACTCTTCAAGAATTGATTTCCACCTTTTCATCTTGCTATTGTTGTTTTTGTTGCTCAGAGCAAAAGTTTAGGGTTGATGGTCCGTGAAAATTCTGACCTTAGCATGACCGTAGAGGTAGTTCCGAAGTGAGCCTAGGGCCCAAACGATGGCCAACATCTCCTTCTCGTTAGCTGCATAATTTTCCTCTGTCTTGGTTAGTGTTCGGCTAATAAATGTTAAAGGCCTGTTTTCTTGTTCAAGAACAGCACCGATTGCGACATTAGAGGCATCTGTTGTAAGGTCAAAAGGTTTTTTATAATCTGGATATGCCAAAATTACGTCTTTTGAAATTAAGGAATTTTTAATTTTGTTAAAGGAATCTATAGCTTCATGGTTTAGTTTGATTTGCATTTTAGAGGATTGGTTTTTGGACACCCGTCCTTCTTCCCCTCTTAAGAGGATTGTCAGTGGCTTCGCAAGTTGGGCATATCCATTAATAAAACGGCGATAATAGCCTGACAAGCCGAGGAAAGATCTCAATTCCTTTAGAGTTTGGGGTACGGGGAAGTCTATGATAGACTTTACTTTATTCATGTTTGTTTTAATGCCCTCAGATGATATTAGAAAACCAAGAAATTCTACTTCTGAACTGAAAAATTTGCACTTGTCCAACTGGACTTTCATATTTGCTCTATTGAGTGTGCCAAAAACTTTTTCGATATCTTTAGCATGTTGTTTTTCATTTTCACTAAATATAATAATATCGTCAATGTACACAAAACAAGATTTTCCAATATAGTCTCGCAGTATGTCGTCGAGAGCTCGCTGGAAAATCGAGGGAGCATTTTTAAGGCCAAACGGGAGCCTTGTGAACTCGTACTTCCCGTTGTTGATTGAAAGGCTGTCTTCTCAATATCTGATTCCTTTAAAGGAATTTGATGGAAGCCACTTTTCAGGTCGAGTACGGTGAAAAATTTGTTCTTTCCGAGTTGTGCTGTTACCTCGTTAATATCGGGTATTGGGTATTTATCGGCAATCGTTAGGGTGTTGAGTTTGCGATAGTCAATAACCATTCTATACTGTTTAGCTCCAGAAGAGTCCGGTTTTTTTGGAACAATCCATACCGGAGAGTTATAGGGTGACCGTGAAGGTCTGATTATTCCATCATTAAGGAGTTGTTCTACTTGTTTTTCGACTTCGGATTTCAAGGAATTTGGGAAAGGGTAGTAACGAGTATATACCGGATCATCTGTAGAGGTTCTTATCTCTGCTACTACTGCTGTTGTGTAGGTTAACCTTTCCTCAGGTTCAGAGAATAGGTTTCTATGCTTATTTATTACTGCATTTAGAATTTCGCGCTGAGGGATTGTAAGATTTCCGAGATCTACAGAAATAGAATTGACGGTTTGAGATTTGAGTTGCTTAATATTGATATTTACTCTGTTTAGAATCGTCATAAAACTTCCTTTGGTGTGAATTACAGCTTCTAGCGATTGAAGACTGTCGTTACCTAGGATACCATCGAAAGTTTTGAGAGTGGGTAATATAAAAAACTTGATATTCAGGTCATTTAACCCGAAAAGATTTATAAACGTGTGATGGCTGATTTTAACATCGCCGGCTATGGACTTAGCATAGAAAATTTGCTGGTTGGGAATCATTTTTTTAACTATATCTGGTTTAATGTAATTTTTTCTGGAACCAGTATCTATAAGAAATTTGAAAATTTCTCCAGTCCTCAGTCTACATTCAAAGTACGGCAGAGAGGACTGCGTTAACCTAAAAAATGAATATCGCTATAGTCTAGGGAATAATCGGATGGACTTGGGTATTCCGGAATATCGGAAGAGTATTCCGCAGAGGAATCATCCTTTCTGCCTAGGTTCAAACCTTGCGTGAACTGTTCACAAACTTGATCGTATGCTTCGGTGTCGGAAATTGAATTTCCTTCGAGATTGTTAACTGTCTGATTTTCCACAGACTCTAGGGTTGAGTTTATATGATAGTTAGGTTGCTTTGACGGTTTTTGTTGCTGTTGTCCTGAGTTGAAGTACGTCTGGTGGTTTTGGTTGTTAATGCCTCTAAGTTGGTGACTTCGTCCAAGCGTTAAAGGTTCCTTCTTAATGGGATTCTGATTTGGGAATGGCTTGGAGGCCTGGAATCGGTTTTGTGGGAAATTATTGATATGCTGTTGAGGCATAAAATTAGTGCGTGGTTGGAAACCAAATCCGGGGCTTTGTTGAATCGGAGGATTGTGGGTAGGATAATTAGGATATGACGGATAGTTATGGTTCATATTTCGGTTATAAGTGGGCTGAGGATTTTTTGGTGGAAAAAGATTGTGAGTGAACGAATTTTGCTGACGAGGGTTTTGTTGAACAATGTTCTTCTTGAACCCCCCGTGATTGTTCTGCATAAAATTGGCTCTAAAATGTTGATTCTCATACTTGAGGCAGAGGTATAGTGCCTGAGGTAAATCCACAGGTTCCTTCATACATAGGAGGTCAGACAAGTTACCTTTAAGACCTCTTATAAAAGTTTCTAATGCTTTATCTCTGTATGTTTTAGTCAAGAGTTGCATTGACTCGAAACCGATTTTCATGCAGGAAACTTTATTAATTATAAGTGTCAATTGTGAATTTACAGCTTGATAGAACTGCTGGACACTCTGGTTTCCTTGCACGAGACTTACCATTTGATATTCGAGTGTGGAAATATCTCGTTTGTCGGCGTAATGCATTGTCAAACAATGCGAAATACCTTCCCAATTTAAGGGAGTATTGTAGGCTTCTAGTGCCGCATCCGCTTGCCCTACAATTTTATTTCTAATCACATTGATTATGCCGTAGTACTTAGGCGTTCCTTTGAAATCTTCATAAATTTGTAATACCCTCTCCACGCTTTTCTTCCAGGAAGAGAACTCGCTAGCCTCTCCTGAAAAGTTGCGTAAGCATCTTACCACATCGGGGATTTTTTCCAATCCATCTAAATTGGTTTGATATTGTGGCAATATTGTTTGGTCTACGTTTGAAAAACGAGGTGCGTTGGGATTTATTATCCCTTCGACGATTCTCCTCCCTGTTGTTCTAGAACACGGCTTACGATTGAAGTAACCAAGGTGTCTAGTTCGGGAGTTGAACGTATTTCTTGTGTTCCATTGACATGCGACGTGCTTGACTGGAATGAATTATTTGGGTCTTGGGGTTGGGTAGTTTGTGGACAAGTAAGGTTCATAGTAGGAATGGGGTTTGTTGAACCTTGTGGTAACAAATTATTTTCGGACAGATTTTGCCCTTGTTGTTGGGCTTGAGGATGACCTTGGCCCTGACCTGGGTTCACGGGCTCGACAGGTTCGTTTAATCCTGCGCCTGTTCTGGTATTTACCATATTGTTTATTTTTTTATTATGAAATAATATAGAATCTCTACAGTTCACTTAATAATTTTAAAAATTTTCTGGAATTTAATTTTCTTAAATCTATATTAAGGATTATGTTCTTTGATTTGTATCTATATATTTCTAATATATTTTTTTGTTTAAAATTGGTTTCTTTAAAATTTAATTTTATATATTTTTTTTCTATTTTTACTTTATATATTCTTAAACACTAAAAGAAAAGGATTCCTCATCTCGGGTGGTGCGGCTAACTATTTATCAGTTTCCGGTTCCTCCTGAATTGCTGTTCAGGGCTACTGCGGGGCCCTTGTAACCACTTCTGGTCTTTTCACCACAACACGAATGTTTGCTTTTCTTTTTCTCTTTGGACCACGGAGAGTTTGTTTGTTTATTGCACGCACTCGCGGTATTGTCAGTCCGTGACAGGATTTTATTAAAACAATATTTCCACGACAACGCACAGTTTGTTTTATGCACGCACTCACGGTATTGTCAGTCCTGACAGGATTTTATTAAAACAATATTTTCACGATAACGCACAAACGCACAATAACTTCCGGGTCCCTGCTCGGGCGCCAATTAAATCATTTCACTATAAATGATTTAAAAAAAAAAACAATTTTTTTCTTTTATGAGCAAAGCTCTTTATTTTACGAGATCAAACTTAAGACTAACTACACAATGTGTTACTTAAAATTAACTAACCTACTATCCAACCCGTGCTGCAAGTAGCGGATGTTGAGATGTTCCCACAGGTGGTGTTCTATTTCTCCAAGCTACGTGCTGGAATGCAGTTTTTCTCCCTGACTATTATTTGTCGCCAGACGCAGCGTCAGCGAAAGTGTGGGAATGATAACTTAATGGAATGTGTGAATGACAACTTAATGGAATGTTTGTGTGACGTTAACTTATAGCAGGTTCTCGCATCCAATTAGGACAGGTTGGTCGGATGTCATCAGGCTGTAGAGGAAGGGGCCAAGTTTTGAGCCTTGGGCGACTCCGGCTCTGATGTTCTTCATGTTTGATTTACAGTTGTCTAGTTCTACGAAAAATTTCCTGTAAGAAAGAAAAGAAAAAAGAATTTTTATTAGTGGCGGAGGTACCTGTAATAGATGAAGCTTATGTATAAGGGTTTCTATCCAAACGCTAACAAATGCTTTCTCAACATCCAGAAAGCAACCGACGGTGACACGATGACTGTTGAGGGAGGTTATTTTGAAGATTATTTTCCAATGAATCCTGCTTATATACTTTTTTTAAAAAGGAGGAGGAGCCTAATCCAGTGCGGTATTCTGCAAACCAAAAAGTAGGAAACTTCGTTCTCCGTGATTCTCATCATTTGGTGTCACCAAAATGTATGGGAATGGAAATTCTTCATGCGCTGTTGCTTTGTATTACAAAAGTATTGAATCGGCGGGATTTCGTTACGCGGGATTTTGTGATGCGGGATTTCATTACACAGGATTTTGTTCTGCGGGATTTTGTTCTGCAGGATTTCGTTACGCGGGATTTTGTGACGCGGGATTTCGTAGCCAACCCTTAGATAGTCTATTAGAAATGGGTTGGCTACGAAATCCCGCGTCACAAAATCCTGCGTAACGAAATCCCGCGTAACGAAATCCTGCAGAACAAAATCCCGCAGAACAAAATCCTGTGTAATGAAATCCCGCATCACAAAATCCCGCGTAACGAAATCCCGCCGATTCAATACTTTTTCAATACAAGGCGACAGCGCATGAAAAATTTCCATTCCCATACATTTTGGTGACACCAAATGATGAGAATCACGGAGAACGAAGTTTCCTACTATTTTGGTTAGCAGAAGACCGCACTGGATTAGGCTCCTCCTCCTTTTTAAAAAAGTATATAACGAGGATTCATTTGAAAATAATCTTCAGTTCTTATTAGAACTCGGTAGAGGCGAGTCCTCATTAAGAGATAGGGACCTTTTTCTTTTGACGGGTACGATGACTGACGACGGCCATGGACACGACGGTTGGTAGGACGATGACGCCTACGGTGACAACGACCATGGCAAGTGACGACGACGGTGACAACGAAACCATGACGAGTGACGGTGACAACGAGACAATGACGACGACGGTGACAATGACGACGACGGTGACGAGACAATGACTAGTGTCGACAACGTTCGCCATGACGATGATGGTGACAACGACCATGACAAGTGACGACGACGGTGACAACGAGACCATGACGAGTGACGACGATGGTGACAACGAGACAATGACGAGTGACGAAGACGGTGACAACGAGACAATGACTAGTGTCGACGACGATGGTGACAACGATGGGGGCTGACGACGAATGACAAACGTCCTGACGGTGTTTTTTTTCAGCTATCCTTTTTACAGGGACAAAAAAAAAAGTTCTTTCAAGGGCTAAAAAAAATTCTTAAAGAGATATAAAATCTTTTTTAAAATAGCTTAAAGCGCTTACTAAGGGGTTGGCTACGAAATCCCGCGTCACAAAATCCCGCGTAACGAAATCCCGCGTAACGAAATCCTGCAGAACAAAATCCCGCAGAACAAAATCCTGTGTAATGAAATCCCGCATCACAAAATCCCGCGTAACGAAATCCCGCCGATTCAACACTTTTTCAATACAAGGCGACAGCGCATGAAAAATTTCCATTCCCATACATTTTGGTGACACCAAATGATGAGAATCACGGAGAACGAAGTTTCCTACTATTTTGGTTAAAAGAAGACCGCACTGGATTAGGCTCCTCCTCCTTTTTAAAAAAGTATATAAGGAGGATTCATTTGAAAATAATCTTCAGTTCTTATTAGAACTCGGTAGAGGCGAGTCCTCATTAAGAGATAGGGACCTTTTTCTTTTGACGGGTACGATGACTGACGACGGCCATGAACACGACGGTTGGTAGGACGATGACGCCTACGGTGACAACGACCATGGCAAGTGACGACGACGGTGACAACGAAACCATGACGAGTGACGTTGACAACGAGACAATGACGAGTGACGACGACGGTGACGAGACAATGACTAGTGTCGACGACGTTGGCCATGACGATGATGGTGACAACGACCATGGCAAGTGACGACGACGGTGACAACGAGACCATGACGAGTGACGACGATGGTGACAACGAGACAATGACGAGTGACGACGACGGTGACAACGAGACAATGACTAGTGTCGACGACGTTGGCCATGACGATGATGGTGACAACGACGGTGGCCTGGATGGGGGCTGACGACGAATGACAAACGTCCTGACGCTGTTTTTTTCAGCTATCCTTTTTACAGGTACAAAAAAAAAGTTCTTTCAAGGGCTAAAAAAAATTCTTAAAGAGAAATAAAATCTTTTTTAAAATAGCTTAAAGCGCGTTTCAAATTTGGTGAAATTCCAAAAATAAGAAAAGCAAGATTCCTTCGTAATCTAAAAAAATTATCTTCAGTTCCGTTCCGTTGCTCCGCTTAGGGTATGTCAAGCCGCCAGGCAGGCGCCTATTGCAGCAGTTTTCTTGTAAAAAAGTCTTTCTTTAGCAAAAGTAGCTCGGGTGGCCCGCTACGCGGGATCCAAGGATTTTAACTCCCTCTTCGGGGGGCTCTGTGCCGCTCACGCAACTCCGTTGCTCCGCTTAGGGTATGTCAAGTCGCCAGGCAGGCGCCTATTACAACAGTTTTCTTGTAAAAAAGTCTTTCTTTGGCAAAAGTACCTCGCGTGGCCCGCTTCGCGGGATCCAAGGATTTTAACTCCCTCTTCGGGGGGCTCTGTGCCGCTCACGCAACTCCGTTGCTCCGCTTAGGGTATGTAAAGTCGCCAGGCAGGCGCCTATATCAACAGTTTTCTTGTACAAACGTCTTTTTAAAGCAAAAGTACCTCGGGTGGCCCGCTACGCGGGATCCAAGGATTTAAACTCCCTTTTCGGGGGGCTCTGTGCCGCTCACGCAACTCCGTTGCTCCGCTTAGGGTATGTCAAGTCGCCAGGCAGGCGCCTATTACAACAGTTTTCTTGTAAAAAAGTCTTTCTTAAGCAAAAGTACCCGCGTGGTACTCATGAGGTATGTATGGGGGGGCATGCTGCCCCCCTGCAACCCCCCTGCTTGGCTCACTATAGGATTTTGGGTGGGTGCGAGGTTGGGTGTATGCAAAGTTTCTTTCAATCAACTGAAAAAAATACTAAACAAACTGCCAAATTTGTTGATATTTCAATTTTTCACGTCATAGGAGACAAAAATCAGAAAGAAGTGTCGTAATCTTATATGCATTAAATTCATAGCAATCAACTAAAAAAAACTATACAAACTGCCAAATTTGTTGATATTTCATTTTTTCACGTCATTGGAGACAAAAACAAGAAAGAAGTGTCGTTATCTTGTATGCTTTCATCCTAATTTTGTATGCAATCAACTGAAAAAAAAACTAAACTAAGACTGCAACCCCCCTGCAAGACACACTATAAGATTTTGGGTAGGTGCGTGGTTGGGTGTATGCAAAGTTTCTTTTTATCATTGGTTTTTATTTACTGGGACATAACCATTTGCATTGGGAGTTAGTTCGTAGGGCCATTTTTAGGATTTATAATCACCTTTTTATGCTTACAATCGTTTCAGAATCGTTCTAAGCTTATGGGCAAAGAATTTCAGCACCCATTTTCCATGTATTCATAGCTATCAGCATCGAAATAAGACTTCGTCATCATCGTCACATCGACTTTCCATAGTAAAATACATTTACTTCAGATTACACCAAATCATGAGAATCAACAAGAACGAATGTAACAATTCGCCGACCAAAAAATGTATTTAAGCAGTAGTAATTCCGGAATAAAATCAGTTCTTATCAGAACTCCGTGGAAGTAAGACCTCCTTAAGCAATTCATTCGTTGAGAGATATTTCTGCCTTTTTCATTTTGGGTTTGGTAATTGGTACGCTTTGAGTGGTTTTAAGCGTATAAGGAATTTTTCCTTTTACGCTTAAAATGCATTTTAAGCGTTTTGGCAATTTTTGAGTTAAAAATTGCCAGGATGCTAAAAAAGCGTGTAAAAATTAAAAAACGCTTAAAATCGATTTTAAGCGTTTTTATTGGCCAATGGGTCAAAAATATTTTTTTAGGTAAAATTTCAAAAAAACGCTTAAAATTCTTTTTAAGCGTAGACAAATTTTTTTTTTTTAACTTTAGAAGGCAATTTTAAGCATTTTTCAGAAATTTGTTTTTAATTTTTTTTCTAGCTCAAACTGCATTTTAAGCGTTTTGACATTTTTTTTATCGCCCTGCCCACTTTTTTGATTGGCCAAAATAATAAAAAAATATTTTCAAAAATGTCAAATATTTTGTCAAAAAATATTGACTTAGAAAAATATTTGTCAAAACTACCAAAAAATACTTTCAATACTGTATTAGAAATCCCGCGGGAAAGGAGTAGAAAAATCCCGCGGATGATCCGCGGGATTTCGTTACTCGTCCAATTTTCGTGACGTCACAATCTCCAATAAATTCAATTTCAATCGGCGGGATTTCGTTACGCGGGATTTTGTTTTGCGGGATTTCGTAACGATCCCTTACTAAGCGGTTTCAAATTTGATGAAATTCCAAAAATAAGAAAAGCAAGATTCCTTCGTAATCTAAAAAAAAAAAAAATTATCTTCAGTTCCGTTCCGTTGCTCCGCTTAGGGTATGTCAAGTCGCCAGGCAGGCGCCTATTGCAGCAGTTTTCTTGTAAAAAAGTCTTTCTTTAGCAAAAGTAGCTCGGGTGGCCCGCTACGCGGGATCCAAGGATTTTAACTCCCTCTTCGGGGGGCTCTGTGCCGCTCACGCAACTCCGTTGCTCCGCTTAGGGTATGTCAAGTCGCCAGGCAGGCGCCTATTACAACAGTTTTCTTGTAAAAAAGTCTTTCTTTGGCAAAAGTACCTCGCGTGGCCCGCTTCGCGGGATCCAAGGATTTTAACTCCCTCTTCGGGGGGCTCTGTGCCGCTCACGCAACTCCGTTGCTCCGCTTAGAGTATGTAAAGTCGCCAGGCAGGCGCCTATATCAACAGTTTTCTTGTACAAACGTCTTTTTAAAGCAAAAGTACCTCGGGTGGCCCGCTACGCGGGATCCAAGGATTTAAACTTCCTTTTCGGGGGGCTCTGTGCCGCTCACGCAACTCCGTTGCTCCGCTTAGGGTATGTAAAGTCGCCAGGCAGGCGCCTATATCAACAGTTTTCTTGTACAAACGTCTTTTTTAAGCAAAAGTACCTTGGGTGGCCCGCTACGCGGGATCCAAGGATTTTAACTCCCTCTTCGGGGGGCTCTGTGCCGCTCACGCAACTCCGTTGCTCCGCTTAGGGTATGTCAAGTCGCCAGGCAGGCGCCTATTACAACAGTTTTCTTGTAAAAAAGTCTTTCTTTGGCAAAAGTACCTCGCGTGGCACGCTTCGCGGGATCCAAGGATTTTAACTCCCTCTTCGGGGGGCTCTGTGCCGCTCACGCAACTCCGTTGCTCCGCTTAGGGTATGTAAAGTCGCCAGGCAGGCGCCTATATCAACAGTTTTCTTGTACAAACGTCTTTTTAAAGCAAAAGTACCTCGGGTGGCCCGCTACGCGGGATCCAAGGATTTAAACTCCCTTTTCGGGGGGCTCTGTGCCGCTCACGCAACTCCGTTGCTCCGCTTAGGGTATGTCAAGTCGCCAGGCAGGCGCCTATTACAACAGTTTTCTTGTAAAAAAGTCTTTCTTAAGCAAAAGTACCCGCGTGGTACTCATGAGGTATGTATGGGGGGGCATGCTGCCCCCCTGCAACCCCCCTGCTTGGCTCACTATAGGATTTTGGGTGGGTGCGAGGTTGGGTGTATGCAAAGTTTCTTTCAATCAACTGAAAAAAATACTAAACAAACTGCCAAATTTGTTGATATTTAAATTTTTCACGTCATAGGAGACAAAAATCAGAAAGAAGTGTCGTAATCTTATATGCATTAAATTCATAGCAATCAACTAAAAAAAACTATACAAACTGCCAAATTTGTTGATATTTCATTTTTTCACGTCATTGGAGACAAAAACAAGAAAGAAGTGTCGTTATCTTGTATGCTTTCATCCTAATTTTGTATGCAATCAACTGAAAAAAAAACTAAACTAAGACTGCAACCCCCCTGCAAGACACACTATAAGATTTTGGGTAGGTGCGTGGTTGGGTGTATGCAAAGTTTCTTTTTATCATTGGTTTTTATTTACTGGGACATAACCATTTGCATTGGGAGTTAGTTCGTAGGGCCATTTTTAGGATTTATAATCACCTTTTTATGCTTACAATCGTTTCAGAATCGTTCTAAGCTTATGGGCAAAGAATTTCAGCACCCATTTTCCATGTATTCATAGCTATCAGCATCGAAATAAGACTTCGTCATCATCGTCACATCGACTTTCCATAGTAAAATACATTTACTTCAGATTACACCAAATCATGAGAATCAACAAGAACGAATGTAACAATTCGCCGACCAAAAAATGTATTTAAGCAGTAGTAATTCCGGAATAAAATCAGTTCTTATCAGAACTCCGTGGAAGTAAGACCTCCTTAAGCAATTCATTCGTTGAGAGATATTTCTGCCTTTTTCATTTTGGGTTTGGTAATTGGTACGCTTTGAGTGGTTTTAAGCGTATAAGGAATTTTTCCTTTTACGCTTAAAATGCATTTTAAGCGTTTTGGCAATTTTTGAGTTAAAAATTGCCAGGATGCTAAAAAAGCGTGTAAAAATTAAAAAACGCTTAAAATCGATTTTAAGCGTTTTTATTGGCCAATGGGTCAAAAATATTTTTTTAGGTAAAATTTCAAAAAAACGCTTAAAATTCTTTTTAAGCGTAGACAAATTTTTTTTTTTTAACTTTAGAAGGCAATTTTAAGCATTTTTCAGAAATTTGTTTTTAATTTTTTTTCTAGCTCAAACTGCATTTTAAGCGTTTTGACATTTTTTTTATCGCCCTGCCCACTTTTTTGATTGGCCAAAATAATAAAAAAATATTTTCAAAAATGTCAAATATTTTGTCAAAAAATATTGACTTAGAAAAATATTTGTCAAAACTACCAAAAAATACTTTCAATACTGTATTAGAAATCCCGCGGGAAAGGAGTAGAAAAATCCCGCGGATGATCCGCGGGATTTCGTTACTCGTCCAATTTTCGTGACGTCACAATCTCCAATAAATTCAATTTCAATCGGCGGGATTTCGTTACGCGGGATTTTGTTTTGCGGGATTTCGTAACGATAATAAAAAAGTAAAGGAAAAATAACGAAAAATAAAAGGAAAACAAATTGAAAATTATAATAAAAGACATAGGACTAAAGATCTTTCAGAATTGAAAAACGGAGACGTAGTATGGATAACAGATTTATGTAAATAAGGTAATAAGGTAGAGTTTTAGAAAAATTAGATGCACCACGGTCTTATCTGATTCAAGCTGACAGAGAAAAGTATAGGCGAAATAGATGGCATCTAATTCCAGCTCCAAATATCGATACCAATAGTTTTCGTGATTCTAAAGAATTGTATAGTCCAACAGATGATTTTGTTGTACAAAATGAAAATAATGCAAATGAAATAGATTCAATAAATACGGAGGGATTACCATCTGTAGAAAATGAAAAAATTCCAGATGTTAGTTCCTCAACAAGAACCGGTCGAAAAATAAATGCACCTTCATGGATGAAGGATTATGTACAGTAGTTAAAAAAAAGAAGTTATATATGCACATAGTATATATTACACATATTTATATACATGTTTATTAAACAAAATAAAAGGTATACATGTATATACACATCTATATAAATATAAATATAAATGTACTTAAATGAAAAGAAATAAAAAAAAAAAACATGTACAAAAAAAATGTTAAAGTTATAAGTTTATATACAAAATTAAAATTATGTTTTAGATTAAATGAAATATAATAATTATAATTTTATAAGTCCAATGAAATATAAAAAATAGTGGCGCAAAATTTTAAACATTTTAACGCGGCTCTAAATCTACTTTAAAATGGGAGTCGGCTCTTAATAATAACTTTAGAATGAAAGGCGGCTCTTTGTAAATTTTAAACGACATAAAGTATACTTTAGCGTTAAAGAGGTCTTCTATCTTTAAAACCAGCAAAACACTTCTCTATCTTTTTAAAGTATTCTTTATCTGTGGGAAATTATCACTTTGAGTTACACAAACACAAATGCATCCACACAGGGAAGGCGTGCAGTTAGACAGCTAAATGCACCCAAAGGCATTTTGATCTGTTTTGTTTTAGGATTGTTTTGAAATCGTTAAAATAGTAAAAAAGCTTAGTAAATTAAAGAAACAAGTAGTATAAAAGTAATTAAAGTGATTACATGCAATACAAAAATGTACAAAAATAGAAAACTACACGCGGTGCTGCGTTAAATACTGCACCTATATTTAAAAACACCTATAACAAGCAGTGTAATTTTTGTTCATTTCACAGGTAAGCTGTATCTCATATTCCACATAAAGTAAGTAAAATTACTCTGCACTACGGGCGCTCACTGGATTTGAGAGAGAATTTCAATTTTCACAGATGGGGTTCAGCTAATTCCCGTGATTGAAGTGTATTTTTATTTTCAAATAATTTGCTATTTTAAAGCAAAATGCTACGAAATATCAATTGAAAAGTATTCTCAGATAATGTATTAGCCTAAAAAACATCACTTCACATTACTTTATGTGGAATATGAGACACAATCAGCCCGTGAGAAGAAAAATTTGAAAACTCCATATTATAGGTGTTTTTACACGATTTAACGCAGCACCTCATGTTGTTTTGTTTTTTTTGTTATAAAATATTGCAATTATTCACTATGTTAACTTTTATTTCACTTTTTTATTTAATATTTTCACTATTTTAATTCGAAATTTAAATCTCGAAACACTTTCCTATAGCTCGGCAAAATTAAAGATTGGGTTCTTTTTATTTTTTTTTTTATTTTTCGTTCTGTTTGATTTATTCAGCTGTCAAAATTAGGCGTGTTTCACAAAAGTTTGCTGACGTTTTGTTAAACACGTTCTTTAGTTAGAAGAGTTGTTTAAAGTGTTTAGAATTAAGAAAAATTAAAACAAGAATTTTTAAATAAAGGACTATTTTAACTAGAGTCGGGTTTATTGCTTAAACGAGAACTGTTTAAAATTTTGCGCCAATTACTTTAAGTTGAATTGGTAAAACTTATAGGAAAAATGTAACTAAAAAGAGGGGATATAGTGCAGCTAGCATGTGCACACACCTTAAGTATTATCATGCACAATTCATTGCACATGGGCCTTAATATATGTTTTGTTGTATCTTAACGTATAATAATTATTACTCTTTGTCTGGCTTGGCTTTTGGGCGGAAGAAAATATCTCTTGAAATAAAATATATCTTTTTAACATTCAGTAAGAAAGTTTTCTATTTTATTTTGCCCTCTTGGCAAATACTACATATTAAAAATTTTTTCGGTAAAAAGTGCCACGGGCAACTGAGTTTCGGGTAAACCGGTCGTTCCCAACTCATTAGTTAGATTATCACTTGAGTATGCTGATGTCATATGGAACCCTTTCCAACAAACGTTTTCGGATAGAATTGAGAAAGTTCAGAATCGTTTCACTAAATTTCTGTTTTTTAAAATGCGATGGAATTTTTGTTCAGATTCTCAGGCTCGACATAATCTTTTGGGTTTTAAATCTCTAAAATCTCGAAGAACTATTCACGATATAGTATTTGTGCGAGATATTTTATGTTACCATATAAAATGCCACCAACCTTTTGTCGTTAATTTGTTTTTATGCCCCGATTAGACCATTGAGAGAAAGATACCTTCTTTTTCAGCCTAAACAAACGACAAATTATGGTATGAATGAACCAGTTTCAAGGTCAATTAGGGTATTCAACGCAATAATTAGTCATATTGACATAGCGTGGTCTAGAAATAAATTCAAAAATAATTTGTATTATTTACTTTTAAGAAACTAAGCATACATTGTTAATTATTTATTTTTTGTATATACATACCTATGTATTTATCTTTCTTGCATCTGTTGAGTCTTAAGCTCGTAGATTAAATAAATAAACAAATAAATAACGGTTCACGGCGACCGCGAACCTAACTGTGGAAAGAACCAGTTGCTGTTGGTTGCAGCACTCTTCCGCTACGCGAATCCCGTATCAATGGTTTAACCGTTTTTTGTCTATTTCCCTTTTTTTTCTTGTTAGGCTAAGATATTTTTCTTGATTTTTTTCTATAACTTAAAGATACGCTACAAATAACTTAACGATAAGACTAAACGCAAAAAATAAAATATAACACAAAAGACTTCACAATGATGTATCTAGGTATACCTGCAGCTGCATATATAAATGTTTTCTCCAGGATTGTTTCCCTAAGATTCAGTGACGAAGGTAAAGAACAAAGACTTTGCTAAGCGTAGCCAGAAATTATAAAGTTTCGTCCACGGATACTTCTGAAGAAAATCTCGTGAAAAGCTTCGGCGGTCACTTTTTCTTCGGTGACCGCCCAAAAACTGCTTTCTACTTTCCCAGCACTTCACACCGCTTTATATTCTAGTGTACTTCTTGCTTTCTGGTGGCTTTAGGATTGTCTTTACTTTTCCTTTTTCCTGCCTCTGGTTTATGTTCTTTCCCGTCTTTTCTTGGATTCTTTTTCTTGCGCTTACCATTGTTTCCTTTTTTTTCTTTGCTAATTCTTACTTAGTTTTACACGTTATTTCCTTCGAAACGAAGTTCTTTTTCTTTGTTAATGTACATTTACTCAAATTATACTATTCTTTTTTAACATTTCTGGCAGTTAAGTTAAGATCACTTCGTTTCATAGACTACTTTTTTGTGTTGCCTATACTTTAGATTCAACCGATATGACTTTAAAAATTTTTACCGATCCGCAAGCAAATCCCGCTTCCACCAATACATCCACCCACCCACCGCTTACTTAAAACCGCTACCACTACCAACAAGTTACTTGCACCAATACTTCTAAATCCTTTTATATGTATATAATTTGTTCTTACATTACTTTAAAATCTCTCTCTGGATTGTTTCCTCTCCTCCCGTTACCATCTAACCACCACCTAAAAATTTCTTGGCAATTGCACCATCCCGAATCAAAAATGATTTTTTCGAAATTATTGTGGGAGCTGAAATTTGTATGCAAATTAATCAGGGAAAGGTCAAATTTTATATTGCAATCAAAATTTAATGAATTAAGTTGCATTATTTAATGATATGGCTACCAAAAGTGGTCGGCATACACAATCCTAAAAGAATGGCAAAATTAAGAACTTTTTAATAGAGTTTTTTTTCAAGTGTTTTATAGTAATCATACAAGTGTTATATATCGTTGGAAAGCTTATAATTTTAGCTTTTCAAATAAATGAAAATAAAAAAAAATTAAATAATTTCTTTAATAAATTTAATGATTTTTATTAACATGTTTTTTTTCTTTGTTTTTATCTTTGATTAAGGTTTTAAATAGTTGCGCTGTCTTGCGCTGTTTTCTTTCATAGTGCATTTTATTCCTAAGTACATAAGTAACAAGGCACAGAAAAAAAAATTTGCTCCAATTGTGCCCTTTTTGAGCAATGGCAATATATGTTCCATAAAGTACGAGGAAAAAAACTCCCATAAGCTTTGTTGTTTTTCTATATCCGAGTTCATGGTTTGATATCTTGAATATGGAATATCTCCCAGTATTTCCTTATTTTAAATATTATTTTTTTTAAGCCCCCTTCAACAAAAAACTACCGCCGACAATGCCTCAATGCATGAAAATTAGAAGAAAAAAACAAATAGTTAAAAAAAAAAATTAAATATAGGTAAAATTGTGTTCAAAATCTGATTTGAGTAATTATTTAATAAACAACGGAAAAGATTTATTAGAACTCAAAAACTATCGACATAACAATTACCAATTTAACAACTATATAAACCACGAATAAAGGCAATTAGGATGAAAAATCGCATAAAAATAAATTTTAAACAGCTAAATTAGGTATATGTATGTATGTATGTATGTATGTATGTATGTATTAAAGGTGTTTTTCATAAGATGCCATAAAAGGTAGGGGATATAGGTAAGGTCAACATGGGAAAAAAATCGTTTCAGAGGTGGGGTCTATTTCACCCCGTTTAGGCAGATTTTCAAGTTTCTAAAAAATCGACTTGAATTATAAAAAAAATTATTTAAAATCAACAGAAATACTTTCAATTTCACGTTATACCTTTTTTTAAACCCAAAAATCCATCTCATAATTCTGTTTTTAAATTAAATTATTTCAGTAAATATTTTTGGAAAAATAAATTTTCAAAACTAAAATTTTGAAAAAAAAATTAAAAAAAAATTTCAAACTATTTTTACAAAATTTTACGTTGTTAAATAGAATTTTCCATTTTCCATCCATATTTCATTGTAAAGAATTGACTTACAAATAGCTGTGGGAGTCTTCAAGAGGTTGCCGACCAGACTAGTTGAAGTCGCGCTATATTTTTTACAAATTTAATCGTTTTTTCCCTCTAACTAAAGTTAAATAACATATTCTTTTTGCTCAACATAAAGTAAAATTTAATATTTCAATTGTTTCTACCTATTCCATTAGTGGATGGTGGCAATAAATTGAGATTACCTGTGGAATTCTTCCTCCGCACGTGCTATTCCCTGTCCATGTGCACTGAGTTCATCTCTGGCCATGAAACAAATAGCATCCGACATCAATAAACACAAGCTAAAGAAAAAAAAATACCGACAAAAAAAAACTGGAACTGGAAACCACACAACAGCTACTGGCACTAAGCTGCCAGCCAGACGCCGCATGCACAAAGCATGCCGATCCATCGTGCTCCACCTCCAACTGTACAGTTGAATTCCCACCGGGTTTCGACATGGACGTCACGTCCCTTGACTTTCCAACCGACGGTTGGATCAAACCGAACAGAAAACATACTGTGTCACTGTCACCACCACCCCAAAAAATGGAAATCCCCTCGGCATCCACCAACAAGTTTGCCCTTCAAAGCATCAACATAAAGGCAATTAGCAATCGCCCACCAAGCAGCAGCACCACCATCAACCTACTTGCTCACGCAGCAGCCAACAACATGGAAGCCGACGATTCCAACCAGCCCGGCAAAAAAAAGAAAAACAACGAAGGACACCCCGAGAATCCCAGCAACGAGGAGAACAACGACTTCAATCAACATGACAACGATGAAATATCCCACAGTAAGTACTGCCTGCCCATATTTATGCGTAACGTAGATGTAAGAACTTTAATTTCGGATTTTAAAGAAAAATCGGTAAAATTCCTCTATAAAGTGGTGAATCGCGGTAATGTTAGTAAGCTTTACGTTAATAATAATGAAGTCCATAGAGAACTGATGGACCAACTTAGGAAGATTGATAGTGTAGAGGCTCACTCGTTCACTCTAAAATCTCATAGGTAGACCAACGTCGTCCTAAGAGGACTCACGTCTCACTATTTAGAATCCGAGATTCTCCAAGAAATTAAAATTAAAATTCATAATGTCGATAAAGTATCCGTTCTGGAAACCATTAAATCGAAACGCGATAAAATAAGACATAATCTCTTTTTAGTCCGCCTTCTTCCCGGCACAAGTCCTAACGAATTATTAAAAATAAAATAAATTTTCCACACTCGAGTACACTGGGAAAAACCCAGGTGTAACACAGGACCTCTCCAATGCCGAAGATGTCAACAATTTGGCCACTTAGCCAAAAATTGTGCTCATAAATCATGAGCCCGGTGCATGTTCGGGAGAGATACGTCAAGGGAGCAAGGCTTCTTGCGTCAACTGTTGCTTAGACCACCCTGCTAATTTTAGAGGCTGTGAAGCTTATAAAAAGTTCGATTCTAGAAGAAAACAATTAATTCAAGAAGCTAACACGAGAAAAGTTGACGCAAGAAGTCTTTCCCTGGCTGTCTCCCGAGGGGTCACGGTGTCCCCGAACATCCCATACGCCAGTCACTTCAGAAGCCAGAAACAGCCACCAGCACAGTCCCCTCACGAGGAACCAGTGCTTTCCTCCAACTTCAATAATATCTCAAGAAATAACCCTTTAGACCAGTTCATGTCACTTTCAAACGACCTTTTTGGCCTGAACATGAGCTCTTTAATCTCTAAAATTGAGAGGTTCATGGCTAACCTCCAAAACTTCAGCTCCATTGCGGAAAAGCGGCTGGCTTACCTCGAATTGGTAAACCAACTTTTGTTTTGCTCCATATAATGTACTTAAAGCTTCTCCAGTTTAACATTTCGTCCTTGATCTCTCAGGCTCGGAGAATAGAATTACAAAAAATTCTCCTCGCCAGCAACTGTCCAGTAGCGTTCATACAAGAAACGCACCTGTCATCGAGACACAACTTACAAATATCAAACTACAATGTACTTCGTAACGATGAACTCCAAGGAGTAGCTTTAATCATTAAAAACAACATCCACTACGAATTGGTTGACCACCCGCAAGTTAGCTTTCCTTCCATTTTCATCACCATTACACTCAATGTCAATAACTCTTGTAAAAAAATCCTTCTAGGCTCGATATATTTTCCCTCAAATTTCTCACCTTCTTCACTCTTGGTCGAAATCAATCACTTAGATTCACTTTGCAATAAATTCGATGGCGCCATCATTGGCGGCGACCTTAACGCCAAAAGCCCAAACTGGGGAGACGTCTCATTCAACCTCAACGGCAAAACACTAGAAAATTGGCTTCATTCATCCAATCCTTCAATAACTAACTTCACTTCCGAAGCTCCCACTTTCCCCAGAGGTGCCTCACATCTGGACCATTTTCTTATCTCGAGTCATATCATTAATCAAATTGATCCCAACTTTTCAATCACCACTCTTCCTACGTTCACCGAACATTGTCCGGTTGTACTTAATCTACAATTAGAAGAAGCAAATATTTGCATCAATGAGACGCCAACCTCCAGATCCTTCAAATCCACCAACTGGCAATCCCTCAGACAACAACTGGATAATCTCCTGCAAGGGTCTTTCCCTCCAGAAAACATCTGTTTGTCAAATAATGAAATAGACAGCCACATTAACCACTTCACTGTTTCGCTGCGTACCTCGATGAAAGAAAACTCCACACGCTCCATCATCTCCTTTAACAAATATAAAGGCATCCCACCTGACATTGAGTGCCTCTATAAAAGAAAACATCAGTGGCAAAGAAGGCTAAAACATATTTTCCATAATAACTACAACAGAACTAACAACGCCTACAGAGAACTTTCTTCAATGATCTCACTTCTCAACACTATCATAAAAGAAAAAGTGAATTCCTGGCTCAATGCCCAACTTTGTGACAGACTATCAAAAGTGCGTCCTGGCCCCCATGCTTTTAAGGAGATCTTTAGGCTGATAGGTAAGAAGAAAAAATTCTCCTGCAACAAACTTTCTGTAAACGATGAATTATTAACCAACGAAAATAGCATTGTTGAATCCTTTGAGAAACACTTCAAGGAAATCTACAGAGAAAAAGTCCCGTCTTTTTTTCCCCACATATCCCAGGAAGCAATAAGCACAGAAAGATTAGTTCGCCATAACACCCCCGAACACATATTCGTTTTTAACGAAGGAAATCCTGCTCTTAATTCTGCAGCCCCTCACATCTTCACTGATGTTGAATCAATCAAATTCATCCTCAAAAAACTGAAGCCCAAAAAATCCTCAGGGCCTGATCACTTATCAAATTTTAGTTTGAAAAAACTATCTAGTAAGGCCATAACTTTCCTCGCTATCCTTTACAATAATTGCATTAACAACGCATATTTTCCTAACACCTGGAAAATATCCAGGATACTTCCAATCCAAAAAAAACAAAACAAGTTTGACATTAACAATTTCAGACCAATCTCAATGCTATCCAACGCGGGTAAGATCCTCGAACGAATTATCTTGGACAAATTAAATGCTCCATCGGAAATTCCTATTGACTACATTCCAGATTTTCAGTTTGGTTTCCGCCGGAACCACTCCACCTTACACGCACTTATTAAATTTCATAATGACGTAACCTTGGGACTCAGAGATAAGCAATGCACTGTCGCTTGCTCTCGACAGTGTATGGAGGGACGGGCTCATCTTTAAAATCGTCTCTGCGAACTTTCCTCCCTATCTCACCAACATAATTGCCAGCTTCCTTACCAACAGATCCTTCTACATTCAACTCCAAGGCACAAAATCTAACACCCGCAACTGTAATAGTTGAGTTCCCCAAGGATCCATTTTGGGCCCTTACTTGTATAATCTCTTCCTCCACGATTTCCCTCACCTCTTTTCTGAAAACAACCTGTCCTCAACGAGCCTATTATACGCTGATGACACCGTGGTTTACGCTAGCCACAACCACCAGTCACTCGCCAGTCGCCACCCTCCATCTCGAAAAGCATCTAAAAATCATTAATGACTATTACTCCACTTGGGGCATCAAATTAAACATCCCAAAATCAGAACTGACTTGCATCAGAAACGCCAGTGGGAAGGGCCCTCCTGGCGTAGTAAAAGAGAGTAAAAACCTCACAGTACGAGTTAAAGATTGCCAATTGCAAGTTAAAAATAACTTAAAATACTTAGGGGTCAACTTCAACCACCTTTTCAAATTTAATAGTCACGCCAGAATAATATTCACCGAAAAAACTATAAAGGTCACCAACCTGCTAATGCCATACTTCAGGCACAAATCCCTAAGCGAAAAATCAAAATTTTTATTCTACAAAGACCCCTAATGACATACGCTTTTCCAATATGGTTTACCATTTCGCCCTCCGTAGCTCAACAAATGGAAAAATTAGAAAGAAAAATTCTCAGACTCTGTGCCGGGAAGAACTTTGAATCGCGAAACAAAAGATTCTCTAACAGATACATCTACAACGACACCACCACCGTTCCGTTGTTGAGATACGTTTTACTTCAAATGAAGAAAACAATCTCAAATCTCGAACTTTCCGAAAATGATCTTATTAATAACATCTTTTTAACCCAATCGGGGTCCTCTTGGGACGGCGCTGGTTACTTATCACCTTTCGGTATTTTATCAACGGCCTTCTATGCCTCTGAGATAGAAACGCCAGCGTTCTACCTCAATGCATCTCCCAATCAAAACAGAGGCTAACCCTCTCACCGTCCGTCCTCCTAAAGACTCAAACAAAATAATATTTCATCAACTTGATTTTATGGCTTTTATTTCTACAGCCATTCATCACTTTTAACAAAATTTTCTTTATAAAATTAAAACTAAATTATAAATAAAAAAAAAACAACGAAATTAAGTTATAATTATATTGTAGGTATTTTATTCAAAAATTACTATTATCTATTGACGGGCGGCAGTACTTATCTTACTTTCCACTAGATATTAAACTTTCTACTCAGTCTATACTCTACATTATCACAAAAATGATGTCTTGTAATCTATGAAAAGAAATTCACAATGTCAAATTTTTTTCTTTTTTTATACAATTTATTAAAAAACTCACCCAAAGTACAAATCTCTATGTAATATTAATCTTAAGTAAACGTTCCTCTTGCTCATATATCTCTAAGTATCGTTAAAATTACCTTACATTAACTGACACCCTTCGTGGTATCGTTCATTAAATGTATTATATGTTTAGTCATCTTCATACACTCATAACTTAATGAAATGTCAATTCCGCAGCCTAATTATAGCATTGTAATTAAAGTTTTTCATAAAGACTACCAAAAATAAAAGAATCTATTTTACCCTCACGCATATCCGGTATATTTCGTTATACTCGCAAAAGAAAAGAAAATCTAACAAACACCATCTTATGTATATCTTTGAGCCTTCGCTCTATATAAATTTAAAATCTTAAATGAAACAAATTCACAGCAAATACTGTATATGTGTATGTACCTTTCCATACAAAAACAAAAAAAAAACAAAACAAAAAAAAAAATACTCAGACAACCAAAAGGCTGCTTTTATGTTAGGTTTAGTTATAAGATATTGTATATGTTTGTATATATTGTTTTTGTTACCTTAGTACGTAAGGTGGAAAAAAGAATAAATCCACAAGCTACTGTATCTCATCTCTCTTTTTTGAGCAAGAGCAGAACAAACATTTTATCGATCGTGTCGAGAATTGAACGCCGCCCTTTTCTTTGTTTACTGTATGCTGTCATTTATTTTAACTTTAACGAAAGAACCGACTTTAAAAATGTATATTTGTCTTTGTCTTTGTTCTAAACTAAAATTGCGCCCTTTTCCTTTGTAAAGTTCGTAAAGAAAAAGAAATTTTTGTATCCAGCAGCAAAAAAATAAATAAACCATCCATCTAACCATCCATCCAACCATCAATCCATTCCATTCCATCCAATAAGGATTTGTCAATAAATTACACTTTAATAAAAGCATGTGTTGATTTATTCGTGTTGGAAAGAAGTTTATTCAAACGCTGTGCCGGATAAAATTTCAAGTTGTTTTGTCAGTCGCAACATCTTTATTCTTATTTCGCTGCCGCGTTTGAGAAAACGAGCCAACTGCAGCCCACTATAGTTCGCACAAAGTGACTACAAAAGTCCCACGGGTGCAACAGGATTCGTCACGTGATCTCTCATCTCTGCCTTAGTCGTCTGTCGGGTCTTTTTCTTAATAATTGTCCTATGCCACTGACCCAAGACACAACGAGGAGAACGAGCCAACGCAGTAATAAAGACGTTCTACCAGCCAGATTCGATATCTTCGACACCGAAATGCCCGTCGAAAGAACGCCACCGCCAGCCGAAATTCCTGAGCTACAGTATCTACCATCACCGATCATGCCTATATTGCCTTTAGGTGCACATAATGCGCCACCAGCAGCGCCTGTAGCTGCACATAATCCGCAACTGCCCGTCATGCCAGCAGCAGTTCCAGTAGCTGCACTAAGTCTACCGCCAGCAGCTCCTACAGCTGCATCACAGCCACCGCCACCAGTTCCCCCGCCTACAACGAATTCATCATCAGCCTACATAGCAGGCGACGGAACGCCACCACACGTAAGTAATTTTGCACGTTCTAATAATTATAACTATAGAAGCGATTCAGAATCGCAATCAGAGTCTATCCCGTTGTCAAACAATTCAAGCCAGAGAACTATAGCACAACGCCAGAAAAAGATCTATCCGCTTCCAACTTTTACGGGTGCCCCAGAAGAGTAGCAAACATTTTACGAAGCATTCAGAAGTACCACGTTAGAATTTGACTATTCCCCATTGCATAACATTATGCGACTCCGTGACGCCATTCAAAGGGATGCTAGGGAGGTAGTAGAGGCGTTGCTCTCCAGCTCAAATAACGTCGATGCAATTATGTCGACATTAGAAGACATGCACGGACGACCCGAACAACTTATATGTAGCAATATTGAAAAGGTTCGAGCCGTCCCCCCGGTCATTGACGGCGACCTCATGTCGCTTGTTAACTTTGCGAATAGGATTACAAACATGACCACTTTCCTACAAAACGCAAAAGGAACTCATCATATTTCGAATCCAACTTTATTAAGCGAACTTGTAGGTAAATTGCCAACAACGAGACAGATGCAATGGGCCGAACAATGTTTACTACTAGAACGACAACCAACAATTATAGAATTTAGCCAATGGTTGGTTAGTCTACGAAAATTAGCTAATATGGTTATGGATTCATTGCCATCGTCGTCGTCTCAATCCATGCCAAGCAACAACTCAAGTAGAAAACCAGCTCAGCATAATCATAGTGCAACAAAGGGTCGCCGATTCGCCTATGTGAGCGTCGCCCAACCTAAGTGCTCGATATGCGACGGAAAGTGTCGTAATGTGGGCGAATGTAAATCTTTTTCACAGCTGCCAGTAAATGAACGTTGGAAAAAAGTTAAAGCATTAAAGACTTGCTTTTGTTGCCTTAAAACTGGCCACCAATCTAGTCGTTGTTATTTACGTAAATACTGCGGAATCGAAGGATGCTCGTACAAACATCATCGCCTTCTACATTGCACCACCAACGAGACCACCAGGCAAAACGACACAACAGACCCGAGTAAAACACAAATACACGTTTCAAGCACAAACAATCAAGATCAAAAGTCGACTAGTCAAGTGAAGACGTCCTTGCCTCAGCAGGAACTCCGTAGCTGCCATGCAGGAAGTATCCACGATGGTGTCAAGGATATTTTATTCCAAATATTGCCGGTGAAAATCTATGGCGCGGATAAAACGATAATCACCTATGCATTTGTGGACGATGGAGCCAATGTCACTATGGTCGACAAGGATCTTGCTCTGGATTTGGGTATACGTGGTAAATCGGATTCCTTGGAACTACATTGGTGGAACGAAAAAACAATCAGCCAACAATCTGAAACTATAGAAATAATGATTAGTGGAATTGAAGAAGACTGAAAAATATAAGCTGTCGGATGTCTATACATCACCAAGTATGTCATTGCCAACCCAAAGTTTTAATCGTAGCGAGTTATTAGGAAAAAATAAAAACGTTCATCTTTCGGGGTTGCCACTTATCGAGTATAATGATATTCAACCAAAGTTAATAATAAGTCTCGCTCATGCCTACTTGACCGTACCTTTGGAACGACCATGTGCACCTTTGGGTATAGGACCGATCGCCACGAGAACTAGGCTAGGAAAACACAAAAAAGGTGAGTCGACGTGCGATGCATATCAATAGAAACCATGAACACTCCGAAAGTAAGTTGGACAACCTTTGGGATACGATTAGATGTTAAAACCCTGGTTTCCAGTGCAGATGAAAGAGCAATGTTTCTGCTTGAGTGCATGACTAAAAACATCGGAAATCGCTACGAAGTGGGACTTTTGTGGAAAGAAAATTTTGTCGCCTTTCCAGATAGCTACAAAATGGCATTAAACCGACTTGATAGTGTGGAGAGAAAAATGGCCCGAGATGCAGAATATGCCAGAGACTATATTGTAAAAATTAAAGATTATCTAGTTAAAGGTTACGCAAGAAAACTTAGTCCAGAGGAAGACAGCCATCGAACTTCTAGAACATTTTACTTACCACACTTTGGAGTGAGAAATCCCAAAAAAGGGGGTATAAGTCTTGTATTCGATGCGGCGGCAGAAGTTAAACAGTTTTCACTCAATAAGGCCTTACTCACTGATCCAGACCTAAATCAACCTTTAACTTCAATTCTCTTTAAATTCAGGCAAGCTCAATATGCATTGTGTGGCGACATTAAGGAAATGTTCCACCAAATTCAGATAGTTAAGGAAGATCAGGATAGCCAACGATTCCTATGGAGAGAAGATCCATCAGAGCCAGCAGAAACCTACGTTACGGAACGAATGATTTTTGGAGCTACGTGTTCACCGACTATCGCTCAACATGTTAAGAATGTCAACGCGCAGAGATTTGGCGAACAGTCTCCAAGAGCTGTCAAAGGTATTATTGAGAGACATTGGGCCTTACCAATAACCAAATTTAAAGACGACTTAAATATTCAAGTAAAATTAACCATAATGATATGGACTATACAAAATGAACCATACATCACATGTTTTATATTAAAGTGTCCCTACCATGAAATATTCATTATTTAAGGTCTACTTAAATATTTAAGTCATTTGATATTTGGTTTGTTATATAGAGTATATACCATTATGGTCTATTTTGCTTAAATATTTAAGTCGTCCCTAAATTTCGTTATTGGTAGGGCCCATTATGTCGATGACTATGTTGATAGCTTCCAAACGGAGGACGAGGCTATTGAAATTTTGAAAGACGTCATCAAGATACATAAGGCCGCCGGTTTTGAACTACGTAACATTACCTCGAATTCAGAGCGACTGAAAAGAGCAATGGGGAGTGCCATATGTGAAGAAGGAGAGTCGGTTAATGTGGATGATGGACAGATAGAGCGGATCTTGGGAATGCATTGGCTACCGAAATTAGACGTCTTCATTTACTCTTTGAGGTTCAACAAAGTACCAGCAGAAATACTAAACTTTACTAGAAAACCGACAAAGAGAGAAATGCTAAGCATGAACATGTCGGTATTTGATCCTTTCGGATTCTTGGTCGATTTTATGGTATCAGCGAAGGTTTTAATGCAGGCTGTGTGGAAGGCTGGGATTCAGTGGGACGAGCAACTGCCAGAAGAAATTTATCGTCGCTGGAAGGCATGGATTGAGGAGTTGCCAAGGGTGAAACAATTTCGAGTACCACGCTGCTATCTTATCGATTTTGAGACGAGTCAACTGGATCTTCATATATTTGTCGATGCAAGCGAGGAGGCTATGGCGGCGGTAGCATATTGGAGAACGGTGAGGGAAGGCAAGGCTAAACTAGTATTTGTCGCAGCTAAAAGTAGCTTAGCTCCTACGCGGTATCAGACCATACCTAAGCTCGAACTGCAGGCAGCAGTAATGGGTGTTCGTCTACTGGAGTCCATCGTAAAGTGCCACACGGTGAAGATTAACAGGCGTCATTTTTGGAGTGATTCACACACCGTGATCCGTTGGATTCATTCAGACCATCGAGCCTACAAACAGTACGTTGCAAATCGGGTATCTGAAATTCTAAATGGCAGCGAAGTTGGTGAATGGCGTTGGTGTCCTGGTCAATTAAATCCAGCAGATGAGGCAACGCGAGCCAATTTCCCCATGCGGTGGGAGTTAAACGGCAGGTGGATAAAAGGTCCACGATTTTTATACAATGAAGAAGACGCTTGGCCAGACGAATCGGTGATGGGACAAAACGATGATAGGAGTCAAGATGAGCCTCGCAGCAGACATCACCTTCTTTTGGCGAACCATAAGGTAAATTTGATAAACAATATTATTAATCGTTTTTCAAATTATTCCAGGCTAAAACGAACTATCGCCTGGTTGTTCCGATATATTGAGAACCTGAAGATAAAGACCCTCAAGAAAAGGTCAATCGACATAGAGTATATTAGCGGTGAACTAGATGCGAATGAGGAAGCTGTAGCTGAGAGACGGGTTTGCCGATGGGTGCAGCAGCAGGTTTTTATCGACGAATACACAGCCCTGTCACAAAATAAGCTCATCTCAAAAGCTAGCACGATCAGAGCTCTGAACCCATTTCTCGGACGGGATGGTGTCATGCGTGTAAACGGGAGGATAATTAATGCTAAGTGCCTATCTATCCAAGCGAGGCAGCCTATCATCTTACCAGCCAAGCATGCCCTCACTAGTCTGGTAGTGACTTTCTAACACAGAAGATTTCATCATATAAACATGTCAACGGCTATAAGCGAGCTACGCAGAAAGTTCTGGATCCCGTCTATCAGAGTTGTGATGAACAGCGCACGATCTCATTGTCCTGACTGCCGTATTCGAATAGCCAAGCCAGTACAACACCAGATGGGCGTGTTGCCGTTGGATCGAATAACACCATACGTGCGCCCATTCTCATACACTGGGCTAGATTACTTTGGGCCTATTACCCGAGTAGCACAGAATTCGATTTATAACAAAAATTGGTTGTATTTGTGTTTCGTAGAAGTAATCCGCAACATTATTTGTTGTTACTCAGTTTCTCAATTGTTCATCCAAAAACAGTTGTAACTTTGTGAATTTAAATGCTACAAATCGGTTTCGCAAAGGTTTGAACTTGTTTCCAAAAAACTGAAGTTGTTATTAAAAGGTTATAAGCAAGTCAAACATTTGAAAGTTGATAAAAAGTTACTATTACATCTATTGAATTTCTGTTTCGTTATCTTCTAACATAAATGTCAAAATAACGTTCTTGTGACAATCTGTAAAAACATTTGGGTAACTTTAATATAACTTACAATGAAGAAGGGGGAAACAAATAGCAAAAACATTTTTGTAACAATTTTCCTCTTAAAATGTTTATTTTAACAACAACAATAAGTTAATCGGTATTATCTATTCAAAATACGAACAAAATTATGTATATTGTAATGAACTATGTACATACATCATTCCTTGAATAGCACGTTTTTTTTTTTTTTTTCAAAGAAGTATGCATAAATCTTCACTATTGTTTTTTTTAATTACATTTTAAACATCTTGTTACTATTAACAACATAAAAACAAAGTTGAAACTCTAAATGTGTTTTGTTATGTTGTCGTTTTATTATATTTCGCATAACACGAATGCAACAAACAAAATGTTAGAATAAACATCGTTGAAACTGAGTTTATACATAACTGCTTGTATTTGTTATGGGTGAAGATTTTGTTATATTTTGGTTTCTTAATTGTTAACATGAAACAAAGATTGCAACGACATTAAAACAAATAGGTAACCAAAGTATTAAAATTGAAGATTTTAAGATGACCATATTATAATAAACATAACAAAAATAAAAATGAAAAAATTATTTAGCATGTCTTGTCATATTATGTAGAACACATTTTGACGTTTCGTTAATATTTCGTTCCAAATGTCATCAGGCTGCCTAGAAATCGATGAAGCATTAAGAAAAAGGCAAAAAGTTGATGTTTTCAGGGTTTTTTTAATCAATCGTAATAGTAGACATTTACAAAAACAAGACCCTAATAGAAATTTACTTTCTAGAATTTGACATTTAATGGGGTTTCGAATAAAAAAAAAATTCATATTTTGACATTTAACGTAATTTTTGTTATAAATTTTTGGTTTAAAAAATATAAACAAATAGTGAACTGCGGCAATTCTGGCGGATATAGACCAAAGTTTAATGCAAGTTTCTTTCGCGCCAGAACAAAAATGATGGTTTATTAAACATTATAATTCTAGTTTCAGTAACAAAGCTTAGAAAATATGACAAAAAACTATATTTCTCTGTTTTATAAACAGTGCAAATTGGTTAAAATGAGGATTTTATAGCCTTAAGTTTGTACTTTGTTTTATCTTTGGTGTAATAACATGTAAGTTTTAATTTTAAGAGACAATGTTATATTGATATTTCCTGAAACAAGCGCCATATTGGTCACAATTAAATGAATTTTTATTAGAATTTGATCTTATATGCGAAATTTTTAAACTAATTTTTCCAGTCGGTATCACTATTTACATAGTAAATTTCAATGGAAATGTCTGAAAAATTCATTTCCTGATGTAAATCACAAATAGTTTTGCAACTTGAATGCCTAAATACAAACAAGAATATTTTTCTATTTTTAAAATTTTCGCCCAATTTGAATTTTTTGGGTGGCGCGTGAATTTTCTGGAAGTAAAACATCAATCTTTATGATAAAAGTAGCATTTGCATTAGATTTTCCGTTCATAAATAACTAAAAATCGCAATTTTAAATCAGAATATTAGAAGTATTGATTTTTTTCAATACTTTGAAGCTTATCTTTTTTATAACATCTCAAAGTTATTATACATTTAAAAAGAATTTGATTAATAACTTTTCAGAAACTTTTACAATGTTTTCGGAAACATTATTTCTCATAATATTATAACATAATAGAACAAAAAAAGTTAAAGTAATAGTAATAGGAACTTCTAAGAAACATTATTCAAGTTATTGTAATTTGTTCATTGACATTTCTGTCAGATTACAGAAAAGTTTGTTTTCAAGTTGCTCCCGTGAAAAGTACCAAATTGCCATATTTCCAAAAGAAAACAAAATTTTAAAACTCTATAAAAGGGTTGATTGAAGATAATTTTATCCATCCTTATAATATCAAGTGAGTTTTAGACCTATAAGTATTATAATAAGCCTTGATCCTGAGTGTTTATACCGCCAATCATTAACACTATACACATACCTACATACACATATGTCAGCGAAAAACAAGAGGCACATATCTGAAACTTCGCCTGAAGCTTCTAAGTCTGAAAAAAGACCACTTTGATAAAATGTCTGATGAACTAGTTGGCTCTATGAGCAAGTCGGAGCTTACAAATTTGCTTTGCTATCTACTGGACTCAAAATTGAAAAATACGGCTTCCAAAAGTGACATCGAAGCAATCACAATTGCAAACCAAAAAATTATGGACCTTAACCTCAAATTGTCCAATAAAATAATTGCATTGGAAAAAAGAAACGAGATTCTCGAGAGCCAAATGGACCAAATACAAAAAAAGAACACGGAAAACAATCTGATGCTGCGAATCACTACACAGGGAGTTACAGATGAAAAAGAACTGATTAAGAATACGCTAACAAAGCTCATTAATCCAACACCAACAGTGGAAAATCATCACATTCACGAAATAAGATCAATTAATACAAAAGCAAGAAACTTTATCGTGAAGCTCGAATCAAAACAACAGGTTATCACCGCACTTAAGTCATCCAGAATACTGCAAAACACAGGTGTCATCATCTCTAAAGATCTGCCCTTATCAATACGACACAAACGCAACAAACTCTTGAAAATAAAAAGTAGTCTTAATGAAGTTAATCCACATATAAAAGTATTGGTACGGGATGATAGGATGTATGTAGATAAAAAAGTCTTTGGTTGGAGCTCTTCGATGGGTCTTTTACATAACAACAAAAATGGGATTTCTTCGCTTAATCAAATTTATAGAACCGATTTAAGTAATCAGCTGTGTCTCAAGCTAGAGACACAGATGACAGATGACAGCAACACAGCCGAACTAGTAGCGCCACCTTCATCTTCAACTGGGAACGTCTTAGCCAAGACATCAACCAATTCTATTATTCTAGCATAGGGTGTAGACGCCGTCTGCCAAAATAAAATAAAATCTGTTAATTTAAATAAAATAAAAATATTAAGTTATAATATCGCAGGTCTTAGTAATAAGTCAATATACGTAGGATTTTATGAATTAATATACAAATATGATATTGTGTTTCTCTATGAAACTTTTTTGATAGAAGAGGATTATAAATTATACTTAAATCGTTTTAAATGCTTTGAATTTGTTTGGATACCCGCTTTGAAACAAAATACGAGAGGAAGAGCAAGTGGTGGATGCTTTATTGGTTATAAAAAACAAAATATAAATTACCTATCCTATGAAATCGAATCGGTAGAAGAGTTAGGTTAGGTTAGGTTAAAGTGGCTGTTGGTTGGGAAATCCAACACACTTAGACCAAAATATGGTCCGTTGTGATACCACATGGATCAGTTGATCAGCTTAACTCGTTGAACCAATTGGAGCTTCGAATGAAGCGTAGGAGACAAATAATGTCAGAATTTTTTAGATCGCTGGTATCGTTGAAGTAGTAGTCTCCAAGGTGGATTCTACGTCTTTGTGATAAGGCAGGGCATGTGCATAGAAGATGAGAGATTGTCTCTTCTTCCTCTTCGTCCATGCAACTCCTACAAAAATCATTTGCAGGGGCTCCGAGTCGAGTAGCATGCCTTCCTATTAAGCAGTGCCCAGTCAGGACACCTATAACGTAGCTAATATGCAATCTACTCAGAGAGATTAATTGTTTTGAGCGCCTGGCGCTAAGATTAGGCCAAATTAGTTTTGTCGCTAAACAGGTGATGGTGTTATTCCACCTGAAGTTTGTTTTCTCTATGGTATCTTGCTTTAGCATGAGTTTACATGTAGCTAAGGGGATACCTATGCTAGCATTGTGAGCCAGCAGAGGTAAAGTTGTTCCGCTTTTTGCAAGTTCGTCAGCTTTGCAATTTCCTGGAATGTCTCTATGGCCCGGCACCCAAAAAAGGTGAATGTTGAACTGTGTAGCCATCTCCGTAAGAGATAATCGACAATTTAGGGCTGTTAGTGAGTTAGTAGAGACAGAGTCTAGGGACTTTAACGCAGCTTGGCTATCCGAGAAGATGCGTATATCATTAGTTGATATAACGTTTTCTCTAAGCCAGGAAAGGACTTCTTTTATAGCCAGGATTTCAGCTTGGAACACGCTACAATGATCTGGTAGACGAAAGGAGAGACTTAAGTTTAGTCTATCTGAGTATACGCCTCCACCAACCCCATCCTCCGTTTTTGATCCGTCTGTATAAAAGTTTATAGGATCATCGTTCAAAAATGATGTATTCTCCCAAGAAGACCTGGGAGGTATAGTCACTTTGAAGCTATAGTTATTAAACTGAGGATGGGGTATGGTGTAGTCAATATTACTGTTTATAGTTCTGAACGAGTTCAAAATAGTGGTGTGGCCAATTCCATTATTGATCCACAGAGAGGAGGCTTGAAGCCGTATGGCTGTATTAGCGGCCGTTTGCTTGCTGAAAATGTCCAGCGGTATTAGATGGAACAGAACATCAAGTGAGGCGGAGGGGGTAGAGCGAAGTGCTCCTCTCATACACAGGCAGGCTGTTCGTTGGACTTTGCTGAGTTTATCGCGATTTGTCGCTGTATCTAGCGCCGTCCACCATACCGCTACTCCATAAGTAAGGATCGGCCTTATGACCGAGATATATAGCCAGTGTGTAATGCGGGGTTGTAGGCCCCATTTATTACCAATGGCCTTTTTACAGGAGAACAGGGCTACTGTGGCCTTGTTTATTCTCTCTTGAATATTAGGTTTCCAACTTAATTTCTTATCCAAAATGAGACCCAAGTATTTTGCTTGATCAGAGAATTTAAGTGGTACACCGTTTATGAGGGGAGGGTCAATGATTGGGATTTTGTATTTCCTTGTGAAGAGGACAAGGTCGGTTTTTTGTGGGTTAACGCCTAGACCACACCGATTTGCCCATCTGGTGAGCTAATTTAAAGCGTTTTGTAAGAGTTCTTTTAGTATATTGGGATGTTTACCAGTTACTGCAATAGCAACATCGTCCGCATAAGCAAACACTCTGTATCCTTCTCTTTCTAGAGTAATTAGTAAATCATTTATTACTAAGTTCCAGAGGAGAGGGGATAGGACACCACCTTGTGGCGTACCTCTGCTGACACCCCTTTGTGCAGTAAAATCGCCCAGTTTTGAATTGATAATCCTGCTTATCAGCATTTGATTAATCAATTCGCTGATCGACTTATCTACCTTCAGGGATGTCAATACACGTGCAATTGCAGATGTGTCGACATTGTTAAATGCACCTTCTATATCTAAGATGGCAACTAAGGTGTACTCTTTATGATGGAGGGAATATTCGATTGTACGTACTATACTATGTATAGCTGTTTCAACTGATTTCCCTTTGTTGTAGGCGTGTTGAGCTTTTGAAAGGAGGGACTTATCAATACTTGCCCTTAAGTGAATATCGATCAAACGTTCAAAAGTTTTGAGAAGGAATGATGATAAGCTGATAGGTCTTAGGTCTTTAGGGTTAACGTGGCTGGATTTTCCAGCTTTTGGAATAAAAACTACTTTAACTTGCCTCCAAGACATCGGGATGTATGCCAATTTAAGGCATCCCTTGAAGATGTTTTCTAGGATGGGTATTAGAAAACTTGCATTTTCTTGCAGTTCAGCTGGAATTATACCATCCGGACCTGCAGATTTATATGGCTTAAAGCTGTTAATAGCCCATTTGAGTTTTTCCCTAGTGACTAGACCTTGAGGGGGATATAATGTATTGTCACAACTATTTGGTACAATGTTATTAATAATATTAGAGCTACCAGGAAAGTGAACGTCTAGTAGCAAGTTGAGCGATTCTTCGCTTGAATTGGTCCAGAGGCCAGAGGCGTTTTTCAAGCAGCTAGGCATGATTGGATTTTTGGAGAGGATTTTGCGCAACCTGGATGCTTCAGAGCAATCTTCCACGTTGCTACAGAAGTTTCTCCAGGACGATCGTTTGGTTTTCCTCAGTTCTTTTTTATATATCTTCAGTGATTCTTTATATGAATCCCAGTCAGACATGTCTCTAGAAGCTTTCGCTCTGTTAAAGAGTTTTCTGCATTCTTTTCGAAGTGGATCTAGCCCTGAGTTCCACCAGTGTGGTTTCTTTTTACCTCTTACTTGTATAAGAGGACATGCAGTATCTAGAGCTTTGTTTAGGGCTACTGTTAGATTATTGACTTTGTCGTCAAGATCTTCAGTGTTGGAGGGGGTATTAAAGAGTTCAGGTTTTACTAAACTATTTAACGTTCTCTTGTATTTTGGCCAATTTGTTCTTTTTAGATTTCGAAAGATCGGTTGGCAAGGTGGTTCATTTATAAAGTTAAATTGGATGTATCTATGATCAGAAAAGGAGTGATCTTTAGATACCTTCCAGTTCAAAATATTATTATTAATGAAGTCGGAGACAAGAGTTATATCTAAAACTTCCTGTCGATTTTTAGTAATAAAGGTTGGCTCTTTACCAACGTTACTTATGAGTAGGTTAGTGTTTAGAATATAGTCGAAAAGAGACTCACCCCTGTCGTTTATATCCGTGCTACCCCACACTGTATGGTGGGCGTTAGCATCACTTCCGATGATGAGGCCAATGTTGAGCCTTTGCGCTTCAGCTATTAATCTCTCCAGGGTGTCACCCGGGAGAGGGCCAAGGTGGTCGTGGCCGAGATACGCCGACGCCAGCCAGAATGTTCCTCTGGCTGTTTCCAGACTTGCGGCGGTGATATCTCGATCGCTGAAATTAGGGAGTAAGTATACATTTAGGCTACGTTTTACTAATATGCAAGATCTGGGTTCAACCTCACCTGATGCATAAAGCACGTAGTATTTAGGAGTCCTGATTCCTCGAACAATGGATTTAACAATCCAGGGTTCTTGAATCAGGACAATATCTTCATCGCTGCTGGATAGGCGAAGAAGAAGGGAGGCCGAAGCCTTTATGGAGTGTTGGAGGTTAATCTGGAGTAACCGCAGCATTTTCGCTACCGTACTCCCGATCAGCCTCCAACACAGAAGAGTTAAAACTTTTGAAAATATCCCTAGGGTCTATCAGGTTAATAATACTGCCGACATACATTAACTGCAATCACTGGCAAATAGACTTTGGTGTGATAAATGATCTAATTGAACACAGCCAGTATGATAATATAATGATCATAGGCGATCTCAATGCCAGAATAGGAAAAGAAGAGGGTAAAGAAAATCAATTTGCAGGCAAAGTGAGAAATTCGGAAGATGAAACTACAAATGCAAAAGGAGTAAGGCTGTTGGAGTTATGCGATTCTTTTGGATTTCGTATCCTGAATGGCACGAGTAGATCGGATGCAAGTGGAAAATATACGTTCGTAGGACAACAAGGCTGCTCAGTCATAGACTACTGTTTAATACGCGGCGAAAGGATATCTTTAATAGATGACTTTGAAGTTTTGACTGAACAGTATTCAGACCATATGCCGATCGTTGCACAGTTCACCACCGCTCCGATTGAAAGAGATGACACGAGAACAATTCAACTACCTCCTAAATTGATTTGGAAGGAATCCAATGCAACGGAGTACCGACTCAACCTTGAACGCAATTTACGCAGAGGTATGGTGTTGAATGTAAACGAAATTGAAAACCTTATAAAAATATCTTACCCACCCACGAGACAGGGCCATTCAAAGAAGAATGGTTATAAGGAAAAATGGTATGACGCTGAGTGTGAAAAAGCAAGGCGACTATCTTTTGGGTGGCTCAAGGTTTTTCGAAAGTTTGGAGACCAATATTTTAAAAAATTATATATTCAAACAAATACAGCCTTTAAACAAATTTGTAAAACAAAAAAGAAAATATTTCTAGAAAACGAAGCTCGCAAACTCACATGCTGTAAAGATACTAAGCAGTTCTGGTTAGCAATAAATAAATTCAACGGTAAGGCACCTCAAATTAGCATACAGCTAGACGCTAGGATATTGATGAATCATTTTCGAACGCTTTTGAACCCATCAGCTATTACGTCATCTATTTTCTATGCAGCACCCTGTTATACAAATGATATATTGGACGCACCCATTACACAGGAAGAAGTCTGTTTTGAGGAATCTCAAAAACGGAAAAGCACCAGGATCGGATAGGATCCCCATAGAATGTCTTAAATATGCGACGGACAGCTTCATCAATAAACTTTCGGTGATTTTTAACGAAATGTTGGAAACAGGATACATACCACAACAGTTAAAACAAGCGATTATATTTCCCATTCATAAAAAGGGCAATTTATCTGATCCAGCAAACTATAGAGGAATATCCTTTCTGAACTCTTCGTATAAGGTATTCACAAAACTATTAAACAATCGTTTGTCAACTTGGATCGAAAACAATAATTTAATCAAAGAATGTCAAGCAGGATTTCGTGATGGTTATTCAACTGTGGATAATATCTTCATATTACAAAACATCGCCGGAACATTCATCCAACAAAAAAAGAAATTATTCGCCTTTTTCGTTGATTTCAAGGCAGCCTTTGATAATATCGATCGAAAAGCCTTAATATATAAACTATACAACGCTGGTATAAGCAAAAAGTTTGGAAGGGTTCTCGAAAACCTATATGAGAATAACCAATCAGCTGTGTGGAGCGGAACTGAAATTTCAGATTGGTTTCAGACAACAATGGGGGTAAGACAAGGCTGCTCTCTAAGTCCGAATCTCTTTTCCATGTACATCGATGATCTCACCGATTTTCTACCAGGGGGAATAGAGATAGCTGGTGTTTTGATAAAAGGCCTTTTATTTGCAGATGATGTAGTTTTATTTGCATATTCACCAGAGTCTTTGCAGCTGATGATCAACCGCCTAGATTTGTACTGCCAATTATGGAATCTTACGGTTAATCTGTCTAAGTCGAAAGTTATGATTTTTAAACAAGGATCAGGTAGAACTTGTAGAAATGAAAAATGGTATCTTAATGGACAACCTATTGAAATTGTAAAAGCATACAGGTACCTCGGAGTGAAGATCACTAGCAATCTCAGCATGGAACCTCACTTAAAAGAAAAACTAGTAAAAGCTAAAAGTGCCATATCTGCAACATGGAAGAGATGTTTTTCAAATCACTTAGTTGACCACAGTGTGAAATATAAAGTTTTCCAAGCCGTATCTGAGTCTGTAATGATGTACGCAGCACAATCTTGGGGTTACTGCCAGTATGAAACAGTGGAGAAACTGCTGAGTTATTACATCAAAAGATGCTATAATCTGCCAAGCACAACGCCCAACTATATGATAAACATAGAAACAGGATTATCACCACTTTTTATCAAAACTCTAAAGTTGCATGTGGACTACATAAATAAAGTCTTAGAAATGCCGGAGGATAGACTGCCAAAAATAATTGCAACATGGACGATAGAAAGGAGAAGTCTGTGGTATAAGAACCTTGAGGAACTAGCAACGTACGCTGGATTAGAATTCAATTTTGTGAATGAAAATGAAAGATATTGCAAAGAAGTACTCCACAATCTTATATTGAAAGTAGATGAACGTTACAGAGTTGATTGTATAAATTCAGCTACATCTTCCGTACATCGATCGACATATAGCGTATTAAACCATAACCTGTGCGAAAAAAATTATTTCCACAACGAAAACACAAAAGAAAAAATATCGGCTATGTTAAAAATGAGAGGAGAACTTTTACGGCTTAATTATATCCCACACCGTCCTGATTTACCACTCTATTGCAGCCTCTGCAACCTATCGGAAAGGGAAGATGTTATCCATTTCATTGGCAGATGCCCTATTCTTAAAGAAACCCGAAGACATTTCCTTGGAAGCGATACAATATCAAAGGAACAAGTTATAGTATATCTCAACTGCGAAAACGACACAAACCAACTTTTCCTTTTCTATAAATCAGCAATTATCTATAGAAACCAAATTATAAATGAAGATTTTTAACTTTGTAAAAAAAGAGAAAAAAAAAATTTTTGTTTTTATAAATATTTTTTCCTGCTTTATACGTACATATATACTTTAAAAAAAAAAAAAAGCAAACTTGTAATTAAATGTTTACTTTATGTCAATCAGGCAGACGGCGAAGCCATGCTATTTGATTTTGTAATATAAATTTGTAACTTAAACAAGAAAAATTGCAATAAATCTTCATCTAATCTAATCTAATCTTGTAATTTGTTTTAAACTTTTGTTTCTTGTTTTAACCATGTTATTCGTATCCTTGCATGAACATTTCTGCAATATTAGTAAAGCTCATCTTCGAGTTCAATTATTGTTTCACAATTGTAAGATTAATTTATATGTAACATTTCTTAGTTCAAATAACACTTATAAAACTGAGAAACGACAAAATTTAACTTCTATAAAACCCAATTACTACAAGTTTGTTGTAAATAAGAGGAGAAATGCGGCTATTTGGGTTACAAAATTGTACTAGAATACGTTTCTGAAATAAGTGGACAACAACTTGATTGTTTTATTGGAGTTATATCTACCAAATGAAAACCTGTCTGTGCTACTCGGGTACTGTCACTATTCGTCGTCAGCAAGAGAAGCGATGGGTGCCACTCTTTACATGCTTGACGATCCGTGCTGTCCAATTGAAATCGCATCGAATCTTTCCAGTGACGCTTGCCTTGTATGTATTCGAAACTTCATAAATAGAAGAGGTGTACCCATCATGATCAGAAGCGATAACGGAACGAATTTTGTTGGCATAGCTAAAGAGCTTCAAGGTGTTCAAAAGTTTATGGACCAAGACACTATCAAAAAGGGTCTATCGCCATTGGGTATTGCATGGAAGTTCAACACACCTTTAAACCCTAGTGAAGGTGGTGCCTGTGAGAGACTTGTCCAGTCCGTTAAGAGGGTGTTATATATGATACTGAAGGAACAATCCCCACGACTGGAGAAGTTTCAAAGCTTTCTCATTGAGGCCGAAAATATAGTGAATTCGAGGCCCCTAACGCATATTCCCGTGACGCCTGAAGAACCTGAGCCGCAACCCCAAACCACTTTCTGCTCGGTTGTGCTAACTCTACTCAAACGCCAGCGCAGTATGAACCTCGATTGATGTGCTTGAGGAAGCAGTGGCGAGTAATCCAAAATTTGAAAAATGGAATGTGGCATCAGTGGATTCGGGAATACCTTCCTGAACTTACGCGTCGAACCAAGTGGTGTCTACCTACAAAGCCAATCGATCTAGGCAGCCTTGTTTTAATTTGTGATGCCGACGTCTCTAGGTCCCAATGGAAGCGTGCCAGAGTGCTGAAGCTGAACTATGGTAAAGACGGAATAGCACGATCTGCAGTAGTAAAAACGAACACAGGAGAATTCAAAAGGCCAGTATCCAAGTTATCAGTTCTAGATGTGAAGATGTCAGAAGTTGGTGAGGCTTCCCCCTCCAGGTCAGCTCACGGGGGTGGGGATGTCGAGAATTGAACGCCGCCCTTTTCTTTGTTCAATGTATGCTGTCATTTATTTTAACTTTAACGAAAGAACCGACTTTAAAAATGTATATTTGTCTTTGTCTTTGTTCTAAACTAAAATTGCGCCCTTTTCCTTTGTAAAGTTCGTAAAGAAAAAGAAATTTTTGTAACTACCGGCTTTGTAGCCATTTTGAATTTGCCCAGTTCAGCAGCAAAAAAATAAATAAACCATCCATCCAACCATCAATCCATTCCATACCATCCAATAAGGATTTGTCAATAAATTACACTTTAATAAAAGCATATGTTGATTTATTCGTGTTGGAAAGAAGTTTATTCAAACGCTGTGCCGCACTGATGGAAAAAGCCTTACTATTGTACTGAATTCAGTACAATTTGATTATCTCAGTACGTAAGTACATCTTTGCCATTTTCAGTACAATTTTGAATTGTTTGTACAAAATTGATAATTTTCTCTTATCTTCATTAAAAAAATCTATGTGCGATGCGAACATACTCAAAGCCCAATTACCCAATATCAAAACCATCCCCACTTGGGCTAAAGGCGCTCATTTGCTTTTAAATACTGAACTCAATATGTAAGAGTACATATTTAGCTTCCAATTTTTAAGTTCAAGTGACCTCAACTCCAAAAGTTGCGTTTCGCCCAGGTACGACAGTTGGGCTCCAATCGCTCCACTTAAACAGAAGTAGTTTTCTAATTATATTCATCTACGTTATTATTTTGCTTCCAACAATGAAACAATGAACTCCATCGTTCAATTTGTTTTAAAGTTTTTTCCTAATGAACGCAAAAATATTGAAGCTATAAGCAACGAATATAGAGCTCTAGCTGACTGCGAATATATTAAGAAACTGAGAAATGTATCTGTATCGGAATTTTGGGCAAAGATTTGGTTCTTGAAAAATGAATGCTGATAGAAACCAAAAATCTTTTAAAAAAGGAATGTTGTCACAGTTTTGTAATTAATAAAGATCTTGTGAATAAAAACTTGACAAACAATCATCTTCAAAAAGAAGAACTTTTAGAGTAAAACAAAAATGTTAATTACCTAACTTATGTACTATTATTTTCTTATCTAAGGCACCAGTTATACGTAATAATCATTGAAATTTTATTTTTAATTTTCAGATGTTTAGGAAGCAAAATCAGTGATTATTTTAATGGCAAATAAACCTGACAGTTTAATAATGATTTAGGATTTTAAAAACCTCAAAACTAAAAATTTAAATATTCAATGATGAGATTCAATGAAACCTATAACTGGCTCCTTACTGTGATACGGGATCCGTCCGATATTTATTTAGTTATAATAATGAAGTTCTCTTACTATGTTACCTTAATATTTATTTATAAAAAATGAATTTTTTCTTTGTTCTTGTTAATAAATGAATTTTATTTTTGAATTTGTGTGTTTGCTAGTTTTTATCCATTTAAAAGAGCTCAGTACTATTTGTTATTTTTCAGTACTATTTTGTTTCAGCGTTCAGTACAATCGAAAAAAGTCGATTTCCATCACTGCTGTGCCGGGTAAAATTTCAAGTTGTTTTGTCAGTCGCAACAGATCGCCACGAGGCAAACATTGTATAACACATAGCAAAAGAAAGAGCAGGCAATACGTTACAGCCGCCAATATTTCCATGTATAAACTGACATTTGAATTGTAATTTTAGTTTAAGAAAGCAATTGTAACCCTGTCATAAAAATATCCACGTAATATCCCTTTGCATACACCCTAAAGAACCAGAAACTCAGTTTATCGGTCTGGCTACTGCCATTTGACCGAACAAACCTTTTTTCTATGTATCTCACTTTTCGCCTGTGATTGGTATCTCTGAATTTTCAAATGGACGAAAAAACTTGCCAAGCGATCAACGGAAAAAGATACTTGTTGGAAGATTGATTGACAAAAGATACTAAATGAGATACTGTAATTTTTAACAAGCAAGATTTTACTATTAAATACAAGTTTAAATAATAAAAGTTAAAAGTCGGTATTTTTATTCGAATAGGTCACATAAAGTAGTGACATTTTAAAAATTACATATAAAGTAAATCTTTTTGTCAAGATAAAACATGCCGGTGACACGCTCTCCAAAGAACAATGAAGAAGGCGAACCTGAAAGCAACCAGCAAAACAGTTCATCAACAGGGCAGGCAGAGAAGACTCCTCCAGAAGATCAGCACGCAGCAGCACAAAGAAGACGAGCAAAATGCAAGATATGTGAGGAGCCCTACAATGAAGAAATGATATATTGCGAAGGGGTATGTAGAAAATGGTTTCACTTTCCTTGTGTAGGTTTAAGTAGTGGTCGGGCCGATGAGCTGAGTAGATGGGTTTGTAATGATTGTTCTGAGGGGTATGCAAAGCGGGTAGAGGTTCTATGTAAAGAGGTGTTGACTTTGTACGAGGTAGTGCAAAAAACTATCGCCACAAAAAGAAGAAAAACAGTGATTCAAGCGGCGTTCAATAAATTTACCAAGGCAAAAGAAAAGTATATTGCCCTAACTGGAAGTTTCGTCGACAAAAAAGGAGTTCCACTGCCAACACCAAGGTTGGAGGAAAAATTAGACGAGGAATTGTCAGAAGGACCGTCGACTGTATCCAGATGCAGTTCAGCCACACAAGCGAAACAAAAGATGCGTTTATTAGACCAACAACGTGAGCTACTGAAAGAGCAGCGCCTAAATCTTCAATTGGAACAAGATATTTTGAAGCAACAGCATGCGCTTGTAGAGCAAACATCGAATTGGGATTCTGGCTCTGAGGCTGAGGACGACATCACAGAGCACGTCAAACAAATTACGCTAAATCCTCAAGCACGTGTTTTTAACATGAACAATAACGCACGCAAGCAATCAAATCCATGCACTCAAGAACCAACGATCAGCTGTGAATATACACCACCATTCAATCAGAGGCAGATAGCTGCACGTAAAATTTATAGATCGCTTCCAACATTCACAGGTGAGTTAGAAGAATGGCCAGTGTTTAAACGAATGTTAGAGCTATCAACACAGGAATGCGGCTTTTCTAACGAAGAAAATTTAATGCGTCTCCAACAATCTCTCAAAGGGAGAGCAAGAAACGAGGTGGAAAGTCAATTGTGCGAACCATCATGCGTTCCAGACATTATGGATTGTCTAGAGCTAGCATTCGGACAGCCCACAGTCATTCTCAACGCGCAAATTGAAAAGATAAGCAAATTTCCACCTGTGAGAGGAGACAAGTTGGAAACAATAATTCAATTTTCGACAGCAGTTACCAACATGAATGCAGTTATGAAGGCATCGTCATTAGAAGGTCAATATGACAACCCTTTATTGCTTAAAGAACTGTTGAAGAAATTAAATAACGACATGAAAATGAAATGGGCTTCATATGCTTACGAAAGTAATGTCTCGGGAGTTTTAGCCTTTGGTTCATGGTTGAAAATAGAAGCAAAAAAGGTGTATTCCATATTACCATCTACATCGTTCGAGAGAGCAGAGAAACAGCCATCTAAAAAGGAAAGCAGAATCAATGTACATGTATTAAATAACTCATTCAATAAATGTGTGGTTTGTTCTAATAAATGTAAATCGATAGATTCTTGTGTAGTTTTTAATAATCTTTCTACAGCAAATAGGTGGGAAAAAGTAAAGGAGCTTAAGCTATGTCGCCAATGCTTAACTGTCCATAGGATGAAATATCCATTCAATTGTAAGAAGGCAGTTAAATGCAACGTTACCGGTTGTAGTCGTAAACACCACCCCCTTATGCATTTAGAAGAGAACGCACAAAATAACCTACCAGTGGTCGAATCTTTACAGAACAGCCATGCAAGATTGGGTGATGAATTTCAATTCCAGTATTTACCTGTAATACTACAAAATGGAAATAAAAAGCAACAAGTGATGGCGTTTTTAGATGGTGGCTCAAGTGGCACTCGTATTGAAGAGGAGGTAGCTGAACAATTGGGGTTAACAGGTCCAAAAGTAATTTTGAATTTGAAATGGACAGCCAATGTCAGACGACAAGAAGAATCAATGAAGGTTTCCGTACATATCTCTGGTGCATACGAAGGTGCTAAAAAATACATAATCCCTGAAGCGCATACCATTAAGGAACTCAACTTGCCAAAGCAAACCCTGTGCTATGAAGAATTAGCCAACAAATATAATTATATACGAGGTCTACCAGTTTGTTCATACAAATCAATGCAGCCCAAGAAAATGATTGGGATAAGCGATTGGCACTTGGCAGTTCCCATCAAGACAAGGTTAGCTGGACATAATGATCCCGTCGCGACCAAGTGTAAATTGGGATGGTCAGTGTTTGGATCGAAGCGATCATCTGAGTATGAGAGTGTAAACTACCACGTCGAAGAACATCGCGAACCTGATGATGAGGATCTGCACCAGATGATGAAACAGTTTTTCTCCATCGAAACTCTGGGGGTCAGAGTACCCAAAGATGATTTGTCCTCTCAAGAAGATCGCCGAGCTAAAACAATAATGCAAAGTACGACAAAATTTGTAGGAAATCAATATGAAACAGGCCTGTTATGGCGCTTTGACAATGTGGATCTACCAGACAGTTACCCCATGGCTAAATACAGATTCCAGACGCTAAATCGACGGCTGGAGAAAAATCAACAATTAAGACTAGAGATGCAGAATCAGATAGCTGCCTACTTAAAGAAAGGTTACATTCGGAAACTGGAGCGAAGGGAGTTAGAAAACCAGCACAAACGGGTATGGTACCTTCCTCTATTTCCCGTTGTCAATCCAAATAAACCGGAAAGAGTGCGAATTGTTTGGGATGCGGCCGCAAAGGTTAATGGTACATCTTTAAACTCATTCCTTCTAAAGGGACCTGATCAGCTTTCATCTCTGCTCGGTATTCTCTTTCGATTTAGAGAAAATTCTGTAGCTATATGTGGTGATATTTCCGAAATGTTCCACCAAATCAGATTAACATCAGATGATCAACAAGCCTGTCGGTTTCTATGGAACGATCGAGAAGATGAGGAGCCAAGCGTATATGTTACCCAAGTGATGACTTTTGGAGCGACTTGTTCGCCAAGTAGCGCTCAGTATGTGAAGAATCTTAACGCTAAGCGATTTGAAAGTTACTACCCCAGGGCTGTTAAAGCAATTGTGGATAACCACTACGTCGACGATCTACTCGACAGCGTCGCCACTAAAGAAGAAGCAATCACACTAGCCGAACAGATTAAGAAAATTCACTTAGCAGGAGGGTTTCATATACATAAATGGAAATCAAATTCACGTGAAGTGTTGTTGGCACTAGAAGGTTCACAAGAGCTGACTGAGCTTGTTAGTCTTAATAAAGAAGCGGAACAACATACTGAAAAGGTTTCGGGTATGTGATGGGATACACAATCAGATTCTTTCACATTCTCATTAAAAATGAACAAAGGCAGCAAAAGTGTTTTGAGTGGCCAGCATAAACCAACAAAGCGAGAAGTTCTAAGAATCCTTATGTCGATTTTTGACCCTTTAGGGTTAATTAATCACTTCACAAGCTATTTGAAAGTCCTACTGCAGCAGATATGGCGCTCTAAAGTAGACTGGGATGATGAGATCGAAGATGAGCAACACGAGCAATGGCTGAAGTGGCTTCAACAGCTTCATGAAGTCGAAACTATACAAATTCCCAGATGTTACACAACAAAATCATCGATATGGGATGAAGCGAACATACATCTTCATATATTCGTTGATGCAAGCAAAGACACCAGCGCAGCAGTTGCATACATAAGAATCCAGTCTGAGGGTAAAGTATCGTGCACACTTTTGGGTTCTAAAACAAAAGTCGCACCCATCAAACTTACATCGATTCCTAGGTTGGAGTTAATAGCTGCATTGATTGGAACCAGACTTGCGTGCAGCATTCGACAGTCATTGACCAATCCAATTTCCAAAGTCGTTTACTGGTCGGATTCGGTAACTGTTTTAAGATGGTTGAGATCGGATGCTAAAGCAACAAAGGGACAATTCGTAGCATTTAGAATAGCTGAAATACAAGAACTAAGCAACATTGGAAATTGGCGATATGTACCTTCAGACCTGAATGCAGCTGATGATGCAACTAAATGGAAGAAAGGACCATCCCTCAATATGCATGATCGTTGGTTTACAGCACCTAAATTCTTGTATGATGATGAAATCGAGTGGCCGGACGATATTTCATTGCAACTCAATCAAGATGTTGAAATCGTTGAGGCAGTTCACCAAGTCTTTGAACCAGCTATTAATTTCGATAAGTTCTCCAGTTGGACCAAGATGTTACGACTTACAGCCTTTGTACATCGAGGTATTCACGTTATAATAAAACGAAAACAAAAATTTAAACATACTAATTTTCTTCTGTCACATGACTATAAGCGTGCTGAGATTTCGTTATTTAAATTAATTCAAATTCAGTGCTACGCGAATGAAATAAAGTGTTTAAAACAATGCGGCAATTTATGTGGTAAAGGAAATGAAGATAATAGACGATTTAGCAACGAAATTATTTCATTAAAACCATATATTGATGACGATGGTTTACTAAGGTCCATGAGTAGGATTGATAAAACTGACTGTGTTAGCATGTCAACAAGACGACCTATAATACTTTCGCAACATCATCGTGGTACAAGGTTACTTGTCCTTGATTATCATGAAAGGTTTCGGCACATAAATCATGAGACGGTAGTGAACGAGATAAGGAAAAAATTTTACATTCCTAGACTCCGACAGTTTTTGAAACGTATTCGAGCCGATTGCAATCGTTGCAAGTTACTACGAGCAAAACCAGTAAATCCACAAATGGCAGAACTTCCAGCTGTACGTATCACACCGTTTACTCCTCCATTCACCTACACTGCAGTTGACTACGGGGGACCTTTTGAAGTGGTCAATGGAAGAAAAATCGAAAAACGATGGATATGTCTCTTCACGTGTTTAGTGGTGCGAGCGGTACATATAGAAATTGCTTATAGTTGTAGTACTGATTCTTTCATCTTATGCTATCGAAATTTTATAAGTCGTAGAGGTCCTGTAAGAAAAATGTTTAGTGATCGAGGAACAAATTTCATCGGTGCAGAAAAAATCCTTAGAAAAAACTTAAAGCAAATCGAATCACAAACTATAGCTTCACAATTTATTAGTGCAAATTTCGAGTGGTACTTCCACCCCCCTGGGTCACCACACATGAACGGGTGCGTAGAACGTTTAATTAAATCAGTGAAAATTGCTTTGTATGCTGTAAGCGACGTCACCACTTACAAACCAAATGAGGAGCTGTTTCGGAGCTATTTAATGGAAGTTGAAGATATGATTAACTCAAGACCTTTAACATACTTGCCCTTGGACAGTGAGGAATCTGAATCTCTAACACCTAACCATTTCCTGCGACAATTGGCTGGAGACGCCACCCCGACTCCTCTTGAGGACATAAATGAGAATGCAAAACTGTATAAGACTAACGCACTGATGTCCCAACTATACGCGAAGCACTATTGGAAGAGATGGATCCGGGAATACTTACCAACGTTAACCAGAAGAGAGAAGTGGAACCAGACTACTGCACCCCTTAAAGAAGGAGATATTGTTTTGGTTATTGATGAGAGATATCCCCGTAAGTCTTGGCCCAAGGGTAGGATACTCCAAGTTCATATGTCTAAAGATAATCAAGTTAGAAGCGCTACAGTCAAAACTGCGGATGGAATTTATGATCGACCAGCTGTAAAACTAGCCAAGTTGGACATAAACAAAGATGTACATTTAAGCAAGGCTTTGGATCAATGTACCGGGGAGGAGAATGTCATAAAAATATCCACGTAATATCCCTTTGCATACACCCTAAAGAACCAGAAACTCAGTTTATCGGTCTGGCTACTGCCATTTGACCGAACAAACCTTTTTTCTATGTATCTCACTTTTCGCCTGTGATTGGTATCTCTGAATTTTCAAATGGACGAAAAAACTTGCCAAGCGATCAACGGAAAAAGATACTTGTTGGAAGATTGATTGACAAAAGATACTAAATGAGATACTGTAATTTTTAACAAGCAAGATTTTACTATTAAATACAAGTTTAAATAATAAAAGTTAAAAGTCGGTATTTTTATTCGAATAGGTCACATAAAGTAGTGACAAACCCAAAAGACTCAATAAAAATCAATTCAATTCAATAGCTGTGCTTGGTAACGTGAAATTTCTTGCAAAATTGCACAAATTTTCACAATTTTTCACAAATTGTCACAAATTCCTATTTGTTAACTCAAAAAAGTTGGAACGAGCACAATGAGAGAGCAAATTATTTCCCCTCTATTGGATAACTGGCAATTTTCTGCTACCCAAATTTTTGTGTGCAAGGAGTGTAAAAACTCAAATACATAGCTGTCAGTATCTGTTACTTGACTTCGGCTAGGAATATACAAAATATTGATTCTGATTGTCTCCATTCACTTGATGAAGATTCAGATAAGTCTATCAAAACTGGTGTTACATTTTCGTTCGATATTTTTCAATATAAAAATTATTTTACAATAATTTAAAAATTACAGGGTTCAAAATGATTTGTCAGTGTTTTACGTCTTGTACAAAAAAGTGACATTTTATACAAAAAGTGGTTCAGTTGTTACCTTTTGGACAAGTTTTCCCTCTGTGAGTATTTTCTCCTTTCAAAGTTTGACAGGTTTTAAACGTTTTTCTTAAAAAAGATACCAAACAGACCTATATTATACAACCAATCAATGAATATGGCGCGTCTACGATTGCAGGCAACATTGACTTACTATATATGGACTGCCAGGAGCCAACTTCACGATGGTTCCACCTATAACTAAACGCTGCTAGCGCTAACATAGGACAAGCGGAAAACATGGTGAAACATTTTGACACTTCAGTTTTGTGCTTGTTTTTTTTTCATGGGATGCGAAACGAAATTTTCCTGTGATCTCCAAACAGAAAACGAAACGCTTGCGAAAACACAACGGAAAATATCCTTGGAGAGTTTCACTAATTCCAAAAATAAAATCAAACATAAACGCAAAAAATCAGAGAAACCCATTATGTAATAAAATGATAAACAAAAAAAAAACACAAATAAAACTCAAATGTCATTTTTCCGCACACAATAAATAGTCTGTATAATTAATTCAGTGCGAAAAAGGAGCGGAGACTTCTCCAAATAATCTGCTACAATTATAAATTTCGCTCTTCGAACTGCGTACTGCAAAACGAAAAGCAGAACGAAATTTTCCATTTCTGATTTCGTTGTGTCATTTTTGTATGGGATTTTTCGTTTCGCATGAAAGCCTAGTACGCTGCTGATGCGAAACGAAAAATCCCATACAAAAATGGCACAACGAAATCATAAACGGAAAATTTCGTTCTGCTTTTCGTTTTGCAGTACGCTGTTCGAAGAGCGAAATTTATAATTGTAGCAGATTATTTGGAGAAGTCTCCGCTCCTTTTTCGCACTGAATTAATTATACAGACTATTTATTGTGTGCGGAAAAATGACATTTGAGTTTTATTTGTATTTTTTTTTTGTTTATCATTTTCTTACATCATGGGTTTCTCTGATTTTTTGCGTTTATGTTTGATTTTGTTTTTGGAATTAATGAAACTCTCCAAGGATATTTTCCGTTTTGTTTTCGCAAGCGTTTCGTTGTCTGTTTGGAGATCACAGGAAATTTTCGTTTCGCATCAGCAGCGTACTAGGCTTGAATTGGAAAACTTTTGGCGGAATTATTTGCTACAAAAAACAACATCAATTAAAATCAATATAATATTTATGTACTTGAAAAAATTATCTCCAAATGCTGTTGAATCACCATTCGTTATCCAAATTTAAATAAAAAATATAATTATAAAAAAAAAACAAATTTACCACGCATGACGCAAAATGTGAAATGAAAATTAAAATTATACACAGACGTCAAAATATAAATTTTAGCAAAAACAGATGGCTTAGTTTTTTATAAGAAATAACAATAGATGTCCGTAGTTTCTATGGCAAAAAAAGCTTGCTCAGACAAAGTAGGAACAGATGGCACTGAAAATAGTTACTTCTCTTTGCCGCGTGTCCTACCATAGCGCTCATGTCACTAGGGAGAGGTGGAACCATTTTCATTTCGGCATTTGTATGGAAATGACGCTCGACTAGCAGTCCATATATAATAGGTCAATATAGTAAGTCAATGCCTCAAACTACTTCGAGGTAAATTTAAGCTACGCGCAAACTGACGCGATGGCGGTGGCGATGGCGATAACAATGTAGATGCCGCACACGTAAATCAATGGAGGGGCACACATCGACGCGATATGTGGATTGCGTTCACATTTCACTGCTGCGTTCAGTTGCGCGACTTTTCTTGAACGCAGCAAGCACCATTTGATCGCTATATCGCCTGAAGAAAAATTACAGTCTAAAAAAGAAAATTTGAAAAACTGAAAAATTAATAGAATAAATTAGGGGAAATTCCATTTTATATGGTTTTTTTTATTAAACTTCAAAAATTAAACGTTTGTATGGTCGCTGACAACTTAGCCCGCTACACAATATATCGCGTTGATGTGAGCAAGTTTTTGAACGCATCTTTATCGCGCGATAAAAGTTATCGCAATTGCCATCGTGTCGGTTTGCGCATAGCTTTAAGCAGTTCGCTCACAAGAGCAACCAATCTTCATCTCGATTGCATTTGTGTGAAGCGAGAAAAGCTGGTGGTCCATATTTGCCGAGTAGTCCACATTCCCCGACTTTACTCTACGTAAAAAAAATTAAATTTCGCATTTTTACTAGGCTCGTTGCAACAGATCGGGAATACACCTACTGTATTGTATATGTGATATATTTCTCTTCCTTATCTTCTTATTCTAAGTGCGCAAAATCGTAGCTTGTAGGCTAAAGATAGCCGCCGTCGAATTTGACTTTCTCTCTGGTTTCCGCGATAGAATTGAATTGAATTGAATTTTATTGAGACTTAAGAAAATTTTACAGAGTACAATTCATAATATATATTACTTAGCAAAGCTATGTTTAACTGCGGCTATAATGTATTGCCTGCTCTATCTAGTTACATTTTGGGAAGCCTCGTGAGTCGTGGCTGTCATTTATGATATATTAAAAATATATAGTCATTCTGCTCTTGCTCAGGAGCAATATTTCAGTTACGTGTTGGCTGTTGCAACGGATAAAAAATATACATATATACAATACCTACAAATACAAATACCTTACAAACTAATATGCCATAGAATACATTTATACATATATATACATATATATAATGTTATAGAGCGAGAACGCTCTATGTGGAATTTTCAAAATAATAAAATCACTTTTGCATGTATGTTATTTAAAGACGATTGTTTAAATATAATTTCAATTTTTACATAAATTCACTTCTTACGAGTTGTTTTAATTAATTTTAAAGCACATGTTGGCTGGCGGCAAGGCAATAGAAAATGTAAAAAAAATATGTAAAAGGGTATAACTTAGTAGAACACTAAAAACAATAATGATTGAATATAAAAGATAATTCACAACTTTTAACACATTATGAGCAGTTATAAATAGTATAAATTTAACAAATTTTCATACGAAATGATGGTCATCTCACTGATTTGGTATGATGCAGGGCGGTCATTCTTTGTCCATTGTTGTGGTGAAGGTTTGTCATCTGTTATTAACACAAGAGGTGCTAGTAGCCTGGGGACTAGATAAGCAGTTGCTGGAGTGTATGTATCTCCGGTTTTGATCCAGATGGAATCCTTCCCCCAGTGAAGATCCATGCTAGGATTTCATGTGGGCAACACATCGGTCACGGTCACATGATACAGTTGCTAGCGGGTAATGTAATACCACGGCAGAGTCGCGTAATTAACGGGATTGGCTTCAAGACTAGTTCAAGCGGCACAGGTTGGAAATTAGCTTTTCAGTTGCTGGAGTGTATGAACAACTCCTGTTATGATCCAGGTAGACACCTTCCCCACGGAGTACCAAATTTCGATGAGGAAAAAAATTATTTTAAAATAATTAACTTTTACTGTTTTAAAAAACTGAATTTGCAGGTTGTGCCCTCCACACAACCTGCTTCGTTGCCTACCAAACTCACTCCACTTCCGCGATAGATTTAGTTTAAGTTATGTCGAATTCCTTTCAACAAAAGAATCGAATTTTTTTCTAAAAGAATCGATTTTTTTTCTGAACAATTCGAATTTTTTCTGTCAAAACAAATCTTGCTAATTTAGCAAAATTCAAGAAAGATTTTACACCGATTTGCACACACACTAGCAAGATTTGAAATTTCTAAAATGTCAAATTGAATGTCGCGGTGTTTTAAGAAAATAAATTGTGTTTTTGGTTGCAACGAATTTTCGGTGAATTTTATAGTGCGTTGCTTTTCAATTAACAATAATAATATTTTCCAAATTGAATATTTTCTGGATATTTTACTTCAAAATTGTTTCTGTCAAGTGCCACACACACAATCACAAAAAAAAATCGATTCTTTTCGTCTTTTCGTATTCCTTTCAACGACAGAAAAAATTCGATTCTTTTTAGAAGAAAATTCGATTCTTTTGTTGAAAGGAATTCGACATTAATTTCACTAATTTGTTTTCTGGTTCTACTCAGGGTTGTTCGCAATTGCCAGCCACTTGGACCAAAGAGAATTTCTGCAGCGCTACAGATGAGGTTAAATTTTCAAGTAGGTATTTTTTTCGATAATTTTGGTAGGATTTTTTTTTTCTAATTTTATTGTTATTTCTTTTCTTCTAGGTGATCGCAACAAATGTTTCGAGATTTCCAATCGTTAAAGCATAGTACGCAGCTGAAGCGAAACGAAAATTTCCATAAAAAAATTGAAGCAACGAAATCATAAACGAAAAACTTCGTGTTCTGCGGTACGCTGTTCAACGAACAAAATTGATAATTTTAGCAGTTTAATTGCACGAAACGAACCATTAATTGTATTCGGAAAACTGACATTCTAGTTTTTCTTTGTTGTTTCTTTGATTACAGTAAAGGCATTGTGATTATTTTGTTTCTTTTTTTAAAATTTTTTTTTACAAATACCTAGTGACATTTATTTTTTCCGTAGTCGTTTTGCTTACTTTTTCGTTATCGATTTGGAGACCAGAGAAAATTCTCGTTTCGCTTCAGCTGCGTACTAGGCTTAAAATAGTGAAAAAAGATAATTAAACTTAATAAAAAAATGAAATAAAAGTGAGAAAAGTGAAAACTTGCAATACTTTATTAAAAAAAATATAAAACAACATGCGGTGTGGTATTAAATTGTGTAATAACACCTATAATATGGAGTTAATAATCTTTTCATTTCACGGGCTGATTGTGTCTCAAATTCCACATAAATCAATGTGACGTGATGTTTTTTATGTAAATACATTATCGTAGAATACTTTAAAATTGACATTTCATAGCATTTTTCTATAAAAAAGGCAAATTTGATGAAAATATAAATATACTTTGAAACGTTATATGTCAGGTGCCTATCTGTCAAAATTGAAATTCTCGCCCAGGGTCGAATTAGCTTTTGTTGGTGATGGCAAGGCACTCAAATGCATCGAGCGCCCGTAGAGCTTATTGCAGGTCTTTTTACAGGATTTAACGGAGCACCGCATGTAGTTTTATATTTTTATTTCAATGAAGAATAGCATATATTAACTTTATTTACTTATATTTCACTTCTTTATTTAATTTACTGGCGCGATTCACACAGAACTGGCTTATAGTGCTGGTGTGGTTAAGGTCTGCAACGGGCATGGAGTGGGTGTGATAAACTCAACTCACACAAAAGGGACAGTGAATGGACATGACAGTTCTCTTTTTGACAGATCTCTTTTTGATGAATTAATTTAAATTGTAAGCAAAATTGCATACTTATAAAAACTTGTTGTTTTGTTTTTCTCCTGATTTTTTTTGAAAAATTATTGACAATAAAAAAAAAAACATAGAAATGCTTTGGGACAATGAAGTCGATGATCTTTTTGACCTCATGTATCTTAATCAGATACAAAAACAAAGAAGGTACTGGGTACACACTTTGTGGTTGGAAAAAGGGAAAAGCAGTGGTGCATTCAACGTAATGCGAGAGCTGAACATGTATCCTGAGCGGTTCCAAAGTAATCAATGAACCAATAATTAAAGCTCAGCAGTTTGTGGTTGGGGCAAGTTTACAAAGAATAAAAATAAATGAAATTAAAAAAATACCTACCATTTGCATTGAATTTTTGGGCTATTTTCTCTCATGTTTGGTCTTGCATGGTCTTCTATTGCAGTAATCTGCCCTTCTGTAATTATAAAAATTTTCAAAAATCTGGATCTCATCGCAGAATTCAATGTTGAATTCATTATAGTCATCCCTCATGCTCATTTTCTTTTGGTTTGATTTGGTTTGACATATGAATGAGTTTCATTGTGGCGTGACGTTTATCTAGGCCACTAGAATTTTCAATATGGCTTGGCAATGGTGTGTGTATTGTCCCATAAGAGAACATTCAAATTACACAAAGTGACATATGTTGAAACCACGCCAGAACCACACCAAAACCTTAAGCCAGTTCTATGTGAATTGGGCTAAGGGTGGTATTCACCATAGCGCTCATAAACGGCTCTTAAGTCTGCTATTACACGATGCATCTAGACGCATGCGACTTTTCGAACTACGTAAGTGCAAAAGAGAAAAAAAAATCGAAAAGATGAGACGGAAAAAAAGTGACCGGTGTCGCGTGGGTAAAATTTTCGGTGCAACTATTTGACGTTTCTCTCTTCTCTTGTCCGTTTTTTACTATTCTGCTTCACATGGTTTTGTTGTTCAAAGAGTAAATTTCGATGCAACGCACTGTTATTGATAGCCTTATAGGCTTTCCAGAAATGAGAAATTTGTTTTTAAAAACAACATAAATAAAATAAATTATTGCTTTTTTGACTTATATTCATTTAAAGGCACACAAACCTTTCTTTCTTCAAGGTATCAAATAATGAAAACAAAAATAAAAACAGAAAAAGTTTTTTTATTGCTTGAGCACAGCCCAACACGAAAAATAAAAATAAAAAGAACTGTCAAATTAGATTCATGACTTTGGTTTCAACGTGTAATAGCGCTTGAAACAGCGGACGAAATAACAAAGAAGAATTCGAAGAAGGCGCATGCAACTAGATTCATCGTGTAATAGCAGACTTAAGTTTATGAGGCTCATAAATAATATTTGTGCTATTCACCTTACACTCATAGACCCTGTTTAGATTGGGAAGATTGAGTCCGGACTGGTGAGTGTCGTCGTGCTTACATTTGAAACTTTCAGGCGCTTCAAAATACATTGAAACAACAACAATTTCAACATTTCACACATTGAAACAACAACAAAGTAGAGTCATGAGTCCGGTTTTTATGTTTTCTTCCTGCCTCACGAGATTCCTCACCCCACACTTCTCTTGCCTACGAACTGCCGTGATACCGGCCTCAATCTTCCCAATCTAAACAGCGTCATAAGTATTTTTCGTAGTTCGAAAGTGAGAGCAACTCTATCTTAACCAGGCATACCCAAACTGTACAATCAAATTTTTTTTTCGCACAAATGCTTCACTAATAATAACTTTAGCACCAACAACAAGTCCAATTAATCATGTCGATTATAGAATCCGCAATTCTCGTTCGCAGTGCAGTGCTCTTTTTTCTTCTTACCCATTTTTCGTGAAAAGAAAAGAGAATACTGTACTGAGAATCACTGCGGATTCCATAATCGATATGAATATATTTTTTCAGCTTAATTGATAGGAGAAAAGATTTTATAACAACGAAAGAAAATAAATTTAATGAATATTAAAAAAAAATTTAAATAAAAATAGAAAATTGTGACAGGTTGTAAATTAAAAAAAAAAAAACAAGTTATTTTAAAAATTTTCGAACAAGTTTTCGGAGAGAGCGCATTTGAATGCATTTGTGTTTGTGTAACTCACACTATTTTGAAAAATGCTTCACTTTTTCTTCGATATGCCCGTTCCTGCGGATCACTGCGGATTCCATAATCGATATGAATATATTTTTTCAACTTAATTGATAGGAGAAAAGATTTTATAACAACGAAAGAAAATAAATTTAATGAATATCAAACAAAAATTTAAATAAAAATAGAAAATTGTGACGGGTTGTAAATTAAAAAAAAAAAAACAAGTTATTTTAAAAATTTTCGAACAAGTTTTCGGAGAGAGCGCATTTGAATGCATTTATGTTTGTGTAACTCACACTATTTTGAAAAATGCTTCACTTTTTCTTCGATATGCCCGTTCCTCTATTTCTTCTTTTAAAGCAGCCCATACACACTACACTTGTATCGGTGTCCGGAAATGCGTGCTGTGTGTGGACCGGTGCGCACACTGATTTCGGTGTCAGACGCGGAGCGAGTAAAAATCAAGTTTTTGATTTTTGGTGCCGGTGTCTCGATTGGTGTGCCGTGTGTGGTGGAATGCCACACTGGTGTCAGTACAACGGTGCAGACAAAAGTGTAGTGTCTATGCGCCGCTTAAGCAACGGGCGTATACAAATAAGAAAAACAAAGGGAAAAAAGAGTTTGGTATATCAGTTTGTGTCACTGAGATCTTGTGTTGTTTTATTTTCATGATCTGTTCTCGATTGGATCTGGGAGAATATAAAATACAGATAATAAATAGAAATAGAAAAAGGAAAACACTTGAAGTTGTTTAAATTTATTTTTAAAACTAATTTTAAACGTCCCACGCCAACTCGGTTAAAATTCCCATAGTTAAATTGCATCGTTTAAAAGCATTTCGTGTTTTTTCGTACAACTATTGTTATTTCTTCCTGAATACGTTCATTCATGTTGAGTCTGCGCAGAAATGTTCTAGTAAATACTGCTGTCTCACTTACTCTTATGTTTTTTTCTAGTTTCTTCAAAACCATCAACCAAAAACTGAAACAGATATATGTACTTTTCACCGAATTTGGAAAAAATATGTCCGCTGTTCAGTACGTAGAAGAAATACATTTTCATCAACACAAAAGATTTCAAACAAAAAAGTGCAAAAAAATCGTAACCAATCGATTTGATAATTGTTCAAAACGTGTTCCAAAACAATTATTTATTTAGTGGAAATGAAATTCAATTGAAGGCGACACATTAGAAGGTGATTTTCTTAATTTTTCTTTTTTCTTTATGATGTATCTCTAAATTAAATGACTAACAATTATGTATAACTTGCTGTTTCTCTGCACTCACACCTTGGAAACATTCGCCATTTCCTTATACGAGAAAAATTAAAATTTCAAGAATTACATTCTTACCACATTGAAAACTTTTAATATAAAAGTGTTACAGAAAAATTTGATATTTTTTCATAAATAAGGTTTTTCAATGCCTACAAATCACTGGAAAATAAATAAAAACTAAATATTTTTTGTCGCGCCCATTAAAGAACTGCAGTGGGTATGATTTTGATTTATAAACAATTCTCCTTTTTCGGAGTCAAGAATTAACCCAAAGGATTATGGCTACCTTACTTACATTGAAGTTAAATTTGTAGTTGTCATGGAAATTGGCCTTGATGTTAGTGTCAAAATTCACGACTAAGGAGACAGGATTTAATTTATCTTGGGTCCAACTGGGGAAGAATTCTTGGAAACATCATTATTTGCTCCTTTGTATACGACATATTAATTTGTTTCTAACGAGACCACAATGAGTAAAGGTAATGCGGTTGTCATTTTACTTAAACGACACATCTAGAAGCGACAACTGCGATTTCAGTAAAACATGGTTATATTGATGGTTTGTAGAAGGGAGTTAAGTTTTATCTTTTATGTGATTTTCCATTCAACCACTGCAGACTTGAGTAGAACACAAAATAAGAATTGATCTTTTGTAATAGATTTTATTTGCTATTTTTCTGCTTAAAATGTCTCCCAACTGAAAACCACCTTACCAATACTATAATAATATGCTGATGAAAATGTCTGCTTCAAACTATTCCCGCTGCCACAGATAAACTAATTTCTTGCATGTTTTTATAAACAAAGATACCCAATATATAGACATCTAGAGCTGTCATTCCGGTTTGCCAAAAAGCTCGAAAATCATCTGGGATAATATTTTTAGCAAAGTATACGTAGTTAGGATTTCGCATGGACTTCTATATTTGAAAAACAATGTAAACAAAAGGATTTTGGAGCAGATGCAACAACAAAAGATCCTATGGATAGCGGACTTAGCTTTTACATGTCGATATTAGCCGTGTTTTGGAGAGAATATAGCATAGTGAAGTAAAAAAAAAATAAAGAAAACAATTCACAGATCCCACTGATTTTGAGTAGGACAAACTAGGTACTGTTATTAAGTAAGATTTAACTGGAGACAAAAATTTAATTAGCCAGTTCACGTTTATGAGATCTCACTGAGCAAACTTCTGTCAGCTTCACTGAGGAGAAGGAGAAACCTGAACAAAATTTCTCATTCAGAAGTCCACTCTCCATCTCTTTTTTCTAAATTGATCAACTGCGACAAAAAAAATTGAGCAAACGAATCCAACAAATTTCACTCAGGTTTTTGGAATTACTTTCAGATTTCTGAGAATAGAGAAATATATTGAGAACCGAATTGTACCCCCTTGCCTAAAACACCCTCAAATTTTATTTGAGCTCAGTAAGAGAAAACTCTTAAATTCCCTGTCCGTGATTCAAATTAAAACCAGAATGACAAGCTTGTACCAGCTACAAAAAAAATTTTCAAAACCGTTCATAATTTCATACTAAAAAAATTTAAAGAATTTTTGGACAATAATTTTCATCGAGGCAAAAGTAACGAAGAAGATTAATACACAAAAAAAATAAAAAAAAAGTGGTCCCGACCACTCATAACTTATGAGTGCTCTCTTCGAAAAATATTCCGACATTTTCGAAACTACTTTCACAACCACCACCCCCACAAACATCTCCATGGCTACCATCCCATCTACCGAAAAAAAGTTTGATTTTAAAGTTTGGGAGTGTCTGGCTGACAGAGAGTGGCTCTCTTTTTCGAAATTCGAAACATATTTATGAGTGGTTGGTGAATACCCCAAAGTTATGAGCCTCATAAACTTATGAGGCTCATATGAGCGCTCGGTGAATACAGGCCATTGCACAGTGGTTCCACTGTCGAACAAAGGCGGCCATAATTACTTGCACACTTAGAAATAACTGAAGATAATTGATTTAAGAATGATTTGAGCTCTCTGATTGTGAATCTTCAATCAGTTTGGCTCTATCTTGTCAAGATTTTGAGAAACCTTCGTTAAAAGGGTGTAAGATCGTACTATTTTTGCAATTCCTCTGCCGGTTTTACAAATAAGTTTGTATTTATTTAAATAAAAATTATGTATATAGTGTAAGCATATGTACGTGTATGTATTTGCAACTATAAACATACATGAACATATAATCTGCATTGCGATATCACTAAAACGTATGAAATTCCCTCTAGAAAAAAACAAGTTATATGAACATTTTTCAAATTAATTTTAATTCAGCTTTTTTAAAATCAGGTTTAATTTAACAATTTTTTTTAAATATTTTTACATTATGTACATATGTACTATATGTAATTGAAAAATTAAATTTCTTCAATAATTTTTTTTTAATACAATTAGAAAACGAAATGGTTTTAAATTTCTAGCAAAGAAATAACTTGGTCTGAAAAAGTACAATCTCTTTTAAGAAGGCTTTTTTAATAATACAAATTCTATATACTATACTACTGAAATACATCAGCCAAGTAGAAGACTTAGCACTATTTTAATGGACTTTGTTGAATTATTGATTCAAAATAGCTTTTAACGGCCTTTAAGTCCTACAATCTTTTTTGTTTGGAAGTTTTCGCAAACTTGTAATTAAAGGATCAGAATACAAAAAAAGTTGATGGAATAGATCTGTGTTGCAAATTTTTCTTGACATTTTCCTTGTATGATCTCGACAATTTAAAGTTTTTATTTGTAGCCTCTGCTGCTGCAGAGGGGAAAGACCAAACTCATATTTACATTCATTAACTGGCTTCTCTAAACATTTTTCAATATTGTTCACTTCTGCTTGATGCGGTTTCACTCACTACCTACGTTTAATCTACAATAGTTAGTTGCAAGGAATATGTTATTTTAATCTCAATATTTTCTTTTTGAAAAATAAATGGATTAAAATTAAAAATTTTATTTTTAATATAAGATTCTTCTTGCAAAGAAAGCTCTTTAGTTTCCTTTGCAAATTGGAAACGTATCAGCCTACAGTATCGAGTAGATGATGGTCGTGGATTTTTCCAAAAAATTTGATTTGATGATTCACAGATCAACCGTAAAGGAACAAATGATGTTACGAACAGGCTACTATCATCATCGACATTGGAATCAAAAAAGCGTTGTTTATACTCGCTTTGTCCAGTACTGCCATCGAAACCCCATTTTCCGACTTCAACCATAGCAGAAAAATCAGGCGAAAAATTTTTGAGGACATTTTTTTGAGACAAGCATACGCCTGGCAGTATGATCAAGTAAACTTTGTAGTTCTACTTCCGCAGAAACTTCTGTGATTTTTTCATTTAAAGGATAACACAATTTTTTAGCTTCAATAATTTTCTGATATGAGGGCATTATTTCAGATGAAGTAAAAAAGTTCACAAAATCTCTTAACAGTAAATATTGATTTTTGGTCAATTTTGTTTCGGCGATGAGCGAAAGAACTTCTTCGTTACTTGGATGTCTTATAGATCTATTTGGCTGATTTGAATTAATTAATAAAGAATTAACAGCAGAGGGGTCGATGTCTGATAAGATTCCTAACATTCTTCGCTTTGACCTTTTACTGCTCTCTGCAAAATCTTAAGAAGGTCGCCCAGCAGAAGATGGTGCCGCCAAATGTTTTGTATTTTCAGCTATATTGCATATTTCCTTAGTGTTAAGCCATTCCGAATAATTTTTAATAAGAAGGTGTCTATTTCGACAAGATTTTTTCCAGAAATAAGTCATTTTTTTGCAAAAATATGCGATTCTCACCTCTAATGCTGTAAAATCTAGATCTTGAACTGCATTTAGAGGCTTGAAAAAGACATCTAATATAGAACGGGACTTGTTGCTTTCACTTCCAGAAATATTTAACCAATGCTGAAGGAGAAACATTCTTGTAAATTAGCATTTTGTGATAGGCTCTGAAATAAGAACAGTAAGAGGTATGGTTGCTTAAAGCTCAGTAAAAAGTAAAGACGCAAATTAAAGCAGCTGATTCAAATTGCATTAAAAAGTGCATAACATCTAGCAACATATAATTTTGTTGGGGTGTAGCGGGGTGTGAGAATTAAAAGTTTAAATCAAAAGACGAAACGCGATTTTATTTTAATTTTATTCATGCCCAATTGAAAGGCGCTACCACTTTTATATTAAATCGTAAAATGACTCACAAAGAATACATAACGTTAGTCTTACCTTCTACTAATATTTCCATTAGAAAGAAAAATTCCACAAATGTTGAGTATAAAAAAAATGAACAAATGAAGCGTGCTTACTCTTGCTGCTCTAAAACTCAAATGCCATGTTTTTGCAATTCGATCACTTTGGAAAAAAAAACTAAAGAGATTGACTAAATGCATTCGTTTTGTTCTCATTTATAAATAGGTTGGGATGTTCTTAGTGAATTTTAATAGTTTTTTGTAACAACAGTTACAAGAAATTTTTGGAATTTTGGCCTACGGCGGAACCACTGTGCATTGTATTGTAAACATACTTTTATGTTACTGCTGTGTATTTGAAATAAAAGAACTATGTATTAGTATTATTATTATTATTAATTTATTAAATAGTAAATAAATTACAAATTCAATAAGTGCTAAAAACTAGAATTAGCTACCAGGGCTATCTTACTAGAATCATAAATAAAATCTAATATGAATGTTTTTTTTTTTTTTTTTTTGTTTAAATAAGGTTTTCAAGTTTTAAATTTGTCATTATATCGAATACTAAGTTTGTATTATCTATATTGATGTTTTTTAGAAGATAATGCAAGTTCTGGTAAGTTAGGTTTGAGGATGTTGATGAGACTTTTGGGCAAGTAAGAAGATGAGCCATTGTGAGAGTGGAATTGTCTTCACAAAGATGACAGATAGAAGGTGAATGTTTATTGAAAAGGTGTTTGTGTGTAATGTATGAGTGGCCTAGTCTGAGTCTGATGTATATCTTTAGTTTTTTTGTAGATATGTTGTTAGGATAGACTGCTCTGTTGCCGTTGGGATTTAAGTTTTTAAACGGATGGTTATAATTTGTCCAAGCGATTTTCCTTTTGAATTTCCAGTTTTCAAGGAGAAAATTCGAAATATCTTTGTTGTTGTGTTGGATGAATGATTTTAGAGGTTCTTTTATGGCTGATTTGGCTTCCGCGTCCGCTGCAACATTGCCACTAATGCCAACGTGGCCTGGAATCCAAACGATTTTTAAGGTTTCTGGATTCAGGATGAGATGGCTACGTATTATTACTACTTTTTCTTTTCTGCGAGTGTATTATCGCTTTGTATATAGCAAATGCTTCAGCAGTGAATGTTGATGTTAGGGTTGATAAAAGTCCTTTGGAAACAACGGAGCCAGTTTCGTTAACCACGGCAAAAGAGGTGTAGGTGTCTGCTTTGGATGCATCTGTAAGTAGCAGTTCCCAACCAAGGGCTTTGTAGTTGTCGGAGATGTCAGCAAAAAGAGTTTTGTAAATGTTATCAGTGGTTGAGATTTTTGGATAGTTGTTTAGATCAGTGTTTATGGTGTGGTTTGGGTCTTGGGAGTTTTCAGGGTGGTTGACTCATCCTTGTGTGGTCTTCAAAAGAGATTAGTATGTTAAGATTCTTCGCAAACGTGATTGATCGCCATAATGTTGATTGCATTTTTTGGTATCTCCCGATTTAAAATTTTCTTGACTACTGGATGTATGGATGTTTTGTGTGAAGAGTTTATTTTTGAGATTATTTTGGACGTAAGAAAATCGACTCTGTCCGTTAAATGAGGAAGTCCAGCTTCGGTCAGTATGTTTATAATTGGTGTTGAACGTAGGGCTCTCTTACAGCTCCTGGCGGCAGCGTGGTAAGGTGTTGTGACAAGTCCTAAAGATGATTTGGAGCATTTGCCATAAATTGGTAAACCATAGTCGATTTTCGATAGTATTATGGATTTGGTTAAGTTTATAAGGGTGTTAATGTTGGCGCAGCTATTTTTTGAACATAAATATTTGATAATATTGACCCTGGCAGTTAAACTTTTTCTTATGCAAATACAGTGGTTCTTAAAGTTAAATTTAGAATCAAATACAATGCCGAGAAATTTCAAAGAATTAACATTTTTTATAATGTTATTGTTTAAATTGACTTGAATAAGTTTTGTACAATTGTGTTTTTTACATATGTGAAATAATTCAGATTTTGGATATGAAATTATCGAGCCTGAGTAGTTACTCCATTGGAGGAGAGCATCTATAATCAGAGAAAAAATATTACCCAATTCTTGGAGATTTTTATTTTTAGAAAATATAATTAAGCCATCGGCATAAAGTGAGTGTTCAACTTTGTGAAAGCTGTCTATTATATTGCTAACTTCATTAAAAGCTATAATGAACAACACGACTGATAGTGGTGATCCTTGAGGAATGCCATTCTTTAGTTTGTGTAGGTTTGAATAGATGTTGCAATATTTGATTCGGAAATTTCTGTTAGAAAGAAAAGATTTTATGTAGTTGTACATTTTTGGACCGATTTTCCATTTTAATAATTGATTCAGAACAACATGTGCCCCGATTCTGTCAAAGGCTTTCTGAAAGTCTAGGCTAAGAATGGTGGCATGATTACGCTCAGACAATGTTGAGCAGACAAAATGGTCAATGTGGAGAAGGGCATCTAGTGTAGATTTGCCTTTTTTAAACGCGACTTGTCGGTTGTCAACTAGTTTATCTTTTTAGAGGAACCAAAATAGTCGCTTGGTTATGATTTTTTCTAATGTCTTACCTGTAGAAGGAAGTAGGGATATGGGACGATACCCAGAGATTAAAGTGGGGTCTGCATTTGGCTTAGGTAGTGGGATTATATTTGCGACTTTCCAGGCATGTGGAATTATGCCTGTGTCAAATATTTTGTTGTACAATTTAAGAAGGCGTGTTTTTAGATCTTGCGGAGAGTATTTTAACATTACGTAGGAAATGCGGTCGAAACCTGGTGTTTTGCCTTTTACGGTGTGTAAACAAGAAATGAGTTCCGACATGTTAATATCTGATTCGATAGAAAGAGCTGCAGAACTGGGATGAAAATATGGGTTTGAGTTAAAGGTTTTCAATTTTTCGTTGATGAAAGTGGATTCAAAATTAGAGTCATCCGAAAATTGTTCCCATGTCTGGGCAAAGTGATCCACAATCTTTCTAGGACATGTTAATGTTGAATTTACTGTTTTAATTGTTTCTATATTATATGGAGTATATGTGCCTGTTAATGATTTTATATCGGCCCAAAGTTTTTGGGGTGTTGAACCAGGGTTTATGTTGGCAGTAAATTTTTCGAAACAGGCCTTTTTACCAGCTTTAACTGTTTTGCGGAATTTAGCATTTAATTTGCGGTACAGAATCAAGTTTGGATCTGTAGGAGATTTTTTAAAGTTGTACCAAGCCTTTTGCTTTTGGGTTCGTAGAGAACTTATTTCCTTATTCCACCAGGGGGGAGTTTTTTTTTGTGGCTTTTTTCGGTAGTTTGGGGAATAGCTGTGTTTGCTGCAGTGCGTAATGATTTATGAATCAACGCAGATTCTTTATTGATATTTAAAGAAACATCTCTTTCTAGCAATTCACTAGAAACAGTGGTTCATAAAAGATTCCAGTTTGCCTTGTCGAGAATAAATTGTTTTTGTTTCTTTATTGGTTGATTACATTGACTGGTTGTGATTTTAATGACAATCGTAAAATGATCGCTCCCGGAGAGGTTGTCAGATATGTCCCAGGTGTTCCTACCTGTGATCAGTGAGATTACAGAGATGGCTTTGGGGAAAGTTAGCAACTGGGCCACAAGTTGTGGTCTAGGAGTTAATCAAAGTAAAACAGAACTGATGCTCTTTACTACTAAAACAAAAATACCCCCTTTCACTCTACCCCGACTCAACGGCCAAACTCTTTCACTGTCCCCCAGTGCGAGGTATCTGGGCGTAGTTCTCGACCCGAAACTAAACTGGAAGTTAAACATTGAAGAACGGGTAAGGAAGGCCTGTATAGCCTTCTATGCCTGTAGTAAAACATTCGGCAAAAAGTGGGGTCTCCAATCGAAGATGATACTGTGGACGTACACAGCAGTGGTACGACCTATCCTCACGTATGGCTCTATTGTTTGGTGGCCCGCCCTTGGTAAAGCCTATAACTTAGTCAAGCTTAAAAAGGTGCAAAGAACAGCTAGCGTTGGCACTACAGGAGCACTACGATCCTGTCCAACAGATGCCTTAAGCGTTTTTCTTCACCTTTTACCCCTTGATCTTCATATTAAATACCTAGTCTGTTGTAGCGCGATAAGACTGAAAGAATCCAATCTTTGGTTTACCAAACCGTATGGTCATGGTAATATCCATAATCTCATTCCCAATCACATCCTTTCGGCAACTACTGACTACTGTGCTCCAACTTTGTGCATCGGTGGGGATTTTAAAGTAGCTTTCCTATCCAGACAGGATTGGCAAGACGACGTCGTGACGAAAGACTTCGACACAACTATTTTCACTGATGGTTCAAAGATGGAGTGTGGGGTTGGTTCAGGAATATTTTCCGAATCTCTAAACATCTCTAGATCTTTCCGGCTACCCAACTTTGCTAGTGTGTTTCAGGCTGAATTACTGGCAATTAGGGAAGCATGTAAGATTCTTAAACAAGACAGTAACCAATACCGAAATGCTGCTATCCTGACAGACAGTCAGGCAGCTGTTAAAGCCATTAGTTCGGCTGCTTCTTCCTCCAAATTAGTGCAGCAATGCCGTGACGAGCTCACCAGCCTTAACGTGAACCTTAATGTCACACTTGTCTGGGTTCCGGGTCACAGTGGCATTGAGGGAAACGAACGGGCTGACGAACTGGCCAGGCAAGGTTCAGCCCTTCATGACTCGCTGGCGGAAAGAGTCAACATTCCACTTGGAGTTATGAAGGGCAATATATTCTCTATCTTTCTTACCGAATCCAACCGCAGGTGGGGCAATTTATCAAATTGCATCATTTCTAGGAAGATTTGGCCCACCTACAATAAATCGCGAACAAATGACTTAATCCGCAGACCCAGGCGAGACATAGCCAGGGTCGTTGCGGCATGTTCAGGACACTGGCCAATTGTAGAGCATGCAGCGAAGCTAGGCATCCCCCACAACAACTACTGCCGTAGTTGCGGGGATCAGCAGGAGAAGGAAACAGTCGTTCATTTCCTCTGTAAATGCCCCGCATTGGCCAGAACAAGAACCCAATCACTTGGTCGAGCTTCCTTCGAAGACCTAAACGAACTTTCTGATGTGAAGATCAAAGACTTGATCTCTTACATTAACGAAACCCATTGGCTCTAGGACAAACCTCAGTAGCTACTGCACCTTTCTCCTAGTTGTCCAACGCAAGAGGTCACCCCTCAAACGCAGGTTTAAACGAGTTTATGGTATCAAAACGGCGCATTTTAGCGCTAATTGGGTCAATGAGCTAGATTGCTCGTGACCGCCATTTCTACCTACCTACCTACCTATGTCCCAGGTGGTTTTATTGAGGAGAGAGGGCGTAATGAGGGATAGATCAATATGCGTAAACGTTCTATGGGTGGAAAAATGTGTTGGTCGACCGTCATTAAGTAATGCTAACCCAGAGTTAGCAATGAAATGCTCGACTGTTTTACCGCGTTTGCTTAATTTCTCAGAGCCCCAAGATGGGTTCCATGCATTAAAATCACCTGTTATTAGGACTGGGTTGTTGATTCCATTCGTAATGTCTTCAAGGTCTTTTGTTGAAAAAGTTTGATCAGGATGGATGTAAAGGGAAATAATTGTAAATTGGATGTTCAGATTGATCTGGACGCCTAAAGCTGGTATTTGTGAGTTGATTGTAATGCTTGAATGTGGGATTGAGTTGTGAATGAGGATTTCAACACCCTGTTTGGAAGTAGACACAGATTCAACATTGTGAAAATATGCGGTATATTGTTTGGGAGGAAATGGGTGGCGGTTGGCAGAGAGATGTGTTTCTTGAAGGCAAATTACTTTTGGTTGAATATCTTTTATTAGTATTTGTAATTCGTGTAGGTTTTTCAGGTAGCCTTTGAGGTTCCATTGTAGAACAGTGAAACGTTGCCATACTGAGGGTAAAGAATTATTTTTATTGTTGGGAAGAGAGTTTTGTATGGGGGAGTTGAAGGTGACGTTTTTATTGAGGTGTTCATTATGACTCTGCGGCATGGACACAGAAGCTGCAGGGCTCCGTTCAGAGCCTCGCCGACTCTGTGTCCCCGCCGCAGTGTCGTTGTTTTGGGGAAGAAGATCGTAACTAGATTGGTTTGGTTCATCATCATCATGATCCATATGATTATCAGGTTCGTAGTATTTGTTTTGTAAGAGAAGTGTTTTTGTTAAATTTGTTAAAGGAGATGAGAATGTGTTTGGTGTATGTGATTGAGTAGTTTCAAGTGAGTGTGTTTGGGAGAGTGAGTTCGTATGTGTGTTGTTTTTGTTGTCGTTTAGGTTAAGCCATAGTCAGTTTTTTTATTATGTGCGATATGAGCAAACATAGTTGATGTTTTGGAGGCAGTATCGTTGTAGTCTTGTGTGTTTGTGTTTTTACTATTACTTGTTGGTGTAGGTGGGTTTGTTATTGTGGTAGATTGCGTGTAAGGTATTGCATTAGCTGTGTTGTTTTTTGAATTTGAAAGAATAGTTGGGTTGGAAGAAGAAGTGGTGGGAGGTGATGGAAGTGAGGGGGAGCTAGAGCTTGATAAAGCCGTGGAAATTTTTTGTTTGTTTGACATGGTGGAGCTTTGTGCGGCTGCAGAGTATGTTTTAGAAAAGAGGGGGATCGGATTTTTCTCTTTATATATTTTTTTCGCATCAGGCAATTTTTGGATGACGATGGGTGTTTCTTGGCACAATTTGCGCACAAAATGCGTGTGCAGTTATCAGGTTGATGGGGGGCAAGGTTACAGGTTTCGCATGATTCAGAAGAATTGCATCTTTTGGCGGTGTGGCCCAGGAGTTGACACTTGCGACAACGCATTGGGTTAGGGAAAAATTCTTCTATTTTTACATTATACCACCCTATATTAACTGTGGAGGGGGGGCGGAAGCGATCAAAAGTGCCCAGTGGCACGGAGGTTGTTGTCGGGTGTATTTTATAAACATCGTTTACACCTTGACATTTCATTTCATTAATTATTTCTTCTTCTGGTACATTAATAAGGCACGGGGCGTAAGCTGTACCTTTGCAAGAGTTAAGGTTGGAGTGGAGTTTGACCGAGATTGGACATAGGTTAGCAAGATTTTTTTTTGTAAGGAACAGATTGGCTATTTTTTGGGATTTAGCGAGGAGAAGGAGGCTGCCATCGCGTAATTCCGTTATGTTTTTGTACGCGGTACTTATACCGTCAATAGCTTTTTTAAGCAAGAATACGCTGATAGACGACAGAGGCTTTTTTTCATCACTTGAGGAAATGGTTATGAACTTTGGGTCGGGAAGGGTTGTATTTATTTGCAAGGGTTTTTCCAGATCAAAATATGTGGAGTTATGTTTTTTTCTTTTTTTCACATTGCGCTCAGGCATATTTTGAGGCTCTTTTTCAAGCAGCTCAAACCTGTTGCCCGAGAGCACAGTTGGCCTAGGGGCCATACCCGATTACGCACTTGATCACACTATATATATAATATGTATTTATATTATATAGATCGAGGTAGAGCAAAACGAGGTAATAGGTTGTCGCAAAGACTGAGTAAGTAACGGTGAAGTCAAAAAGAATAGAGCGAGCAAAGCAGAAAAACAAGTTTACAAGAATTATAACTATAACAATTAATCGTTGAAAAAGAATGTCTACACTTGTTCGTAGATGTCGAGAAAGAAGAAAGAACCACATGTGTTGATATAACAGGTGGAGAAAGCACAACATTCTCTGCCTGACCAAAAAAAAATAAAATCCAACTAAAAGTCAATAATTATCTCCGAGATAATCAGGCCTATCACAGAATCCATCGTGGAAAATCTCCGAATGGATTATTCCACTACGAACCCCGAAAAAAAACATTCACCAAATCCGAATGGAATCGAAAAAAGCAATGCCTCATTAAAAGAATTAATTCTGAATTTCGAAATCAGCTGTCCTATGTCACAGCAATACTTGGAGCTTTTAAAAACAAAAATCCCTTAAACTTTTTAAAAAGTCCCATCTTTTTTCCCTTTTTAATTTACACAAAAAAAGCTGAACATTTGTGTTAAGTATGGCTAGACTCTTTGTTTTAATAAATATCGCAAAAAATTCCCATAACCTCAGAGCACTATTACAGCTGTCAAGTTATTGATCGTGAAAAAACTGTGTTGTTGATATTTGTTTATTTATTCAATGTTTTAGCATTTTTTCCCAAGAAAATAATATATTCAGCATTAAAATAAATTGAAGTTAAAAAAATAAAGTGGTTTCAAATGTACTGAGGAACAAATTTTAATCCGGCTTGTTTTAAAAGTGATGTGTTCTTTGACTTCCTTTGTTTTTTTTTAGCGCAATTGTTTTGTTTCGACTTCTTTGCAATGTTTCTCACTGGCGTTGCATTCAATTATTTAAGAGTTTAAAAACTTTTAACGAAATAAAAATTGAACAGTTTGCGTTTGCAACCATTGCAAATTTTAGAATTTGTAAAAAAACTATTTTTTTAATGAAACACAATCGTTTACCACTTGGCTACGACAAGAATCAGTTGTCGTAGAAAAGGAAGTCATATTTCCGTTTCATTCGGAATTTGTGATATCAAATTTCCCGAATTTCGAAATTCTTAATAGATTTTCCACTACGAATGGATTTTGCAATACAGTTTTCGTGATTCGTAGCAAATTTTCGATTACGATGGAATTTGTGATAGGGCTGAATAATCTCTAAATTTAATAGGTTTAATAGGACGTGGGATTTGAATCGCAGGACGTGGAATTTTTTTCGAAAACTGTTTATACAAATTAGTTGATTTAAAAATAAAATGAAAGAACAGACTTCAGGCTTTCAGAAAAGGTGAAATACTTTTTAGTAAGTGTTGCCATTTTTTTTAAATATTTTTTTTTTGCATTCTAAATATTTTCTTTATAAAATGTGCTAAAACACAACTTTTGCGCTCGATTTCAATTTAGCTGCCATATAATGAAATAAAGTGTTCACCATACGCTTTCATATGACATAAGTTTCATCACTGTTGAGCAAAGTTGAAAGTGAGCCCAAAATGCCAATGGTCCTTTATTCTCCAAAAATTGTTTCAATTTTTTTAGTATGAAATTTTGAACGGTTTTCAAAATTTGTTTGTAGCTGGTACAAGCTTGTAATTCTGGCTTTAATTTGAATTTTGAAAATCCGACCATTGGATCCAAAGATATAAGCATTCAACTGAACGCAATTTTTGCAAAAATTGGGCAATTCTCAATTGAAACACGTCGGTTGGCAATGAACAAAAACCCCATTTTTTCAATTTTTCCGAGTTTTTTTTTTTGTTTTCCTATTTAACTATTTAACTATTGTGAAGGTCGTGTAGGGTGTACAGTTATGTATTATATACCAAATTAATTGTCTATTTTCCTAGATGCGAATATAAAAAAAAACTAATCCTATAGATTCAATAATTTAAACTTAAGAGTTATGAGGTGATAAATAAAACAACAGAAATATATCAATATCTCGGTTAAAAAAATTTCAAAAAATCTAAAAATTTTCAAAACAAGTAGATAAACAGTATCTATCATCTGTTAAAGCATCCTCCAAAAAGATAAAAATCAAAAAGTGGTAAAAATTCTCCCAAAAAATGCTTGTTTTGAAAAATCAATGATATTTGTTATAATTTATATTGATAAAGAAAAGAAATTTTACTAAAATATAATTTAATTTTTCAATTTTTTAATATAATGGAATCTTATTTTGAATATCTGAGCGCATTAAACCACCATATTTTCAACTGAGCATCAAATGGAGTGGGGGCATCGGGTCCCATTTAAAATGCACGGGACCAATATGTAATACATGTTTATGAAAAAGTAGATTTTAGTGTTCTAGCTTGTAGGCCGAAAGAGAACAAACCCCTTAAGTCGGTTCTCTAGACAATATGTTTCTGAGATTGCTGAGATCTCAGAGAACTCAAGAAACCTGAACTGGCTGAATGTAAATGCCAGTAGATTTTTGTTGTTGTATGTCTAGTTAAATTTTGACTGACTGGGTTGCTGTTTCTCACCAAAACACGCCTATTGTCACTTTAATAAAATCTTGATTGAAAACGCGGTTTAAAAAGTCAAGTCAGATACAAAAAATTTAAAAAAATCAATTTTTTGGTTAAATGGAAACTGAAATCTGAAAAAGATTATGTATAAAAATCATGAAATAATAGACTTCTTTGGTTGAAGGGAAAACGACATTAGCTTACCCCAAACGCCAATTGTCGTTTCTGGAGCAGTGTAATTTTGTGCCGTTTTGGTAAAACGATAGCCGTAAAAAACGTGATAATAAAAGTTTCATACAACCTAATCAATCTTTTTAGTAGCCAATTATTTCTCAAGGCTCTATGTCAAAATATTAAAAAAAAAAAAATCAAGAATATGGCAAGTTACCCAAAATGTTTATATTTTTGGGTGTTTCGACGTCATCAGCCCTATAACTATCCGATCCGAAGTTGAAGGTTCTTAAGAGAATCTAACTGTTAAAATTTTATTTTTATCGCAAAATTTTTTATTTTTATCGCAATTTATATTTTTTGAACATTCGATTTTCTCCGATAGATAGCAGACTTCGAAAACTCACCCGAACGTTCAGAGCAGAATAGAATGAAAATATCAAACTGTCCAAAGTAGAAATAAGCGCGGTGATTAAAATGACAGATAGCCCAAAAAAAAAGTTAAGAAAACAGTCGCGAATTAGTAAAAAAATTTTTTTTTGTAGTTTAGTTTTCATTTTCAAAAAAAAAATGAAAAAAAAAACTTCCCTTATTTACAGTGCTTCGGATAGTTTTCTTACAATATTTTTTATATGATCAATAGTTTGAGGGTTTAACACTTGGTGGAAAATAATCTAAGACTTTTTTTTAAATATGTAAAAGAAACACCTGTTTTTTTATAAATAATTTTTTTTTATAATTTATTAAAATTTAAAACAAGTGGGCACTAAATATCAGTAGATTATCATACAATCGAAAAGAAAGTTTTAATTTTTATTATTATATGTATATTATAACAAATTTTATTTATAGAAAAAAAGTGTTTCATTTAATCATATTTGTTTTATCTATCTATCACAAAGCCACAATAAAAAATCATAATCAGTCATTTGAGCCGAAAACCTATTATTTTGCTATTTATTTATTATTTTTTCGTTTAATACGTTAAGGCCCTCTGTTTCATATTTCTGAGTAAAAAAAATATTTTTGGATTTATAACACTAGTTTAAAAAAAAAAAAAATTGTTTGGACATTTAATGCCGTGATATATTGTTCGTATATATTTGACCCCTCTGAGCTCGAAAATCACAATAAATTTTTTTTCAAGGGATAGGTTTTCGAGATATGAATTTTTGGATGTTTTTTTGTGCTATGTTCGAAAGCAGCTTTACAATTTAGCCCAAATATTAACCTAGTTAAAACTTATATGGTTGTAGATGGGTTCGATTGAACAATATTAAATTACCAATGCAAATCACATTTAGTTTTTCCTGATAAGTTGAAAAATCCAAAATATCTAAAAAAAACATCATAATTTTGAACAAAAATGAGAAAATATAATTTATTATATTACCAAAAATATAATAGAAAGAAAAAATGTTTTGGATTGTGTACGTAGAAAAGATAGTTAAGGCGAGAATTTGAGGTATAAACGAAAAGAATATATGGGTGATTCTCTGCCAACTGTGATTCTTTGTGTCCAGGGCTTTATTTGTAACTTAATATAAAATTTTCTTATGAATCTCTGGTTTGAATTGTGAAAATATGTTTGTACTACAATTTACATTACATATTGTTTAAAAATTTGCTACTCTTTCCCCTTGGCATGTAAAAGTATACGCAAAAGGTCAGTACCGTGGCATGTCCCATCCTTGTTTTTCCAATTAAATCTACTATTTTCTATTTAAATACATCATTGAATAAAAATGTTGTCCTCAGAGAAGTTTGAGTACAAAAGTTGCTTGATTAAATTTTGAAAATATCAAGTCAAAATATTTGCTTTCATTTTATTTTTGAATTCGAAAGATTTCCAGCTGAATCGCCATTTTGTTTTTAGTTTCATGTCATTTGTGTGGTACCGTTTGAAAGAGGGACTATTTATTTATTATTTACTAACTTAATTTTGCTGTAAGAGTGAAGTGTTTTTATTCTAAAATCGTGTGTCACAAAATTACCTGTCAGTACCGTGGTAGTGTTATCCAAGCGTGTTATGAAATTTTTTGGGGTGATTTTTAGAATATTGTATTTCTTTTGCAGTCATATAAATTAAAATTATAACGGATTTTATTTTTCTCAGAAGCTTTGAGATATGAGGTAATATTAAAGCCTAAATGTCAGTACCGTGGGTGTCAGTACCGTGGTATATTTATTTATAACAAACGTAAATAAAATGATTTCAAGCAATTTTGCTAAAAATCTTGTTATTTTTTTTACTAAGAATGGTACCAATACTTCGGACAAAATATATAAAAACAAATCCGTGCAATAAATGTTGAGTTATAACCTAGCATACAAATTAAGACTCCAATCTCAAAAAACAAATTTGAAAAACTAAAAAACTTGCAATTTTGAATGAAACATTGCCTTTCAAAGTTGAAAACGTCAAAACATAAGAGAGAATTAAGAAACTCACCAAAAATATTGTCAAAATGAATAAAAACGCTTAAAAATTCAAAAATAAAAAATCAGTGTCAGCATCATGCCTTCGAGATTTAGTACTTTTTACGATATTTTTTGTTCCTTTAAAGTTGTAGTAAAATGCTGTTATAGATTTAATACCATGTCTATTTAAAGACAAATAAAATAAAAAAAAATTAATTTTCAATGACTTTTAATTTTAGCAAAATTTTAATTTAAAAAATCACAGTTGGCAGAGAATCATCCATATGGATTAGTACCAAAGTTATGGCCGGTTTATTTACAAACCCCGAAATTTGACTTCTTCACTACTTTTGAAATTTAACTTTAAAAATCCAGGCTGATTTGCGTAAGATGCATCAAATCACTAGAGCGTGTAAATTTGGTCAAAACTAGAAATACATTTTCTAGGAAGGGGGTCTACGTCCCCCTGATTCATACAAAAAGTGCAATTTTCTACAACAAAATACTTTAAAATAAAAACAACAGGGGCAACACTACCAATATCATACTATATATGTTTTCAAACCCAAAATTCATTTGTTTAATTTACAGTTTAATTTAAGGTATTTTGAGTAATAGTTCTTCAAGATATATATATATATTTTGAAACCCGACATTTTGAAAATAAAAAACTAAAAAAATAAGATTCAAATTAATTTTTTTAATGGAAATTTTACATCTAGTTTCGAGAGAAAAAAATAATTTTGCCTCCATTGCACATAAGATTAGTTTTGATGAACGATATGTAAAAGCATTAGTTAAAACTGGCTCCTGTTTTATTTATATATTTTAAAAATTTCGAAGTTTGAGTACAGAAAAGGTTAAGTCTGGTATATTTGATGGACCACAGATAAGACATTTGATTTAAGATGACAAACTCGTGCATTCAATGAATGATTTAGAATCTGCAATATAGTGAACAACTTTTTAGAAAATCTAAAGTCAGTAAATTACCAAGACTTAGTGAATGAGAATTAAAGTTCCATACCTCTTCAGTCATTTGGAAAGATTTTCACAAAAATGTTGACTCATAGCGAGGAACAAAGAGAACGGTTCCACCAGGACTTAGAAGTCATGAAAGAGGTATCAAGGTTGATGTGATGATATAATGATGGCTGAATACTGCTGGTGTATCCCGCCATAGTGTGACTCATGAAAGAAAATCTCTGAAAAGAAGCTTTCTTCATGTAGAATAACGCAATAAACTGTTAAAGATGTGCTGTATCTCAAAAACTACACTTAGATTTAAATTTTATCATTCCACAAACATATTTTATGCGATTCTCACTATGAAACGGGTGTTCCCAAATGTACAAGATGATAAATCCAGCCTCACTCGACTTCTCAGGAAAAAAATCAAAAAATAAAATGTTCACACACAATTTCTTTTGAAACACGCATTTCATGTTATAATTTTTTGACATATTTGATTTTGTTTTCAGGAAAAAGATATAATTTTTTTCTGTTTTTAAAAGATCTGGGAAAGTTCTCTGGTTAGCTTTTTTTTGCTAAACTAAACTAAGGTTTATGTTGTAATTCTAACTATATGTGTACATATGTATATTAGGGTGTTCGTTAGGGTAGGCGCTAAAAAATGTTAATCTTGAATTGGTCTAAGTCAGCTATAAATGAAAAAAATAATTCCCTACTTTTTTCAGATTTTTATTTTCATCCCATACCGGCGCTGTAGGTAAGCGGTTAATTCATTAAGCTATACTTAATTGAATACAGGGTAAACCTTGTATCTTTCTTGCAGAACAAAAATTGCATGAAAGAGGTGGTAGTATTTTCCCCCATTTAGGAAGGAGGAGCAGTTTTTTAAAAGAATTACTTGAAATGGATGAGCATTTATTAAAAATCAATGAAAAAACTTACAACATTATAAAAATGAAAATTCATTCTAATTTTTTAAATTAAGTTATTTTGATTAAAAGTTTTTGAAAAAAAATTATTTAACTCTTTTAATGTAATTGGGTGCTAGTTTTAATTTTTGTTTTTGATGCTTTTAACAATTTTTAGTCGATTGCAAAAAACCAGATTAACTCTACCTATAATTTGTGAGAAAATTGAAAATAACTTCTACTTTTTTCATAAGAAATTACATCTTTTGATATGTATAGATGGGGGAGTAAAAAGTTATAACTAAAGAAAAATGACAATTTTCTTGAAATCGTTTGACTGTTTTTAAGAATAATTTTTTAATTCTCGATTAAAGTATATTTACCAAAACTGTAGAGAGTTCAATATTCTACAAAAATGTGGTGAAATTGTGGTCTCAAAACCTTTGTCACTTACATTTTATTTTGCAGGGAGCCAAAACCTTTTAATTGAGTTATTTTTGAAGAGGTTACCAAAGACCAATTTAAAAAAAAAATATTAAAATCCGCGACTTATATCGCTTATATGTGAAATTTTGATTGTGGAACTTATCGCTCTAGATTTGGCGAAAAACTTTTTACATCCAACCCGCCAATCGTTCCCTGCCAGACCTTACACATATACCTTTCTACAGAGCAAGGCACAATAAATTAATAGATCATATACTAACTGTTATTATTCCGATAACATAAAGGATGAACACATTGTTATCCATGTTCGGCAGGTGCCACAACGGTGATATACCTAGGGTGATGAAAAATTAAAGTACACAGATATATAAATAGTTATAGGCTAGCTTTTGGTGAATACAATTTCGAAAAAAAGTTATTAATGGCATCTCCCATCAAACCATTTTTTGATTTTCGCTTTTCTGTAAAACAGTTTAACTGATTTTGATAATTTTTTTATGGAGAATGTTTAAAAAAAAAATTAATTAAATTAAGTTAACCCAATATTTCGAAAACAACTTGGTCTATTTGTGTTAAATACGCACAAATAAGTTTTGAAACCAAATTGTGAAAATTTGTTCAAATTCGCAAGAAAACGTTACCAAACAGTTCTAATGTTGTTCTAATCTGTTCAGGGCTTAGAAAAAGAAAGAGACAAAATTGAGGCTTTTTCGTAATAGTGTGAGTTACGCAAACACAAATGCATTCACACAGGGAAGGCAAGCATTTAGACAGGTAAATCCTGGGGCGCCCAAAGGAATTTTTAGCTGGTGGTCATTCCGTAACTCGATTATCGTCAGACGATATCGTTTGAGCGATAGTGATGTCTTTATTGGCTTCACGTAAGTCGACAATCGTCGAAACGCTATCTTCAAAACGATAGCGTTTGGACGATAGCTAAATTGGTATCGTCTTGCATTAATTTTGAAGTTTTAATGTGACTGTAGTTAAATGATTGAGTTGCCTCTGTAATTTGCCATCTTGTGTGTTAACTGTTGCATTGAAAAATTGAATTTAAAATGTTTGGCCAAGCTATTTTGGCGCGCTATTTCTAGTCAGTCCAATAAAGAGATGAGCTAAACTGTGATTTTCCAATCAAAGGTATAACTGTGAGTGTGATTTATGAATCACTGTGAGTTTAACCTGTGATTGTGATTGGTAATTTTAAAATATTTTTGGAGGCCTAAAAAATTTTTTTTTTCTCAGTAAAATAAAAAGTTATTAAATGAGAACAATAAATAAGGTACAGGGTGGCGCACCAATTGTGCTACAATAAGAAATTCAAATAACTTTTTTTTTAATCGATGTATTTCATTTATTTTTTTTTTATTGGTTAGAAAATTAAATTTTATTTTAAATAGTTAGTTGTTTTTAAAGATTATAGACCGCAAATGACCTCCACGCTGTCCCACGCATATGCGGCACCTGGTCAAAAAATTATTCATTGCGGCCTGAAGAGTTGAAGTTGGGATCGCCTCAATTATTGTCGTTATGGACTGCTTTAAATCAGTTAAATTCCTGGGCTTCGTTTTATACACCTCTTGCTTGACATAATAACCCCATAAAAAGAAGTCTGGTGCAGTCAGGTCAGGTGACCTTAGGGGCCAGCGAAGAGTGGAGTTCCTAGAAATTAATTTGTTTGCGAATTTTTTGTTTAGCTCCGCCATAACTGGTCTGGCTATATGTGCAGTTGCTCCATCTTGCTGAAACCAAACGCTGTTGAATGGTATACGTCTTCGGCGCAGTTCTGGGTAAAAAAACTCCTTCAACATCTTTAAATAACGGTCCCCATTGACAGTAACGGTTACACCGTTTTCTTCAAAGAAGTACGGCCCGACAATACACCTTGATGAAACTGCGCACCACACAGTGACTCGTTCTGGGTGCAGTTCCGTCTCATGGAGCATTTCTGGATTAGACTCATTCCATATACGGCAATTTTGCTTGTTTACATTGCCGTTAAGATCAAAATGGGCCTCATCAGACATGAACAAACAATTGATCAATGTGTTGTCTTCTTCGGCCATTGATATCATTTTTTGGCAAAATTCCAGGCGAACAGGCAAATCCTGAGGGTTTAACTTGCTAGTAATTTGGACTTTGTACGGAAACAAGTTTAAATCGTCATGAAGTATCCGTTGTAATGACCGTCTACTAATTCCAATTTGCCCCGATAAGTTACGGGTCGAAACGTTCGGATTGGCCTGTATTGCAGATGCTACTGCTGCGATTGTATCCTGAACCCGAACATTGGCATCTCGATGGTACGGCCTTCGTGCGATGCTTCCAGATTCGGCAAACATGTTTACAAACCTCATAATGGTCCATCTACTCGGGGGATTACCGCCAAACTCCCGCCTAAATTCCCTTTGGACGGAAATGACGGACTGCAAAGCATGGTACCGTTGCACTATCCAAATTCTTTTCTCCGTATCCCAAGCATCCATTTTTATAAATCTAAATAGTAACCTACAAAATAAAAAAAAAATAAGCCGATTACTCACATAGAAAAAAAGTTATTACGTTTTATTTTTGTAGCACGATTCGTGCGCCACCCTGTATTTAAGGTACCTTGGGGAGTCACAAATTCCAAATTATCGACTAACAAAATCTTCGAATAAAGAGAAAACTGAATTTAAAAAAAGTAGGTGTGGCAGGAGGCGGATTCCAAAGTATCATCTTAATGCTTTAGAGAGGATATATAAGATTTCAGCTTTCTATCGCCATTGAATAAAAGAAAATCTGAATTTTGATAAAAAGAGGTAGTAACAATAGGCGGATTCAAAAGTATCAATTTAATGCTTTAGAAAAGTCAAATAAACAATTTCAGCTTCCTAGCACCTTTAAATACAGAGAAAATTGAATTTTTATAAAAGTAGGCGCGAAAGGAGGCGGATTAAAATATACGTATCCAATACTTTTCAGAGTTTATATACGCAATTTCAGCCTCCTAGAACTTTAATTAAAGAGAAAACTGAATTTTAATAAAAAGTGGGCGTGGCAGGAGGCGGATTCTAAAGTATCAACTAAATGCTTTAAGTAGTTCATATACACAAATTTCAGCTTTCTAGCGCTTTGAATGAAGAACTTGATTTTAATGAAAAGTAGGCGTGGCAGGAGGCGGATTCGAAAGTACGTACCCAATGCTAGGGAGTTCATATACAAAATTTCATCTTTCTAGTGCCTTTGATTAAATAAAAAACTGAATTTTAATAAAAAAAAAATGGGCGTGGCGAAGGCGGATTTGAAAGTATCAGCTTAATGCTTTAGGGAATTCATATACAAAAATTTTAGCTTTCTAGCTCATTGAATGAAGAGAAAACTTGATTTTAATAAAAAGTAGGCGTGGCAGGAGGCAGATTCGAAAGTACGTACCCAATGATTTAGAGAGTTCATATACAAAATTTCAGCTTTCTAGTGCCTTTGATTAAATAAAAAACTGAATTTTGATAAAAAAAAGTGGGCGTGGCAGGAGGCGGATTCGAAAATATCAACTTAATGCTTAGAGAATTCATATACAAAAATTTCAGCTTTCTAGCGCCTTTGAATGTAGAGAAAACTGAATTTTGATAAAAAGTAGGCGTGCCAGGAGGCGGATTCGAAAGTACGTACCTAATGCTTTAGAGAGCTCATATACAAAATTTCAGCTTCTAGTGCCTTTGATTAAATAAAAAACTGAATTTTAATAAAAAAGTGGGCGTGGCAGGAGGCGGATTCGAAAGTACGTACCCAATGCTTTAGAGTTCATATATGCAAAATTTCAGCTTTCTAGCACCTTTGATTAAATAAAAAACTGACTTTTAATAAAAAGTAGGCGTGGCAGGAGGCGGATTCAAAAGTACGTACCTAATGCTTTAAAAAGTTCATTTACAAAATTTCAGCATTCTAGCGCCTTTGAATGAAGAGAAAACTTAATTTACTCTTCTTGTTCTTGTGTTAAAAATCACGATTCACAAATCACAATTCAGTTCTACCTTCTAGCTCCTAAAATAATGAATAAAACTGTTCTTCACATTTTCGTCATGAATCATAAAATTTTTCTCTGTCTTGTGATTTTGTTCAGTTGCTAAAATAATAAATAAATCACGACTAAATTTCTCGTTCTACTTCATTTTACTCAACGTTGTGACTTCTCTGGTCGTGATTTTGTTCACAGTTCATAAACTAATCACGGCCACAGTTCATTTTCCGTTCGTTGTGATTTGTGAATCGTTTTTGTTTGTTGTGAAGTTGTGATTTTACTACAGTTGTGATTTTCAATCACATTTAAGGCACTCACAGTTTAAATGTGAATCGCTCACAGGTAGTGATTGTGATTTTTGAATCACAGGTCGTGATTTTTTGTTCAACTTTTCTCCATTTGCGAATGCTGTTTGTGGGGAGCCCATCGACATTCACAATTTGTTGTTTCATTTTTGAGTTGGACGGAGTTCGGCTTATATCCCCTGGCCAAATCGGGATGTTCATCCATAAACGAAGTTTAAATCGCAATTTGAGATTGCGTGACTGCCCTATTAAGTATTTGCATTTATATTAATTTGTAAAAATATAACAAAAAAAATTACATTTTAAAACAATCTCTCCTTGCTTTCAATCGGCAACAAACACAAAACAACAAACACTATTTTTTTTTTTTTTTTATTGAGACTTCAGAATAAGGTTTACATAGAAAGGTACATATACATTTAGATATTTGTTTGACAGCGGCTATAATGTATTGCCAACTCTTTCGGTTATGTTTGCCTCATGGCGCAGATGTTGTGGGAGAAACTGCTCTTGCTCAGGAGCTAGAAATGCAATTACTTGGCGACGCATAGCCTTCTTGTCGTAACGTTACTAAAAGTCATCTATCTTTTTATGACATCTGGCCAATCAGAAGCTCCAAAAATTCAGATGTTAAACGTTATGCATTGAACGTACCCATTCTCATCTGAAAATTCAGATGAAAGTTGTTTGTGGTGGGGGAAGTGCCACATCAGCTGGAACACTGCATATAAAAGATGAACTTTATAATTTTCATCTTGTTGGTAGTTGATTTTTTTAGTTTTCGTCATGAAAATTCAATACTTATTTATAAACGAACTTTTTGTTTATTGTTTAGTGAATTTTTAAATCAACAATTTTTTATATTGATGTTTGGAAAGTTTTTCTATAATTTTTTAGGCCATACATATATCAAAAAAAAGACTTAACGAAAATAATAAAACCTGTTGCTGATTTAGTTACATATAATTTCATCCTCACAACTTTTCACGCTCAATGTTTAACACACGAATGTAATTAAAGTTCTTTTATAGTTCGCTTAAATGTAAATCCTACAGGTAAAAGCAGGAATTTGATACAATGGCGTTCGAATGATAGGCCAATTGGGTATCTAAGATCGTTTTGCATCGGATATGTTTTCGAACGAATTGGATAGGTTTGTCTGGTATTTTATATTTATTTTTTATTTTATATATATTTTTTATTTTATATATATTTTTTATTTTATATATATTTTATATTTTATTTTGATCGATAAAAATCAAAACCTATGTTAAAAAAAACCAAAAACTAGAAATCCCACGTGTTCTTTAATCCATTGCCACAGAAAGTTAGAGACTAGACGCTGAAAATCAGCTGAAACATATTTCAGATGCCAGCTGTTTTTGTTTCACTAAAATCCGAACAATTTTAGGATACCTTTCAGATTTATTTAGGAAAACAGCTGGTTTCATCAGTTGTTTTTTCCTGTAGGATTACAACAACACCAACCAATCCGGATTGCTTTTAAATTTTACTTGAACGCGACCAATTACTTTCGTCTGAAATTTCATATTTTTTTTTTGCTTTCAATTACATAAACATAAATTCAGAAATCTGAAAATTCAGATATTAAGCGGTTTTGATTGAACCCGGCCATAGAGGAACGGCGCATACCGCATATTAAATTAAGGAAACAATTGATATACAAGTAAATAAAGGAATATATGTTATACTTCATTGAAAAAAATTAGAAAACTACTTGCGGTGCTGTGTTAATGTAATAAAACTTATAATAATCAGTGTAATTTTTGTTCATTTCACCAGGTAATTGTGTCTCATATTCAATGGAATTGAGCGCGTTACCATCACCAACAAAAATAATGCGACCCTGGACGAGAATTTAATTTTTGACACATTTGCTTTTTTATAGCAAAATTCTACAAAATATCAATTGAAAACTATTCTCAGATAATGTATTTACCTAAAAAACATCACTTCACATTACTTTATGTGGAATATGAGACAATCAGCCCGTGAAAAGTTGAAAACTCCTATAGGTGTTTTTACATTTATTTAAAATTTGTTTACATTGATTTAACGCAGTATTGCATGTTGTTTTATTTTTTTTAATAAATTATTGCAAGTATTCACTGATAATTTTTTTTTCACTTTTTTATTTAGTATTTTCTCTATTTTAACGTTTTAAAATCTCGAAACACTTTCCTATAGCTCGGCAAAATAACAGATCGGGTTTTTTTTTCATTTGGTGCCTTTCACACATACACTGTATATGTAATATACACATCTTTCTTATCTTGTTATTGTAAGCTCGAAACACTTTCCTTTAGATCGGCAAAATGACAAATATTATTTTATAAGAAGGTTTTTTTTAATAATACAAATTCTATATACTATACTACTGAAATACATCAGCCAAGTAGAAGACTTAGCACTATTTTATTTTATTTTCATAGGCTGCAATAAGGCACCTTTTTTTATGTGTAAACATCTATACTGGCGGTAGAGTGAAAAAAGAGTGTGCGTACTTATGTACACGCGCTAGAAGTAAAACTTCTTTCACGACAACAGGGCAAGTATTTTTCAAGTCCTACCACTCAGAGCACCCGATTTGAAACTCAGAACCGTTGCAAAATCGTGACGCTGAATTTTGTAATTCGTGACGGGAATTTGTATGTCGGTTTGACATGTCACTGACAGCTTCATAGAAAAATTTTTTACCCCCATGCCGCAAAAGAAGTTTTACTTCAAAAACGTGACATATCGTATTGTATTGTATTGTATTTTATTGAGACTTTAAAAATGACATTTGGAAATATATACATGAATTCTTAGATCTATCTCTTTCTGTTAATATAAACGATGCGGGAAGCGGAGGCTGTAATGTATGGCCGTCCTGTTCTGTTGTTTTTTAATTTTTCGGTTGCCAACATGGCTTGTCTTTTTCTTTTAAATGGAATAGTCTGCTCTTGCTCAGGAGCAATATTTCGGTTACGTGTTGGCTGATGCAACGGATAAAAAATATACATATATACAATACCTACAAATAACAAATACCTTAAAACTAATATGCCATAGAATATATTTATATACATAAAATTACGTGTTATAGAGCGAGGGCGCTCTATGTAGAATTTTCAAATTTAATGAAATCACTTTTGTATGAATAGGTACATTGAATAATTTAAGACAATTCTATTTTTACATAAATTCACTTCTACGAATTGTTATAAATGATTTTAAAAAAAATTTTAGCGGCAATAGATTGCATGATATTAATACTGAATTATTTAAAGACAGTTTCGATTTTTACATAATTTCACTTCTTACGAGTTATTTTAGTTGATTTTAGATCAAACGTTAGTGGCAAAAGAATATGAATAATATAGAATATGTATGAGGATATAACTTAGTAGAAACACTAAAAACAATAATAATTGAACAGAAAAGATAATTCACTGACTTTTAACACATTATGAGCAGTTATAAAGAGATTCACTTTAGTGTTTATTTTGTTGATTTGGTATGATGCAGGGCGATCATCCTTTGTCCATTGTTGTGATGAGGGTTAGTCATCTGTTTTAAGCACTAGGTTATGTGGTGCTGGTAGCCAGGGGGCTAGGTTGGCAGTTGCTGGAGTGTATGATCATCTCCGGATTTGATCCACTTGGAATCCTTCCCCCAGAGGAGTTCCATGCTAGGTTTTCATGTGGGCAACACGTCGGTCACGGTCACATGATACAGTTGCTAGCGGGTAATATGATACCACGCCAGAGTCCCGTTTAAACGGGATAGGCTCAAAGTCTAGTTCAAGCGGCATTGCTTGGAAACTAGCTTTTCAGTTGCTGGAGTGTGTGTACAACTCCTGTTACCATCCAGATGGACACCGCTCCCCACAAAGTACCAACTTTCGATGTGGAAAAATATATTTAAAAATAATTTACTTTACTGTTATTTTTTTTTTTTTAAAGAAAAACTGAATTTGCAAGGTTGTGCCACTCGACACAACCTGCTTCGTTGCCTCCTCTCTTTCGAATCCTCTACGTGACATATCTTGTGATCGTGATTGACTCTGGCCCTCACCTTACGTTACGTATATTAGGTACGTTCAACACTGGGTCGGTCACTGACTCACTTTTTGATGGATGCTTTAAAAAATCTCAAAATTATGCAGGTGATAGATTTTGTTGATCTTCTTCTTCCAACCGAGATATTGACATGATTTCTGCTGTTTTGTTCATCACCTCATAACTCTTTAGTTATTACATCTATAGAATTAGTTTTTTTTTAATTCGCATCTAGGAAAATAGACTATCAATTTGCTATATCATACATAACTGTTACGCCTACACGACCTTCACAATAGTTAAATAGGAAACAGTTAAAAAAATCTCGGAATAAATAAAAAAAATGAGGTTGTTGTTCATTGCGAACCGACGTGGTTCTGTGGAGAATTGTCTAATTTTTGTTAAAATTGAAAAACACCCGATTTGCGTTCAGTTAAATGCTTATGTCTTTAGATATAATTATCCGATTTTAAAAATTTGAGTACATAATTAAAGCCAGAATTACATGCTTGTATCCGCCGTTCGAAATTTCATACTAAAAAGTTAAAAGAGATTTTTGAGAATAAATTTCATATTAATATTAAGAATATACTGGTGGGAAGGGGAAAGCTTTTCTAAAGACGGTGGAATGTGTGCAACAAAAACCATAACTTTGAGAAATTGCCTTCTCTATATGTAGATATGCACGTTTGTGGTAGGTATTTTTCATTCGTTATAATTGTAAAGGTCCCCTCATGGTTGGTTTGGTTGGCTGATAACTTTTGTTCTAATAATAGGATCGCTAAGTTTTTGGCCTTACAATTTAGGTGAAATGTCAGGCTACATTTCTTTTTAAATCATTGTAGAGTAACATAAAAGTATGTGTGAATAATCGAAATTAATTAAAAACTAAAAAAATTTACCCGATTTGCCATTCCAGCATAGTTGAGGTACATTAGAAATGAAAAAAGCATTTATGTATTTGATTTATTGACTTTGAATAAATTCTTTTTTTAATTTTGCTTCTTCACATACAAATCTGGAAAGCCTACGAACAGGGTTGGCCGAATTAACTACACAACATTTTCTACATCATTAACTACGCGTAGTTAATTTAATAAACTACACGTCTTATTTTCTACAAATTGTTAAGTTTTCATATATGTACATAAAAAGTAAATTTAGAGAAATAATAAAATTTCAATAAAAAATTGAACATTTTACCTCAAAATTCAAGCTTCAAAGTTACAACTGACAGATCAACTAAGTTTGCTACAATTTGTTTCATTAACTACATTTAACTACGTTTAACTACATAAACTAAGTAGCAAATGTGAAAAATGTAGTGGCCATCCCTGCCTATGAACACTTCTCCTTTTTTTGGTGTGCGTTTTATCATCTTCGTATTCTGTTTCCTCAGACCAGTAAGAACATAGCATGAACGCAATAATTTTGTCTATTCCCCTGACGTTTCGCCCTCTTTCTCTACTCGGCGTTACACTTTTTTGAAATTCTGTTGATTTTTTCACATTGTTAGTAGGTATGCCTCCGCTTAAACATTTCTAATTTTAAAATATGTCCATGCACGTATACTTGACCCTTCTTTTTTGACTAATAATATGGGTAGAGTACAATTTGTAGGTAATTTTTATCTAATAAAATAGTAGAAAATGATCGATTTAGTTGGTTTGGGTGACTTAAAACTTCAGTTCTATTAATGGGATCTGTAAAGAGGCCCATAGACACCGCACTTGTGTGCACACCGGTGTCGGTGTGCGGAAATGTGTGCTGTGTGTAGGCAGGTGTGCACACCGATTTTCCGTGTCAGACACGGTGCGAGTAAAATCAAAAGTTTTTGATTTTTGGTGTCGGGTCTCGATCGGTGCGATGTGTATGGGGATGCACGCGCACATTTACTATTCAGTTGCATCCGAATCGTTGCTTAGTAATGAGCGTTGGCAGTTTTTAAAGTAAAATGGCAATTCGTAGTGATTGTGATTTCTGGAGATCATTTATAGATCTTTATAAAGTGTTGCGCAAACTTCATCGTCCACATCACTCACACTCATTGTTTGATCTTTCCTCCTTGAGATCACTTGCACAACTAAAGTGTGTACGATTAGGTGTTGCGTGTGTGGCGGAAGGCCACACCGGTGTGCACACAAGTGTGGTGTCTATGGGCCTCTTAAGATTAAGGGCTTAAAATAAAGGTAAAATGTTGAGTTATTGAGTTATAAAATCATTAAGGGTATTCACGCAACGCCGGAAAGTTGGATTTTGGTATATAGCTTCCTCATTGTGATCTTAAGAAATTGTCAAAAGTCCCCATCGATATGGGCGCCGCTAACTCATTTTGAAATCACAGGGGAATGTATGTTAAAAAAAGTGAATTACTTAATTTTTAATTTATAAAAAATTCAAATACATATGTATTTTTAAGGAAAAAATCGGTTTCGTTAGTATGGGCAACCAAATAATATCAATGTTGGTTTATAGGTATCTACACACATTTATAGAAATGATTTGGTTGGTTTGATTGACTTATAACGTATGTATGATTCTAGATTTATAACTTGAGTTCTAATGGTCAGATTTGTATATAGGTAAATTATTAAGCCATATTATACTAAATATCTGTATATAATATGTACTATAAATTTTATAGGTAGGTACATATAATAAGAGGAACGAGACGATGCGATTAACCGAATCTTATATAAAATATTTTGACAGCCGAAAGTTTCGTAGTTTCTAATGTTTCGTTTAGGTTTGGGGGAGCCTTAAGGGACAAAACTTTCGACTGTCAATATATTTTACATGAGTCTCCAGCATTGCGCAAGCCGACACGATGGTAGTGGCGATTTATCTGAATTCCCTACGACCTCAATTCATGGTGACCGCTTGCAAAGCCAGCGTGGGTATTTTGATGTTTACACATCTTAACCGTGAGTCGCGGCACTCACACATTTGTTTTTTATTTGGTGTATATGTGATATACACCTCTTCCTTATCTTCTTATTCTAAGGTTTAGGACAACTTCATGGAATACAAAATGACAGTATGTAAAACAGTTTAGGGCAAGATTTTATTAATAACCTACCTGGTTTTTCTGTGCTTTTTTTATCTGCTCTAACGCCAAAATTAGTTTTTGTATTAGGTTTGTTCGCTGTTCTCTGCCCCATGGCGACCTGGGAAATGTCAGTCTATTGTCAAAAAACTCAGGGCTGCTCGGGTTTTTATTTTAAATCGAACGCTTCAGTGCTACAAGTTTCGCCATCTGATTTTTTTCGTTCATTTCATTGTTTCATAGACTGTTGTATATTTTGGCATTTAGACCATAAAAAAAAAATAAATAATAAAAAATATCGACAAAATAATTCATATTTACCAATGAATTTATCATCAACACTTGATGATAATGCTAAATGCCATCAGCTGATTTGAATTTTGGCAGTTCTGAATTCTTGCCCCAAGAAAAAACCTGGGTCCTGTGAGTCATTTAGAGCTCACCCCGAACACACATCGAACACATTGCAAATAACCTAGGGTGAAAAAAGTCATACATAAAACACCTCAGAGCGAGTTAAGGGCGACCCAGTGCGCTCCAGGGCTGACATCGAACAAACTTATTAACTAATTCTTTTTTACTGGTTGCTATAACCAAATTGTCAAACAAAATTCCAATAACCAATTGATATGTGTTCGCATGGACGTATTATACAGGGTGTCCCATAAATGATGGTCCAAACTGAAACTGGCGATATGCCAGGTCATGACCACTCAGAATTTAGTAACTTGTAGGTACCGCATCATTACGGTTTTCGAGTAACGGCTATTTTTTTGAAATTTCGAAAAACCCCTACTTTGACCCAGTTTTTTGGGCACCCTGTCCATAGTTGAATTTTGTTTTTTTTTAATTTTTACACTAAAATATTGCCTAATAATGAGATCAATTTTTTGCATTAAAATATTAAAATTTCATGACGCTTTGATCAAATCTATTTTTTACTTCATTTTTCAAAAGAGCACACTGAAAAAAAATCGTATGACTTAGAACTGGTTTTTACTTCTTAAAATTGGCCATGTTTTTGAAGTTTCTTAAAAGGTATAAAACTTGCCAATATTAGACTTAGATCAAAAGTTATAACCATTTTAACTCAATAAAACAGTGTTCTAAAATAAATAAAAATAAATCTTTTTTTGAATACATAATAGCTGATTTATTAATTTTAATTTTTTATTTTTACGGTTAGCTTAAATTTTTTCTTACTTAATTTACAAAAATTGTTCAAAATGGTCCTCTCTTGCACTTGTACAAGCCCGACAATGTCTTAAAAACTGTCGTGTCTTGTACTTCCCGAACTTTGATTCATTGTTTCGAAAGAACAACATGGAATACCAAAATTGAAAATTCACAGGATGCTTATAACGGGAAAACTTCCATGCTTTTCATCTGCAGCACCTCCGGACTTCCAAAGAATTATCGACAAAGGCTGGAATTCTGTAGAATTATGCTTGATACAAATGAATAACATTCAGATTTTTTTCAAAAAAAAATTTACGGATTGATGAATTTCAGGATAAAATGAAGGATACGTAAATGTTCATAAATCATAACTTCACACTTGATAATTGGAAAACCCACATTTTAAACGTGACGGCATTTCCTAATACCAATTCAAAATCAACTTATGGGCTGTCATTCTGAATGCCAAGTTATAGGACTCTATGAACCATCAGCAACATTAAACATTACCAAGAACTTACTTGAACTTTCTAGAAAAAAGACGGTTTTTTCTACTGGACATCTTCCCTCAGAAATGCCCCTCGTCGTTAATCAGTCAATGTGGATTCAACACGGCCGGCGGCTGCTCAGCAAAGTAGTATTATAAAACGCTTCTTAAACAATGTTTACCTCGAATGATCGATCGGCCCATGGTAGACCAATTTTGTGGCCATCTCGGTCACCGGGCTTAAATCCGTTAGAATTTTTTTTACTAGAGCTTCCTCGAGGGGAAAAGTGTATGTAAAACCAATAAGTAGCATTATTGAACTCCAGCTACGGATACAAACGGCTGCTCATGAGATACAAAATTCGGGAAGCACAAAACCCTTTAAAATACAGTTTTTAAGAAGTTTTCGATCTTGTACAAGTGCAAAAGGGACCTTTTTGAGCAATTTTTGTAAGTTAATTAAAAAAAAATTTGAGCTAACCTTAAAAATAAAAAATAAAAATTAATAAATCAGCTATTATTTCAAAAAAGATTTATTTTTATTTATTTTAGAACACTGTTTTATTGAGTTAAAATGGTTACATCTTTTGATCTAAGTCTAATATTGGCAAGTTTTATACCTTTTCAAAAACATGGCCAATTTTAAGAAGTAAAAACCAGTTCTAAGTCATACGATTTTTTTCAGTGTGCTCTTTTGAAAAATTAAGTTAAAAAAAAATAGATTTGATCAAAGCGTCATGAAATTTATGAATTTTTTAGCAAAATGGTGCAGAAAATTTTTAATATTTTAATGCTAAAATTTACCCGATTTGCCATTCCAGCATAGTTGAGGTACATTAGAAATGAAAAAAGCATTCATGTATTTTAAAACTTTGAATAAATTCTTTTTTAAATTTGCTCTTCTTCACATACAAATCTGGAAAGCCTACGAACAGGGTTGGCCGAATTAACTACACTACATTTTCTACATCATTAACTACGCGTAGTTAATTTAATAAACTAAACGGCTTATTTTCTACAATTTCATTCTACATTTTCCCTGCCTACGAACACTTCTCCTTTTTTTGGTGTCCGTTTTATCATCTTCTTCGTATTCTGTTTCCTCAGACCAGTAAGAACATAGCATGAACGCAATAATTTTGTCTATTCCCCTGACGTTGCGCCCTCTTTCTCTACTTGGCGTTACAATTTTTTGAAATTCTGTTGATTTTTTCACATTGTTAGTAGGTATGCCTCCGCTTAAACATTTCTAATGTTAAAATCTCATTATTAAGCTATATTTTAGTGTAAAAATTAAAAAAAAAAATTCAACTATGTACAGGGTGACCAAAAAACTGGGTCAAAGTAGGGGTTTTTCAAAATTTTAAAAAAAATAGCCGTTAATCGAAAACCGTAAGGATGCGGTACGGACAAGTTACTAAATTCTGAGTGGTCATCACCTGGCATACAACTTTTTTAAATGCAACTAGCGGAAAAAAATGAAACTTCAATTTTGACTTTTGTACAGAAGGACAAAAATGGCCGCGTTCGAGTGATAAGCCGATAGGGTATTTAAGATCGTTTTGCATCGGATATGTTTTCGAACGACCAAAACCGGATTCTTTTACTTCATAAGCGTAGTTGAAATTACCAAGTGGCAGGTGGTCCTAGTTCTTCGGTTTTATGTTGCTTGAACTTTTCAAAAACGAATAATATTGTGGATGATTTAAAAAAAAAGCAAATGCAATTTAAAATTTTTTTTTTGATTCCTGTTGAAATCTTTTTTTTTGCAATTTCTTCATCATCAATGGTCCCATTCGAGTAAAATTTAAAAGCAATCCGGATTGGTTGTTGTTGTCGCAATCCATGCTGACATGTGGAATACGTGTATATTATGTATATACACTGCCGCTCATCTGAATAGGTTCAAACTTTTGTTCGCCTTCTTGTTAGGCTCTCTTCATATATATTGCAATGACACATCTTTGTTATATATGTAATGAAAGAGCATCATTATACGCTTAGTTTGAGAGACAAAATGTTGTCTTAAAGCTTACCGTTATTCTGAAACGCTAGCTAGAACAAATGTATCCGTAGAAGCGAACATATTTTTTGGTTCAACAGCAAAAACTTTAGTTTACGTTGAGCTGCGTCGGTCAATTGTACTCAAAATTTTGTCTGCCAATAATTTTAATTGTGTTTTACCTGTCAGCGTCGAAAATAGGCCGCGGAAAATTTTTAAGCGAGGAAGAAAACGGAAAAATAAAAGCATTTCGGGAATTAGGCCTAAACCAGCGATGCATCGCGCAAAAATCAATAGAAGTCAAAATGAAGTAAGCAGTTATTTGCGAAACGTCGAAAAGTATAGACAAAATATGAAATATGAAAGTTATACGGCCACATTAAGAGCCCATAGACGTGCAATCATTAGAGCAGCTTTCAATTCTGCATGATTCCGCATCAAAAATCAAGATAAAAAACGATGTAACATGTAGTTAGTGTTAATATAGAGGCATTATCATGTTGGAATGTCATCGATTGGTCTAAACAGATCAGGTCTGTAGGAAGGCCTTTTTTAGCACACCTTTATACGGATTTGCATTCATTCTCGATATAAGAAATTGGAGTTCGAAGGTTCCGTAGAAGGAAATAGCTCCCCACACCATGACACTACCTCCACAGCTATGCAAACGGCTTTAATAATGCTCCTATTTTTTAGAAGGTCATGAAAATAATAATTACAGCCATCGGGGACCTTTAAATAATTTTTTTTTTCATTTGAGAAAATCACTTGTTGCCAGCCAGACTTCTACGACATGTATTTTTTACAAAATGGAGACGAATTTCATTTCTGGATTCGTTAAATGGTAGTTTTTTCAGATTTTTTTTTCTTTTCAAATGTTTAGCACTTTTAAAAACCCGTTTTACCGTCGCCAAACTACATGTTACACCGGTTTTATCTTGATTTTTGACGCGGAATCATGCAGAATTGAAAGCTGCTCTAATGATTGCACGTCTATGGGCTCTTAATGTGGCCGTATAACTTTCATATTTCATATTTTGTCTATACTTTTCGACGTTTCGCAAATAACTGCTTACTTCATTTTGACTTCTGTTGATTTTTGCGCGATGCATCGCTGGTTTAGGCCTAATTCCCGAAATGCTTTTATTTTTCCGTTTTCTTCCTCGCTTAAAAATTTTCCGCGGCCTATTTTCGACGCTGACAGGTAAAACACAATTAAAATTATTGGCAGACAAAATTTTGAGTACAATTGACCGACGCAGCTCAACGTAAACTAAAGTTTTTGCTGTTGAACCTATTCAGTTGAGCCAAAAAATATGTTCGATTCTACGGACACATTTGTTCTAGCTAGCGTTTCAGAATAACGGTAAGCTTTAAGACAACATTTTGTCTCTCAAACTAAGCGTATAATGATCCTCTTTCATTACATATATAACAAAGATGTGTCATTGCAATATATATGAAGAGAGCCTAACAATAAGGTGAACAAAAGTTTGAACCTATTCCGATGAGCGGCAGTGTATGTATGTATATAATCCAATCCGGTTTTGGTCGTTCGAAAACATTCCGATGCAAAACGACCTTAGATACCCTATCGGCCTATCATTCGAACGCGGCCAATTATATTATTTTTGGTGAATTGTTTCATTTTGAATATCGAACCTCCAAACCAACACTAAAAAAAATAAGAGGCAAAATATCATAGATGTCACACATTTCTATGCAGGAAATTTAAAAATGTCAGTTATGGTTTATCGCTAAATACGACTTTTTGAATTTTTAAAAAGAGATGTCGCGGGCTTCTATGTCAAAATGTTTAAAGTTCAATTTTTTTCCTGAAGTGGCGTGGGAAGAGCTAGCATCGCGATCTCTTATTTTGGCGACATTTGTTTGACAATTATTGTAGGAAACTGACATTAGACTAGCAGTCCATATATATACGTCCATTATGGTTACATTACATTTTTTTTGTTACAGAAATCTATACAGAAGACTACTTTTACTGAAGGTTTTGGTATGCTGAGTTCGATTTCGAATTTAGAAGAAGAAATAGAGGAACGGACATATCGAGGAAGAGGTGAAGCATTTTTCAAAATAGTGTGAGTTACATAAACAGAAATGCATTCACACAGGGAAGGCATGCAGTTAGATAGCTAAACCATGGGGCCCAAAGGAATTTTTAGCAGTTTATCTGTCAAAATTGAAATTCTTACCCAGGGTCGAACTAGCTTTTGTTGGTGATGGCAAGGCGCTCAAATGTATTGAGCGCCCGTAGTGCACAGTAATTTTAATTACTTCGTGTGGAATATGAAACACATCTAACCTGTGAAATGAACAAAAATTGTACTGCTTATTATAGGTGTTCTTACAGAATTTAACGGAGCACCGCTTGTAGTTTTATATTTTTATTTCAATGAAGAATAGCATATATTCACTTCATTTACTTTTATTTCACTTGTTTATTTAATTAACTAAACTCTTTCTTTCCAATATTGTCGATTTAAAATCTCAAAACACATTTCTCAAAAACAGCTAAAAATTCCTTTGATTTCCCATGATTTGGCTGTCTAACTGCATGCCTTCCCTCTGTGAATACATTTGTGTTTGTGTAACTCACACTAGTTTGAAAAATGCTTCACTTTTTCATCGATATGCCCGTTCCTCTAAGCTTTCTTTTAGATTGGCAAAATGACAGATAGTCACCTTTTTTTTTTTTTTTTTTATTTGGTGCTTCACTCACATACACAGTATATGTGATATACTCCTCTTCCTTATCTTCTTATTCTAAGATTCCGAACTCAGAATTGCTCTATAGAATTAAATCTCCTTCTTTAAATTTTAAACATTCATTTTTTATTTGTGTTTAAAGTTTATATCATGTTTTCGATTACAATTATTTAGACAAGTTCCCGGCACATTATTTAATAAATATTATTGAAAATCTTTCGGAAAATTGGAGTCTGGTTACTGTAACAAAAACTTTGTTGAACAGTATAACTGAATAATAGAAGTGTCTAGTAAGAGAAGGGGTTAAGTGACATTTTTGGATATTTTGTCTTTTCCTAGCCAATAAGACTGTTAAGCGACAACTTAAGTGCTACACTTCAAAGTATGCATTTTTTTCTCTATTTTAATTATTAAGTTGTTTTAAATTTCTCTAGCTTTTAGAAAAAAAAGTTCTAAGCAAAAGAATTTAAACGACCATAACTCAAAATATCAATTTTATCACTTAACACCTTCTCATTCTAAACGCTTCAATTATAACATGATTCTTAATACTAAGCATTATTTGTATTATTTTTGCAATACCTGTTAAGGCATTACACTTATTTTTGTATTTATAAAATGTATATATTTCCTTATTATTACATATTGAACTATATTATTCTTACTGAATTACTTGTAAATAATTTCTTTTTTTTAAATACGCGTACGCGAGTGTGTGGTTTGGTATTAAAACGGAAATGGTCAGTAAAATTGTAATGTATGTAAGTGATGTTTTTTTTTAATAAATAAATGGCATAATATGGAAAATAAATAAAAAATTAATAAAAATGATGAAAAACAAAAGGCATATTTTGGTATTTAAATTGTTTTTTACAATATGAAATGCACTGGTCAAGTTACTTATTTTCTTGTGTTTCTATACACCAGCAAACCTACAATAATTATTACATTTGTATTTTGAATATAATATATAGAAGAGCAGCAACAGAAGGAACAGCATTTTCAATACCGTAAGCAGCATTAGAAAAAATACTTTGATTTTCTCAAGCACAAAACAAAATTTTACAAAAAAACGATCAGAACAGAATTAATACATTTTGCTACATTTTCGCTTTTTTACTATTACCGCCGCCGCTGCCGCTTTATATAAATTTCATTCACATACACATAGATTTGAAAGATGATCAACTTGTGTAAACTCTTGCCTTTTCTAAAGCACAAAATGTTATAAATCAAAAGTTCGAGTTATTTTGTGTGCCTTATCTCATACCCTGTCCCAAGACTTGTGCACTCATTCACTCTATCTTTCTGAAGCAGAATTATCTTGAAAACAACACAAAAATAATTTTTTAATCTAAAAAAAAAAAAAGTGAAAACAATTTTTTTTGTGACCTTAAAAAAGCTTAATGATTCCCGATTGCGAATAAATAGTAATTTATATCAATCTCAGACAAACTTGAAGGTATTCGTTTTGCTGTGATACTGCTGCTTTTCCCGGAATAATTCATTTTGGGTGCAAACCTACCATTTCATTAAAAATAAATTAATAACGGTGCATTACATTAATTAAAAATAAATATCAAACCAAGTTGTTGCCTTTTGTTTTTAAACATATATTTCTTTTTTATTTATGTTTTATTTCAGACTTACAACGCATGAATAATTAAACTGTAAAGAAATCTACGAACAATTATTTCCGGATTAAGAATTCCATTCGACAAGAAATTATATTTACAATATAAATATTGTGTTCTGCATATCGCAAATTGCAATAATTTGTATGTATTCTTCCAAGCGTGATGCTGTCTCGCATATAGTTAATGTTGTATTGAATATATAATAGACAAGCGAAAGATACATAAGTCATAACTTCAAATAATTCCATTGATAAAATCATGGACCCGCCACGGTACACAACTTCACCATCGCTACGAGTTCGAACGAAATCTTTGAACCAACTTAAGAAATGCACTGACGTTGCTGCTGAAAGTGAGTTGCATCTATGTCCAAGTGTAATGTCAGAAGAAACAAAAAAAATGCTTCCACCTACTTCGGAAACCGTTTTGACTAAGCCGTTTCCCATTAGAGGTGAACGGGCAATAACTGACGTCTCAGCACCCCATGTTATAGCTATGGTTGGGTTGCCAGCTCGCGGAAAAACTTTCATTTCAAAGAAGTTGACACGTTACCTTAATTGGATTGGCATTGGCACCAGAGTTTTCAATTTAGGTGAATATAGGCGACATGCAACATCTGCTTACAAGAGCCACGAATTCTTCCGACCCGATAACGAAGAAGCAATGGCCATTCGTAACCGTTGTGCTACTCAAGCGCTGGATGATGTCTGTAATTGGCTGCACAGCGGTCAAGGCAGCGTGGCGGTATTTGATGCAACAAACTCTACCGTTGATAGAAGAAAGCTTATTTATGACATTGTTGTTAAAGAAAACAACTTTAAATTATTCTTTGTTGAATCAATATGTGATGATCCGCAAATTATTGAGCAAAATATTAAAGAAGTGAAAGTAAGCAGCCCTGATTACACAAATATGAACACAGAGTTGGTGGTTCGAGACTTTTTACAAAGGATAGAACATTACGAAGAGCGATACCAACCTCTGAACGAAGATCAGGAGCCACATTTGTCGTTTATGAAAATATTTAATACCGGCAAAACTGTGGTTGTATACAATAATGAAGGGCATGTGCAATCTCGAATTGTATACTATTTGATGAACATTCATATTACGCCACGCACTATCTATTTAACACGACATGGCGAGAGCGAGCATAACTTGAAGGGTTTGATTGGAGGTGACGCGGATTTAAGTGTTCGGGGTTTGCTTTACGCTGACGCTTTGGCAGCTTACATAGAACAACAATGCATAAGTGGGCTGCGTGTTTGGACGTCTTGGATGAAGCGCTCCGTTCAAACTGTTGCTCATCTTAAGGCGCCACAAGAACGTTGGAAGGCACTTAATGAAATAGATGCTGGTAATTGTGAAGAAATGAGCTATGCTGAAATACTACAAAAATTTCCTGATGAATTTAAGGCACGTGATCAGAATAAATTCGCCTACAGGTATCCAAGAGGAGAAAGTTACGAAGATCTAGTGGCACGCTTAGAGCCAGTTATAATGGAATTGGAACGCCAAGGCAATGTTCTCGTCGTTTCTCATCAAGCTGTGTTGAGATGCTTGTTTGCCTACTTCTTGGACAAGTCGGCCGATGAACTACCATATTTGTATGTTCCACTACACACAATCATCAAATTGACCCCGGTGGCCTATGGTTGCAAAGTGGAACATATAAAGTTACCAATAGACGCAGTGAATACACATCGGCAAAAACCAACCTCACCTGGTGAAGTGGGTAAACTTGATCCCAATCATATATGAAGAAGTTGTTCTGTTAGTGTTTCTTTGCTGGTCAAACCAAGAGAGAACCTGTTTTATACCTAAAATATATCGATTGCATTTTTATATTTTACATTTTGTCCTTATTTTTCAAATAAACTAAATCAATTGAATTTAAACAAATAAAACTGGAAGAATACGCTTGCATATAATAGAAAATGTGAAAATAATATAAGAGGTTATATTGTACAGAGATTAGAAGTAAATAAATAAACTTATTTGTTGTATACTGTAAAGCTATAACATATGTTTTACTCCTTAATGTTTATCACTAAAATTTGAAAGAAGGCGCCTGTAATATAATATGTCTATCATAAACATAGGTAATTACAATTGCTTAACTATAATCAGAAACTATAAGACAAATAATTGGTCAAGTGTGCTAAAACGAATATATTTGATAAGATAAATATTGGTATTTTAATTAGATATAACACGAAGTCGTTTCTAAAATAGATATGTATAGTGGTGCGTAAAATCTGTATGTGTGTATTTGAAATACATACTTTCCAGACATCTATATTTTGGTTATTTAACGTTCCAAAAGATAACCTTGTATGCTATATCAATATTAATAAACTTATATGCCAATAAAAAATGCAGAAAAAACAAATATACAAAAAATAGTTTGTTGATTTTAATTTATGAAAAATGCGTTTTCATCGTACTTATCTTGTGGTTAAATAAGCGCCGAAAAGTTCTTTGAATGAATATAGACGTAGTGACTAATAACCACACCATTAAAGGAGATATATACATATAAATAAAAAAAAAAAACAAAACATTAATGTTATTTAAGCACACTTTTTATAGAATTCTAGATTGAACATTTATCTAACTTAGACTTGAATGCTATTTATTTCTTTGAATTTTAGAGTTGGCTTTTTAAGTGAACATCTTTTAAAGTTTCTACAATTGAGTAGCAAGAAGCAAACTTTACTGTTCACAAAAACACCATGTCTGAGGATAATGTTTATCAAGATGCGGAAATTGTTTGGGTTAAGTTGCGGAGCTGCTGGTGGCCTGGAGAAGTTTGCAGTCACCAAAGACAACCCGAAGGTTTGCTAAAACACACAAAACGCAAGCCATATTGTGTAGTGAAATTTTTTCAAGAAGAATCTTTGTAAGTTTTTTTTTTTTATTTTTCAACTTTGATTGGTACTAAACCTAAGAACTTGCTTCCAGTGAGTATGTTAAAAATGCCAAGATGATATATCCTTTTAACTGTAGTAAAAAAGACGAATTCATTCGTAAAGGTCATGGTAAGTTATAAAATGAATAGTTCTTTAGAGAAAAAATATGAATTTGATTCGTAGCACTGTTGGCAAAGAATAAATACATGGAACAATTTCCTGCTGCTGTATCAACTGCTGAACGCCTGACACGATCAGTGACAAGATCCTCACTATTCTTCAACAGCCGACCAGATAGCATTATCAAAGCAATTCTCACAGATTCACCACCACAAAGCGAACGCGTTCGAAATGGAAGGCAATGTGTTAGTCAAATTCTCAAGAAAACAGATCATTTTACATTTTACTGTATTCCAGGAAATCGTAGACAAAATACTACAAACCAAACCAACTGCAACAGCAGATGCAAGTCAATCTCCTGATTTGTCGCCAACATACAAATGCAGTATATGTGATTTTCAAAGCACTAGACAAAACGTTATGGTTTTGCACAGGAGAAGTCATAGTGGTTCAGGGAAAACACCCCACAGAAATTCCTTTGTGAGTCGTTCAATTATAAGTTCATCGAAAACAGAAGAGTTACACAAATCGCCTGAAATTATCAAAGAAGATGATAAAGTGCCGAAAACGACAGTAAAAGAAGTTATGGATCAAAAGCCAGTGAGTAAAGAAGTAGAGTTACCACATGTAATTAAAAGTAGCGGTGTCGCTGAAATCGAATCTGATTTGATAAATACAGTTTACAACAAAAATTTGGCAAAAGAACGAACATCAAAACAAAACATTGATATTGTGTCCACAGTCTTTATTAGACCACCGCCTAAAAAGCAACTAAATTTTATAAACTCTAAATCAGAAAATATTCAAAAGAGTCTTTTAGCTGACTGGATCGATGAAGAAAAGGAAGACGAGGACGAAAATGAAGATGAGGGCAGTGATGCTAAAAAAATTGAAGGTGTCGAGATAACTTCAACAGTGAATGAAAGTAATCAATACAGCTCTATTTCTTTTGCATCAACTTCAACTTCGGCAGAAAAGTTAAGAAATAATGAATCTGTTGATCAGAAAACTTCTGTAGCACTCATAGAACCAGAAAAGCCAACTTCTAAAATTCGAAATATTCCCAAAAAAGATCGAAGAAACATAGTTTTTACTGATTTTAATGAAACTGAAGACATTTCTCAGGTGCATCCGCAACCCCAGAAACCAATCAATGATGTTTGTTCACAAACGCATTTCAACAAAGAAAAAGATTCATCTAAATCAAACCCATCTACAAGCGAGTTACAAGTCCTAGCTTCGTTTAACGCTGAGCTAGTTAGTGAAGAACCATTAAAAACAAGTACAAATACAGACAAAATATCACATTTTTTTCCAGTGCGACAAATGGAGAAATTTGATGAGGATAGTAACATCCCTAAACTAAGTTATAAAGGAAAACTACGTGAAAGGAAATCAACTCGGCATGAGGCGAACATTTTAGAAGCCTCAAATAAAGTGATGCCTGATATAATAGTATCCTCTCAATTAACCGATTTACAAGCGCTAGATAAAGATAAAGATGCTTCTGAAGTAACTGATGTAAATGCGACTTTAACGGTGACCACAAAAGAAGCACCTACTGAGGAATGTATTACAATTACAACAAATACTATGCAAACCTCTGCAGAGAATACGGCTTCAATAAAATCTGATACCTTAAAACTGAGTACAGAAAATTTAACAGAGGATTTATCTCCAAATAAAGACACTGCAGAAGACAAAATTATATTTGAACTATCAGTTGAAAAAGGAACTGAACAATCGATTACTGTTGGAGCACCTGTAGTGGGTCTAGCAATAGTAAAACCCACAACACTCCTGTCAGCTACACTGGAATCAAAAACCGTGGATTTTATTAAATTAGAGCATACTTTGGACCAAAATGAGGAGATTCCTTACAGAACAGTACAATTAACTTCAACAGTAGAACACTTTTCAGTTAAACCAACGTCGGTGGAAAATACTGAAGGAGAACCTAGCACGGAAGAACCTACTACCGTAGAATATACTTTAGGAGAACAAACTTCATTAAAATCCGCTTTAGTAAAACTCAATACAGTGGAACCAAATAGAGAAGAACCGACTGTTTTGGAACCGATTACAATCAAGTCAACTGCAGAACAAACTACAGTAGAATCATCTACAGAGGAATTAACTCCAATAGAACCAACTTCGTTAAACCTATCTTCAGTAGAAATAAACACCGGAGAACCAGTTGCAGTAGAATCAGCTGCAATAGAACCAGATGCATTAGAACCAGCTACAGTAGAACCATCTACAGTAGAAAAATGTACTGTAGAAAAATTTACAGTAGAGCAATCTACAGAAGAACAATCTAAAATAGAACAATCTACATTAGAACAATCTACAGAAGAGCCATCGACAGTTGAACAAATTACTCCAAAACTTACAGAAAATTTTAATACAGTAGAACCAATTGCAGGAGAAAAAGAAAATGTTTTAGAATCAAATACAGTAGAATCTATTGCTACAGATGAAATTTACACGCAAATAGATACAACTGAACTAGTACCAATTTCATTAGGACCATCTGGAATGGACCTTAAAACTACGATCTTGAAAACTCCAGAATCAAATGAATCAGATTCAGTAGAGCCGCTACCTATAGAACGAACTATTATAGTCCATAAGAGATTAGAATCAGTTACTGAAGATTGTTTGACAAATGATCATTCATTTGCTTCAGTTGAATCTGTAGCAGAACATTATTCAACAAACTCAACTATAGATGAACAAAATACAGCAACACCTGAATTAAAACCTGAAGCAATTATACTGCAAGCTAAGGCAGTAGAACCAAATGAAACCGAATATATCACAGATATATCTTCTTCAAAAAAAACATACATAGTAGGGCTCTCAACACAAGAGTTTAATTCAGATGAAAAACCTTCGTCGTCTAAAGAACAGTTAATAAAGAAAACATCTAATTCAAAATCTGCAAACACATCATTAGAGCTCCAACCTTCATTTTCTTCCGAAATAGAATTCCCAGCAGAAGACAATAAAATTAAATTATCAGACTCAGAAGATAAATCTGATGATAAAACATTGAAAGAAAAATATTCTTCTGTGGATCCTTTATATTCTGGAATGAAAATATCAGATGAAGTATCGAAACTCAATACATTCAGTAAATCCAAAAATAGTGCCGATGTTAAAAAACTATTGAAAGAAAAAAAACCTGCCTTAAGATCATCAACACCTAGGGGTTGTAAGAGAGATACTGTTGAAACAAAGGAAACATTTGTGAAGAAAAGAACGACGAAAGCATCTGCAAAAAAAATTAAGTTTATGGACAAAAATTCGTCTAATGAGGAAGAAACAATTGATTCATCTTTTGAGACTTGCAAATCTGAATCATTATCAATTCAACAGGATGAAGAAATGCTTTCGCATAAAAAACCTACAGAAAAACAGTATTTTAGTAAAACATCTGTAGAAGAAACCTCCATTCAAACAACGTGTAAAACAGAGGAAATTGCTCATAGTTTACCTATTCTAAAGTCACAACCTGAAGTGTTATCGAATTTAAAACCATGTGAATCTGTAAAATCAGATTCTGATGTAATAACTAATCCACAAGGTAATACAATGAGCTTAGTTCAGTCTACTGAGTCAACAAATATTCAGGTACCAGTTAACTTAGAATTGGAAGATGCAAATCCAGTCTCAGAATCGACTGATTCGAAACCTCGGAGTTCTTTCAGTAAGGCATCGTTAGCTTGTTTCGACTTCAATGAGGAAGAAGATATTCTTACATCTATAGCAAATTTTAAAAAAACATATGTTTCACCGGAAAAAAATTACAATTTTGGTCTGGATAGTCGACCAAAGACGCCTGACATGCAAAAACTTGAATTGGAAATGAAAGATAAACAACTATCAGCAGATATTGAATCCCTGTTGAAAACAACTACCCTAACAGCAAATCTAGCATCTTCTTCTACTGCTTCAGTCAGTAATAGACCTTTTTCTAATGAAGTTCGGGGATTGCCCATCAAAGAACGAGGAAAGCGAATTTTCAAATCCAGAAACAGACTTCGAGTTGAAAGTTGTCCTTCTGTTTCAACCACATCAACAACAGAAGTAAAATCTGTGAGTTCATCTCTTTTAGACATCAACCAACAAAATATAACCCCAATTGAAATAAGTAAAAGAGTCACACAAACACAAGATATAAAAAAACAAGACCCAGCTAAAGAAAACTTAATAGCTTCCCATGTTGAATCTAATGTTGATGCGATAATAGAAATCCAAAAAAAAACAATGGATGATAAAGTCACAAATTCCGAGGAGGAAATAATTGGGCGTATTGTGTTTTCACCAGCAGAAGTTTATGCTACTTCAAATGAAGAGGTTTTGAAGGAAACTGTACAAATACGTGAGAGTCTTGTTTCTTCTAGTGGCATGGAAATCAACTCAGAATCTTTATTAATAAACAATGAATTCGTAGAAGAGTGTACAAATAACATTATTAGAGACGAAACCAGAGCAAAAGAACACAATTTTGAAAATCCTACGTTTTCCTGCGAGACAGAAGAAAAAGATGATGAACCAAACCAGAATTTATTTGCTTCTTATATTGAAACAGCTTGTGATGAGAGCAAAGTTCTTAATAACGAAGTGAGGAATCAAGAGTGTTATTCGTTGAGTGGGGAAATTAGTAAACATGTCGATCAGAATGAGACAGAGGCGTTTATCGAAGATTTGAAGCAAGACGATGCTCAGGAAAACAAAACTTTTGACTCATCAATTGTTAATGAAGAAATTCATATGAAATTTGTCGATAAGTTTGAAAATATAGACAGTAAATCCAAAGATGAAAAAGATAATTTCGTAGAAGATAGTGGCAACGCTTACGAGGGAGAAAATATGGAACCTGTTTCTGATAAAGAAATGTCTGTTGATGAAGAAATTGGCAAAGCAAACGATTCTAATTGTGAATCACCATTTGAGTATGAATTAGTAACGACGGAAGTATCAACTATTATTGATCATAATTCAAATGAAGAACAAAATTTGGAAAATGCTAAAGAGTCGTCAACTGAAGTATCAGAAGAAGTCGTATCGTGCTGTGACGATGGAACATTTTTAAATGAAATGATTATTGCTGATGTCACAGAGTCTCAAAGCTCAGTAATAGAAAATGAAATAGACAATCCCAATGTTACTTTAAAAGATGTTGAAACAGAATCCGGTCTAATCGAAAACGCTACTGATGAATCGAATTCTTGCTCAATTAATGGAAATAACGCAAAAATATATGCCAACGAAGAAAACGATATCCATGTATCAAATGTGGAAGAAGAAATATTGCAAACTGAAATAGAACACGCGGAGGCCTCTAGCGATGACTCCAGTTCAATAATATCAGATGCTGAGGCCGAATTTGGTTCCCCGACCTCAATGTTAGAGGAAGAACGAGTACTTACTAGAGCAAGATCAGGTAGTGAAACGCCAGCTACAATTGCTGAAGGAAAAGCACACAGAACACTCAAGAAATCTCGTAAAATACGCAATCAATTACAAAACTCGCTTAAAGAGAATAAGTTTATAATTCAATCACTACAATGTGATACTCAAGAAAGCACATCAAATGATATTGTAAATGAATTAGTTTATGATGCAAACAAATATCAGGGTGATGTAAAAGAATGCCTTATAGAGCCAAAACTATTTGGGGTCCCAAAAAATTCTTTTTCTAATGCACCACTTGAAAAAGAATTAATTGAAAAAGAAACAGAATCAGAAACACAAGAAAATAATGAATTACTAGGAAAAAATAAAGAAAGTCTACCAGACAATGAAAAGGACATTGTGGATTCAAATTATGAAAACTCTGATTCATCTGAAGAAGATGAAGAAGAAATTTGTTCTCCTCCTATTGAACCTCTTCTAGATGATGACACAGAAGCGGAAACTATTGAAAACTACTCAACTACAACCAGCTTATCGAAAAGTGAGGGCGGACCACAAGCTGATTATGAAGTCCCAACAACCAGTGATATTGCGCCGGAGGTCCATCGCGATCTTTTGGATAAATCTGAAACTAAATGTAAAATCTCAGAAGAACATAATTCGGAAATTACGAACACAGCGAAAGATGAGTCTAGCGCAGACCTGAGCGAAAAGCAATCTGATTCTTACTACACTATCACAAAAAAATCTGATACTATAATAAAACTAAATAAACATAAAGAAAAATTGACAAATGAAATAGTTGTCAAAGGTTGGAAAGAAACTAGCGTAGATGTACGAAAATCTGAATTGGCCGGCGAAGAGTTAAGCGCGGCCGAAGCTTTGCTTCTTATTCCTAATCAACCAACAAATATGTTAGAAAATTCAACTGATCTCATAAATAGACCTGTGGATTTGGCGGACTCCATAGCTGAAGTTGAAAATCCGCAGGGTCTTTTGGCTGAAGAAGAAATAAAAGAGGAAATTCTTGAATGTAGTGAACCACTCCCTAGTCAGGATTTAGAACTAGACACGAAGGGCCATACCCCAAAAGAACTAGTTCGAAGAAAAAGACGTTCTCACATGAAAGTGACACCACGTAAACGTATCATTAATGCAATTAAACTAGGAGAAAATCAAGAAGAATCACATATTGAAACTAAAGTTGCGAAACTAACAAATTCTCCAAAGAACTCTGGTTCGATATGGGTTAGATCGTCTGAAAATCCCGAACAACAGAATAAATCTTTTGCAGAACAGTACGAAGATAATTTTGTTCTGAAGTATATGAAGGAACAATTGTTAGAGGAAATGGAGTCAGTTGAATCGGCCAAAATGAACACTGAAGACTCAAAGAAGTCAGTCAATCTTTCTGAAAAACAAACTCTTGAAAAGGTTCATATAACTGTTGATATTTCAAACCCACTTTCATCTCAAATTGCAACAATTCTTGGTACAAATCGACCTTCGTCTACTGAAGTACCAATCCGAAGCGGTGTTAAAAAGCGAAAACAGAGCGTGGAAGACGATATTCCCTCGTTTATAATAAAAAGACCGTGTCCTAAAACTATTGCCGAAGAGGAAGCAGCAGATAGAGAAACAATTGCTCAAATACAGAACCTCTGTCCCCAAGTAGAAATAACGCGAAAATCATCTAAAGACGATCAAAGCTTGTCAACAACAACGTCACAGCAAGCTACAACTAAACCCCAAATAATAAATCAACAAATTTTGCGAGCAGGAAATAGCCAACCATTAATTACAGTTACAGCTAAGGGCAATAAGCCTGAAGAAGGAATATTCGATATTTCTAATATGCCAATTGTTCTGTCCAACGAGAAAATTGTAAATGAAAAGGTACATCTTGTGATTACTCCAACAACGAATCCACAAATAATAAAACAATTTCAAAACCAGCATCAACCACAGCTATCGAATTCAGGAACAAATGCAAGCATTTTCTCTGGAAACACTACAGCAAATGTGCCAAAACCTGGCATTCCTGTACGCAGGACATCTTGTGTTCGGACTAAACGTACACCATCAAGACAACAATTGCCAGAACAACAACTAATTTCAGAAATTCAAAATTTCGAGCAAGAAAATTATCAACAACCAATCAGTGGTCAACAACAACCACATCAGCAGCAAGAATATGTTCATCCACATCAGCAACTACAACAACATCAGCAACAGATACAAGAGGAACATAATAAGTTGCAGCAGCAACAGCAGAACCAACAAGGACAGGTGCAGCCACAGAATCAATTTCAACAGCAATTGCAACAACAGCAGTTTCAGCATCAACACCAGAATCAAATTCAACAACAGCTTCAAGAAGAACAAAATATTTTATTTCAACAACATCATCAGCTATTGCTGCAACAACAACTACAGTTACAACAACATCAACAACAACTTCATAACCAACATCAACTTATAACTAATGAAAAGGCATCTCAATCGAATCTTTCCGAAAAACAGATAGGGATCGATAATCGTGGTAATAAGTATGTTATTATAAGAAATCCATCAAATACTGTTGTAATGGCAAATAGCCCTGAGCCATGCAAGGTTCCACAACAACGAGCTCCAGTGACAACCGAATCGTGCGATCAGAGTATACAGCGGAAGCAAAGGCAAAAGAAGCAATCTCCTCTTACAGTTCAAACAGGAACTCCATCAAAATCTCCACTGCCCGCAATGCAGCCTCTACCTGTTACATCGCCTCCACCACATATTTTGTCTATAACATCAACACAAACCAACCAACCACAGCAATATTTCAAAGATCAACACATTACTTCGCCCATTATGCCTGGGACGCTAGCAGCAACAACGAAACCCAAAGGCAGAGGACGAGGCCGTCCACCTAAGAATAAAACAGAAACCGTTTCATCGAATAAGCAGAGCACGAGCAATAATGTTAAAGTTAACGCGAACGGAAGGCGTTCGACTGGTAGGATTTGCGAGCCACCTCGTCAGCGTTCATCGCGGTCGCTGGCGGTGACAACATCTTCCGAAATTCATCAAACGGTTATGTCGTCCGCACCGGTATATCCAGGAAACCAACAGCAGACGCAATCAGTCGGTTTTATGGTCAATCCGCAATTCAATTCGATTCCAGTTGGTTCTTCATCAAATGTTCGCGCCAATAATGATTCTTATCAGACGCAGACATTAGGCCTGAGTCCACAGTCAAGACCACCAAATGCACCCGAAATATCAATTGAGACATCTGAGGCAAGATAGTAATTTATATATTTTTGCATTTTTTTAATTAATATTTATTTCAGGTGTCTGGCGGTGGTTACGCAGTACCTTCACATCAAGTGCCAGGATACCCGCAGACATATTTGCTGTGCGAACTAATTGGCAATAAATACAAAGAAGTTTTTTCCAAACCTCTTTACTTGTCTCCGGATCGAACGAGATTCTTGGAGGTACCCGATGAACTGGTTACTGAAGAACATACAAAATTGTCGGACTCTAGGCGAGAACCGAATCCAAATGCTTTAAAATTAGTTTCTGACGGGACGCCACATATTTTGCAATCGAGATTAATAGAGATTAATTCAGAAAATATGGTGAACCAAAATGAAAGCAATGGTCAACAGAATGAGGTGCTTATGCAAAAACACCAACAGCTTTCAGTGGAAGACCAAGCTTCAGCATTATTATGCTTACAGGAACAATTGACACAGGAGCAACTTGTGCAAGAACGACTTGTTCAAGATCAGCTTGTACAGGAGCAGCTGGTCCAGGAGCAGTTCGTCGAGGAACATTTCGTACAGGAACAATTTGTGCAAGAACAGTTTGTTCAAGAGCAATTTGTACAAGAACAATTTGTGCAAGAACAATTTGGGCAAGAGCAATTCATTCAGGAACAGTTTGTTCAAGAGCAATTTGTACCAGAACAGTTTGTTCAGGAACAGTTCAATTTGCAACCACAACACTTTTCCTTGCAGTTGGCTAGATTTGAAACAGGTGAGGTTATTGAAGATGCGGAAAGAGGACAAATGATGCTAGTGACTACTGGAACCCATAACATGATTTTAGATGACAAGTCTTTCTTTGAATTTACTGGCGAAAAGAAAATTGACTTTTATAACGCAGAAAAGGATACGTATATTTTAACACCGCAAGTAATAAGTAGCCTACTACATCATTATGCGTTAGGGCATATCACATCAGTACCAGCGATGAATACGGAAATCGGAGATCAGCAAGAAGTATCAATAGCTGATGTTATTCAAAATGCAGATTCGTCGACAAATATTCTTGAAGTAGCATTAGATGAATCGGGATTGTATTCAGAAGAGCAGTATATGAATACTAGTCAAATGATTCACATAGAAACACCCGAAGGTATGCAATTGATTGGAACAGCTGCAGAGAATGCTGATTTGATTTTTCATCACATGTCTAAAGCAAATACAAATGAAACAAACGTTCTTCTTAATCAAGCCCCAAAGATGTCTGCAGTGGAAACTCCTTCAGACAAAAGTAAACGAAGATTCGAAACAAAACCTTCAACTCCTGCCACTTTGGAAGATTGTCTCAATGTTATTGGAGTTCCCATCCAATCGCCTAATGTACCAACGTCACTTGAGTTGCCTGCATCTGTTACCAACCCTGCTATAGTGGCCAAAACACGAACACCAACTCCAGGTACAATCGCTATGAATGAGATAATTGCCACTGGTCTGTGTCATCATCCTGATATAACTTCCTTGCCATCAATGAGCTCAAAAGACCAAGAACTTAGCTATGAGTTCTTCCAGTCAAATACTGAAGCACACGATGATAAGGATCAGGTGAACGAAGAATCTGTTGTGACTGAGATGGGTGAATATGCTGTCGTGACAAGCAGTGCGAGTTTTGATGATCCAGGTAGATAATATCCACTTATGTTCTTCGAGTAGGATGCACCTCGCTGGAGCCTACTTAGTTAGGTTTTAAGCGTGATCTTTCGAAGAATAATAGAAAAACTCAAGCCGATACATTTGTGTGCAACAAAAGTCAAAAACTCGTCGAAGACAACAATTTCGACCATATTTTAGATACATGTTTATGTACTCCATAGAACTTAGTTAATTTTAACACCGCAGTTTGCTACTTGAATTAAAATCTGGATTTTATTCAATTGCGAAGAAGTTTGTGAGAAAGAAAGAAATATTTTAGCAGCTAAGTAATTTAAAGTTTTGAAAGCCGCATATTATATTAAAATATTCGTATTAATAGCCTTTTCTTTCCTAATCTGCAAAAATATTACGAAAACTTTACAGTTCGGCGCATCCAAAAATGATTGAAAATAGAAAAAAAGAAACATTCATTAAGTAAATATTAAGCAAAAAATATTAATATTTTTATTGTGTAGATAATAAGAAAATATATGCATCCTTATACATAATTAAACGAAATATAATACATAACATTATAACATATATATAATTATATTTTTCTTTCTTGCGACCATATAATAAAACTTAGGTGTTGTCACAACATGTTATTAATGTTGTCCCTATAAATCCAAATCTGAATTTTTTTGCTCTGAAAAATTTAAATTTGAAATTATAAATGGAAAACACCATACGAGAATCGGATATACGTACATCAACACGACGCACGGTGTGGGAATGCGCTCATCTAGCGGAATTGAATTAATAGCGCTTACAATTATAACTTTTTGAAGGTTTTTTTTTAATATAGTTCACACTAGGTATTCGTCACGAAATCTATGTAAGATGAACTAAACTTAGCAAAAATTGCGTATTGACAAAGGCCCTCACTAAATAACTTTTTGATAATTCTTTTTTTGCAAGATTAATTATAAATACATATGTGAATAATGAATTTTAACAACAATTATTAATATACTTCGTAAAATTTTTGATTTATAGAGCTCTGAAAGTACACGTTTTTTGCAATTTGGTAGACCCTTCTTAAAAAATTAATTTCGCTCAGAAAAAAGGCTTCTTCATTTTTTTTAAATAAAGGGTTTTCCAATAAGGACTTGCCAACTTTTTTTTAAATAAAATGAAAACCATTTGAGATATTTCAAAAAATTTATTATCGGCTTGAAGTACAATCAAAACATTTATGAATGGAACTCGACTTCGTTCATATGACCACCGCGGGCATGTTTGCAGCGGTTGATTCGTTGGGCCCAATTTTCGATGACTCGGCCAGACATTTCGACCGAAACGGCCGCTATTTCGCGTTCAATGTTGGCTCTGAGCTCTTACAACGTCGTCGGCTTGTTGGCATAAACCAATGACTTAACGTAGCCCCAAAGAAAATAGTCTAGAGGCGTTAAATCGCACGAACGAGGCGCCCAATCGACTGGCCCATTTCTTGAGATAACGCTCATCAAACTTACTCTTCAATAAATCGATTGTAAGGTGTGCTGTGTGGCTTGTGGCACCATCCTGTTGAAACCACATGTCCATATCGGGAACGGCCTGTTTTCCCGAAACTCAGTTGCCCGTGGCACGTTTGCCCGAAAAATTTGTAATACTTTTTAAATACGGAAATATACCTTTCGGGATTGCCAGTACCTTATTTAAAAGTATTAATTAGTATTTTTGAAGAATATTTTTCTAAATTAATATTATTTGACAAAATATCGATTTTTTTGAAAATATTTTTTAAAATTTTTGGCCAATCAAAAATTAGCATGACGATGAACAAAAATGTCAAGTTTAAAAAGAAATTTAAGCTAGAAAAAAATTTTAAAAAAATCTGTAAAGTTACCTTATATTAGTTAAAAAAAAATATTTATTTACGCTTAAAAGGCAATTTAAGCGTTTTTGCCAATTTTTATCTTATTAAGGATTCAAAATTGCCAAAACACCTAAAAGCCATTTTAAGCGTTTTTTTATTTTCGTGCTCAAAAACCTTTTTGGAAATTTTTGACCCAAAACGCTTAAAATACATTTTAAGCGTAAAAGGAAAAAATTCCTAAAACGCTTAAAACCCCATAGAAAGGGTCCCGTCCCATACTACCACAAACTAAAATGAAAACAAGGTTTAATATCTCTCAGCGAATTGCTTAAGGAGGTCTTACCTCCACGGAGTTCTGATAAGAACTGATTTTATTCGTTTAGTTTAGTTAGTTTTTATTGAACATAATATATATATAATTTGGCTTATAACTAATATGATACTATGATAAATTTACATTTGTTGGCACATAAGGGGCCTAACGTTATACAATGTCTTAAGTTTAACAAATTATAGATATATAAATTACATGTCAAACAAATTTAATTTAAGTCGGTTGACTTAATCGTCCTCAGGGTGTTCATTCCCGGTTGTCAATGGTGTTTTTGGTGTAGGTTGGGGGAAGTGGCGTTCAGCCGCGGTAGAAGGCTGACCCAATGTCAGCGTAGAACGAGACTGCTTCCTCATTGTCCATGATTATGTCGTCATCAAGTGTTTCCATCACACTGAGGTACCTTGGCTCTGGATGTCGTTGTTCAGTGGTCATCCTTCTCATTAGTTTATTCGGGTGGTCGATGATGTTCCGTACTAGTCTCTTCGCTGAATTGACTAGGTATTTGTCCAGCGGGATTATGTTGGCTTCAGAGTAGAGATGTTCGTTCCTGTAGTGTTTCCGCCGCTGCCGGTCGAAGTACAGGCCAGTGCAAATTCTGAGAATCTTCCTTTCGAATACTTGAAGCTCCTTCATGGCTGTCTTCGAGATTGAAAACCAGACTGGGAAGGAGTAGCTGATGACTAGTCGTAAGAGCTGCTTGTAGATCAGTAACTTCGTTGGTTGACTTAGTCCTGTTCTTTTCTTCATCAATGGGTGTAGGCGGTAGTGGATCCGTCAGGGAGTCTCAAGACCAGGTTTCTGCAATTGGCTGCGGTGCGGATACCTCTACCAGTTGTAGGCCTCCTGAAGCAGACAAGTTCCGATTTGGAAATGTTGATCCGGATGCCCCATTTCTTGTAGAAATTGAAGAGTCTGCTGATGTGGGCCTCTACTCTTCGGACAGCGATAAGCGGTGACATTGACGATGCATAGGTGAGCGAGTCATCAGCATATAGCAGGTTCTCCAATTGGGATAGGTTGGTCGGATGTCATCAGGCTGTAGAGGAAGGGGCCAAGTTTTGAGCCTTGGGCGACTCCGGCTCTGATGTTCTTCATGTTTGATTTACAGTTGTCTAGTTGTACAAAAAATTTCCTGAAAGAAAGAAAAGAAAAAAGAATTTTTATAAGTGGCGGAGGTACCTGTAATAGATGAAGCTTATGTATAAGGGCTTCTATCCAAACGCTATCAAATGCTTTCTCAACATCCAGAAAGCAACCGACGGTGACACGATGACTGTTGAGGGAGGTGGTGATGTCGTTTTGGAACTTCAGCAGCGGATGCAGCGTTGAGTGTTTTTCTCGAAAGCCAAACTGCATGTCAGGGATGATGGAGTTTTCACTGCAGAATTTCTTCAGTCTCCGGAGGATTACTTCTTCCAGTAATTTGCTGATATTGTTGAGAAGTGATATTGGCCTGTAGTTGGATACTAGGTTGGAAGCACCTTTCTTTGGGATTGCCACAATCTTCGCTGTTTTCCACGTCCGGGGAAAATAACAGTTGTTGATGCAGTTGTTGAGGATGATTGTGAGGAAAATCGTTACTGCTTGTGGAAACCTTTTCAGTATGTAATTGGAGACACCATCTGGTCCAGCTGATTTTTTTGGCTTGGAATTGCCGATGATCTCTGCTACCTCCTCTAGATTGCATAGATGTGGATTATCGGTGGGATCACTTGCTAGATTGGTGTCATCGAAACTGATTATATCCGGATTTGGCTGTAGGGTCTGCTGAATTGATGCCTCTACTTCTTGTAGGAACGTTGGATCAGTAGGTGGGTTCGGCTTGAAGTTTCCTTCGAAGTAGTCGGCGAACGCTTCCACCTTGTCCTGCACTGAGGTTGCTTCAATGTTGTTGCTGATGATGGATTCTGGCATCTGTGGCTGTTTTCCAATGATCCTATTGTTGTTTTTGAAGGCATCAGGTCCTGGCTTAATTGCTTGCAATCTTCTCTGGTACTGGATATTGTTGTGGTGTTGAATAAAGTTCCGGAACATGATGTTGACTTGCTTTAGCTCATTCCAAACTGTCTGGTAGTTGATGTTTGTTGTATTTAGCTCGCTTTGATGGATCCGCTGGAGTCGTTTTCTTAGCCGCTGTCTGTGAGCATACATATTCTAGATGTACTCAGGAAGATGCTGATACCTGTCCTTTGACGTCCTAGGGTGCTTTTGCTTCTCCAGGGCGTCAGATACGGCATGTTGGAGGTTGTCAATAGCTGCGTCGATTTCGGTATCCAGCAGATTCCTGTTTGAAGGTGGAAGAGTAATGCTGTCTTCGATGTCCCTGTGAAGTTTTTCAATATCCAGCCGTCTGAAGTTGATTAAGTTCTCAGGAGCTTCTGTCGTAAGGAGTATGGGTTGGTTGAGGTTGATGGAAAGTTGAACAGCTTCATGGTCTGAGTCGCAGTACAGATATAACTCCGGATTGCCGGAATATGTACTAGGTTGGAGGAAGCCAGGAAGAAGTCCAGCGTCGAAGGCGTTCTAGGGAAAGTGGGTTTCGGCTGGGATATAACCACCAGAGAATGTTCGTTGCTGTTCAGTTCCATCCAGTCTACGATTGCTTTGCCTTCACTGCTGATTTTTGTGTCTAACCAAAGGTGATGTCTCGCATTGAAATCACCGCCAATGATGCCATAGGTACTTTGCTTCAGGATTCCGTTGAGGATGAGCAGGTCACTTTGTATGTTTCTTGCAGAGGATGAGCACTTGAAGTAAGTACTGATGACTGTAAGGGTCTCACCTCTTCCCAGGGTCATCGTGATGGCAGTGGCTTCGCTAGTCTGTAGTCCGGGGACGATGACTTCTGTTGTATTGGGGGAGAATTTGTCTTTTATGAAGACTGCTGTTCCAACGCGGTCCTCGTTTTTGTCTTGCCGGTACGTTTTGAATCCTTTGATGTTGATGTTGTTTCGTTTAGTGACGTTTGTCTCGCTGATGAGGGCAATATCTGGGGTGTTGTTCTTCATGAATAGATTGACGTCCTCTTATCTAGGCTGTATAATGAATTAACATTATACGTCAGGATGCGGAGTTTCTTCAATGGCATATTTCGAAGACGAAGGCGGCCAAGACCGCGGATTTGTCTTTATCACTAAGTTGGTTGTAGTTGGATGGGACGGCATTCCGGGCTTTATCCATGATGGAGATGAGGTTGGACCCGAGGAGTCGCTGGACTTCACTGTTGAGGTTCATGGATGGGGAAGTTGCTGAAGTTTTGGATGGTTTGACAGGCGCTGTCTTCACAGGGATGGTTTTGGCTGGGGTTCTTGGCTGCTGTTGATGCTGCGTTTTCGTTAATGATGGTCTGGGTGTTGAATTCTGTCTGGCCATTGCTGCGTAGCTAACAGCTGGACGGGTTACCACACAGGCTGACTTAGCGGCGAACTGTTTGTACGCCATCTTCTCTGCAATCACTTTGTTCCTCTCTGTTAAGCGTTAATGATGGTCTGGGTGTTGAATTCTGTCTGGCCATTGCTGCGTAGCTAACAGCTGGACGGGTTACCACACAGGCTGACTTAGCGGCGAACTGTTTGTACGCCTTCTTCTCTGCAATCACTTTGTTCCTCTCTGTTAAGCGGGCCTTTAGAGTGGGGCAGCCCTTGAAGCTCGCCAGATGTCCTTTCTGGCAGTTGGCACACCATACGTCAAGTCCTGTGTTCTCCTTTCGCTTGCATTGTCCGGGCTCGTGGTCTTCTTTGCACTTGACGCACACGTATTGGCGGCCACAGTTGGTGGCTACGTGTCCGAAGCGCTGGCTGTTTCGGCACTGGACGATGTCGTTGGATTTTAGTCGCTCCCAATGAACCCTCTGGTTCATTAATAGGGTCTTTGAGCACACCTCGTTGATATCACACGTCTTTGAAACTTCAAGGACAAAGTTGTTGTAATGCTTTGTCTTGGCCTTCTTGGATTTGAAGTGCGTCACTGTGATTATTGGGAGTCCCTCGATGCGGAGCTCATCTTCGACTTCTATGGCTGAGCAGGTAAAATGGATACCTTTCAGTAGAAGGAGGTTCTTCCTGTCTTCCCTTGGCGTGAACGAGTTGAACTGTATCTTCATGGTTTGAGGTACTTCTTGATGGCTTCGAATGATGTTCTGTCCTGGGCGTTGATGATGGTGGTCTTCGTGCTCCTGTTTTTGAATGTCACCGATATGTTGCTCGCTTTGCAGTGTCTCCTTATTTCGGCGATACTTCCGGAGAAACAAAATATCGGGGGCATTCCAGGTCCCTTGCTTGGGTTGACGGCAGCTGTGGCATTGGTTGTCTTCAGGGTCTGAGTAGGAGCAGGATTAGAGGCTGCTACTGCTTTGATGGCGACTGATGATGTTGATGCTGTTGCGGCTTGGCTGGCGTTTGTTTCTTTGTCTGGGTTGGAGGGATCTTCGTTGGCTCTTCGTCCAATTGGGGACGCTTGGTTGTGATGCCTTTTTGTAAAGATTTTCCGGTTTTACGTGGTCTCTTCTGACCAGGTAAAGGTGAATCACTGAAGTCGTCTTCTGAGCTCACAATCGATGTCTGGCTGGGTGGAAGCGCTTCGCTTATGATCTCCTTTTCTTTAGCGCTCACTTCCGAGCCCTCTTCTGCTTCTTCGTCACTAGATGAATCACTGTTAGAAGAATCTTCTATCTCCATACTGTCATCTTCTTCGGTGTCTTCTTCATTTACTTTGTTTGGAATGACAACAAACTTGCTAATTGTCTCGCTGAGCCTCGGTCCATAATCGGGACCTAGGTGGGTGACTATCCTGGTCAGTAATGCTTCAAACGAAGCAAATGCTGCCTCCGGATTAAATGGCTCACCCATTTCCGGCTTTAATTTCACTTTTATTAGCACGGATTAGCTAAGCACAACACTATTTTAATAAAAACTATTGTTACGCGCACTAATCCACATTAATCACTTTGTTTTTGTTTGTTTCGGGATTATCCCTTTCCTTGCTGTCGGTAATAAATCCAGGTAGCCCGCAGGTATACCTGAGTTTTAACCTTTTTTAGTTTAGGGGTAGATTTTAATTAAATTAAATTTCTTCCGCTATCCGTGTGTACGTTATCACTGCACTGCACAGAATGAATGTGATGAACTGATTTTATTCCGGAATTACTACTGCTTAAATACAACTTTTGGTCGGCAAATTGTTACATTCGTTCTTGTTGATTCTCATGATTTAGTGTAACCAAAACTAAATGTATTTTAATATGGAAAGTTGTATGACGATGATGCCGAAGTATGATTTCGGTGATAATCACAGTGAATACGTGGAAAATGAATGCTGCAATTGTGTGCCAATAAGCCTAGAACGTTGCAGAAATAATTATAAGCAAAAAAAATTTCTCTTAAGGTATAAAAATGATGGTAAAGAGATGTAATTTTTTCATTAACTTTGATTAAGAAACTTTAATCCAAGAAAAGAATTCTGTGCAAGAAGATTGTAATAAAAACTACCAAACGATAAAAAGAATCTTTGCATACACCCAAACTCGCACCTACCCCAATTCCTATAATGTGACAAGCAGGGGGGTTGCAGGGGGGCAGCATGCCCCCCCCGATACATACCTCAACTTGACACAAGAAAAGACTTTTGTACAATAAAACTAATAAAAACTCCGAAATGATAAAAAGCAGCATTGCATAGACCAAAGCTCGCACCTACCCATATTCCTATAGTGTGCCAAGCAGGGGGGTTGCAGGAGGGCAGCATGCCCCCCCATGCATACCTCATGAGTACCACGCGAGGTACTTTTGGTTAAGAAAGACTTTTTTACAAGAAAACTGTTGTAATAGGCGCCTGCCTGGCGACTTGACATACCCTAAGCGGAGCAACGGAGTTGCGTGAGCGCACTGATCTCTATAATACACTGGATAGTGTATTCCCTACAAAGTATAACAGTTTTTTTTGACTCCAATTGAAGATGACATTTGGGAAGGCAGCTTCACTTTTTGACATCTTCCGAGTACAAAAAAAATCATTTTGACGTAAGAATTTTATCTGTGGAAACAAAATAAAACTGATAGCTGAGATTTTCAAGCTCCTTATTAGAATAAATTAAGCCATTTAAAATAGAAAGTTTTATTATATTTTTATGAAATGTAAAAAGTGTATTGATGACATTAACTCCTGTTTAAATAAATAATAACAGTATGTTTCTTTTTTTCTTATTTTTAAGCAAATAAAAAGCACACAAATTGAAATACGTTGGTTCTTAATTCATGGTAGCCGCTGTTTCTGTTGACGGTGCTGTTGCTGTTCTAATCTCTTTCTCGCTTCACACTTATCGGACCGCAGCCATCTTCGATGGTGCCTAGAGAAACGGAGCTTGCTTCTGGAATTTGTAACACCACTACCAGGATGAAACAGTGCATGTCTTTGTTTCTTTTTTGATGGCACTCTCGAAGATGTCAGTGGATTGCAGTAGACCGATAGCTATTGCACCTGGTATGCTAGCCACACTACCAGTTGCTTTATTTTTGTATGCATTATGAACGGGAATTTGCATAATTCACAGGAGTTTGTTTCAGAAGCGGTCAGCCATTTGCTGATGGCAGGTTTGATAGACGTATTTAAGGCTACCTGAACAGTAGCATGGTGTAAGAAGTGCTTTTTGTGAGTCGCTTTCGCAGTGGCATATTGGAAATATGTATATGTGTACTACTTCTTGAAGCTTGATTACTGCTGGAGCTAAATCTGACAACGTTGGTGTCCGGTGCCGGTACTCCTGTCCACATTTTTGATATCCGATGATTTCCCAACATCGCATTTTCTTGGATTTCTCTGAAAAAAATTTCACGAAAATACTTTTACATTTAGGTACCTATTTACTTTTTTTAAGGGTGATTCTTTTTCAACAAATTTTGATACTCGTTTTAAGAGAATCAGTAATTACTGATTCCAAAAAAGTACCAACCATCACTGTACGGCTTACAGTTGGTCAGTTTTCTTCATGATGGCAAAAATTAAGAAAATTGAAAAAGCTTTTGGGGTGTATCTAGCCAATGGCAAATCGTACAGAGATGAATGATACCTTTTTGGAATCAGCAGTTAATGCTGTTAAAATAAGCATTAAAATATTTTACTCAAGAGTTTTAATGAGAAAAAGCACTCTTAAAATACGCATACAAGTTCCAATATGCGAGTTCCAAAAGTAAATTTTTTTTAATGGTGGTTCTTTTTTAACAAATTTTGATACTCGTTTTGAAAGCATCAATTGCTGATTCAGTTCCATCCAGTCTACGATTGCTTTGCCTTCACTGCTGATTTTTGTGTCTAACCAAAGGTGATGTCTCGCATTGAAATCACCGCCAATGATGCCATAGGTACTTTGCTTCAGGATTCCGTTGAGGATGAGCAGGTCACTTTGTATGTTTCTTGCAGAGGATGAGCACTTGAAGTAAGTACTGATGACTGTAAGGGTCTCACCTCTTCCCAGGGTCATCGTGATGGCAGTGGCTTCGCTAGTCTGTAGTCCGGGGACGATGACTTCTGTTGTATTGGGGGAGAATTTGTCTTTTATGAAGACTGCTGTTCCAACGCGGTCCTCGTTTTTGTCTTGCCGGCACGTTTTGAATCCTTTGATGTTGATGTTGTTTCGTTTAGTGACGTTTGTCTCGCTGATGAGGGCAATATCTGGGGTGTTGTTCTTCATGAATAGATTGACGTCCTCTTATCTAGGCTGTATAATGAATTAACATTATACGTCAGGATGCGGAGTTTCTTCAATGGCATATTTCGAAGACGAAGGCGGCCAAGACCGCGGATTTGTCTTTATCACTAAGTTGGTTGTAGTTGGATGGGACGGCATTCCGGGCTTTATCCATGATGGAGATGAGGTTGGACCCGAGGAGTCGCTGGACTTCACTGTTGAGGTTCATGGAGGGGAAGTTGCTGAAGTTTTGGATGGTTTGACAGGCGCTGTCTTCACAGGGATGGTTTTGGCTGGGGTTCTTGGCTGCTGTTGATGCTGCGTTTTCGTTAATGATGGTCTGGGTGTTGAATTCTGTCTGGCCATTGCTGCGTAGCTAACAGCTGGACGGGTTACCACACAGGCTGACTTAGCGGCGAACTGTTTGTACGCCATCTTCTCTGCAATCACTTTGTTCCTCTCTGTTAAGCGTTAATGATGGTCTGGGTGTTGAATTCTGTCTGGCCATTGCTGCGTAGCTAACAGCTGGACGGGTTACCACACAGGCTGACTTAGCGGCGAACTGTTTGTACACCTTCTTCTCTGCAATCACTTTGTTCCTCTCTGTTAAGTGGGCCTTTAGAGTGGGGCAGCCCTTGAAGCTCGCCAGATGTCCTTTCTGGCAGTTGGCACACCATACGTCAAGTCCTGTGTTCTCCTTTCGCTTGCATTGTCCGGGCTCGTGGTCTTCTTTGCACTTGACGCACACGTATTGGCGGCCACAGTTGGTGGCTACGTGTCCGAAGCGCTGGCAGTTTCGGCACTGGACGATGTCGTTGGATTTTAGTCGCTCCCAATGAACCCTCTGGTCCATTAATAGGGTCTTTGAGCACACCTCGTTGATATCACACGTCTTTGAAACTTCAAGGACAAAGTTGTTGTAATGCTTTGTCTTGGCCTTCTTGGATTTGAAGTGCGTCACTGTGATTATTGGGAGTCCCTCGATGCGGAGCTCATCTTCGACTTCTATGGCTGAGCAGGTAAAATGGATACCTTTCAGTAGAAGGAGGTTCTAACTGTCTTCCCTTGGCGTGAACGAGTTGAACTGTATCTTCATGGTTTTGAGGTACTTCTTGATGGCTTCGAATGATGTTCTGTCCTGGGCGTTGATGATGGTGGTCTTCGTGCTCCTGTTTTTGAATGTCACCGATATGTTGCTCGCTTTGCAGTGTCTCCTTATTTCGGCGATACTTCCGGAGAAACAAAATATCGGGGGCATTCCAGGTCCCTTGCTTGGGTTGACGGCAGCTGTGGCATTGGTTGTCTTCAGGGTCTGAGTAGGAGCAGGATTAGAGGCTGCTACTGCTTTGATGGCTACTGACGATGTTGATGCTGTTGCGGCTTGGCTGGCGTTTGTTTCTTTGTCTGGGTTGGAGGGATCTTCGTTGGCTCTTCGTCCAATTGGGGACGCTTGGTTGTGATGCCTTTTTGTAAAGATTTTCCGGTTTTACGTGGTCTCTTCTGACCAGGTAAAGGTGAATCACTGAAGTCGTCTTCTGAGCTCACAATCGATGTCTGGCTGGGTGGAAGCGCTTCGCTTATCATCTCCTTTTCTTTAGCGCTCACTTCCGAGCCCTCTTCTGCTTCTTCGTCACTAGATGAATCACTGTTAGAAGAATCTTCTATCTCCATATTGTCATCTTCTTCGGTTTCTTCTTCGATGTCTTCTTCATTTACTTTGTTTGGAATGACAACAAACTTGCTAATTGTCTCGCTGAGCCTCGGTCCATAATCGGGACCTAGGTGGGTGACTATCCTTGTCAGTAATGCTTCAAACGAAGCAAATGCTGCCTCCGGATTAAATGGCTCACCCATTTCCGGCTTTAATTTCACTTTTATTAGCACGGATTAGCTAAGCACAACACTATTTTAATAAAAACTATTGTTACACGCACTAATCCACATTAATCACTTTGTTTTTGTTTGTTTCGGGATTATCCCTTTCCTTGCTGTCGGTAATAAATCCAGGTAGCCCGCAGGTATACCTGAGTTTTAACCTTTTTTAGTTTAGGGGTAGATTTTAATTTAATTAAATTTTTCCGCTATCCGTGTGTACGTTGTCACTGCACTGCACAGAATGAATGTGATGAACTGATTTTATTCCGGAATTACTACTGCTTAAATACAACTTTTGGTCGGCAAATTGTTACATTCGTTCTTGTTGATTCTCATGATTTAGTGTAACCAAAACTAAATGTATTTTAATATGGAAAGTTGTATGACGATGATGCCGAAGTATGATTTCGGTGATAATCACAGTGAATACGTGGAAAATGAATGCTGCAATTGTGTGCCAATAAGCCTAGAACGTTGCAGAAATAATTATAAGCAAAAAAAATTTCTCTTAAGGTATAAAAATGATGGTAAAGAGATGTAATTTTTTCATTAACTTTGATTAAGAAACTTTAATCCAAGAAAAGAATTCTGTGCAAGAAGATTGTAATAAAAACTACCAAACGATAAAAAGAATCTTTGCATACACCCAAACTCGCACCTACCCCAATTCCTATAATGTGACAAGCAGGGGGGTTGCAGGGGGGCAGCATGCCCCCCCCGATACATACCTCAACTTGACACAAGAAAAGACTTTTGTACAATAAAACTAATAAAAACTCCGAAATGATAAAAAGCAGCATTGCATACACCAAAGCTCGCACCTACCCATATTCCTATAGTGTGCCAAGCAGGGGGGTTGCAGGAGGGCAGCATTCCCCCCCATGCATACCTCATGAGTACCACGCGAGGTACTTTTGGTTAAGAAAGACTTTTTTACAAGAAAACTGTTGTAATAGGCGCCTGCCTGGCGACTTGACATACCCTAAGCGGAGCAACGGAGTTGCGTGAGCGCACTGATCTCTATAATACACTGGATAGTGTATTCCCTACAAAGTATAACAGTTTTTTTTGACTCCAATTGAAGATGACATTTGGGAAGGCAGCTTCACTTTTTGACATCTTCCGAGTACAAAAAAAATCATTTTGACGTAAGAATTTTATCTGTGGAAACAAAATAAAACTGATAGCTGAGATTTTCAAGCTCCTTATTAGAATAAATTAAGCCATTTAAAATAGAAAGTTTTATTATATTTTTATGAAATGTAAAAAGTGTATTGATGACATTAACTCCTGTTTAAATAAATAATAACAGTATGTTTCTTTTTTTCTTATTTTTAAGCAAATAAAAAGCACACAAATTGAAATACGTTGGTTCTTAATTCATGGTAGCCGCTGTTTCTGTTGACGGTGCTGTTGCTGTTCTAATCTCTTTCTCGCTTCACACTTATCGGACCGCAGCCATCTTCGATGGTGCCTAGAGAAACGGAGCTTGCTTCTGGAATTTGTAACACCACTACCAGGATGAAACAGTGCATGTCTTTGTTTCTTTTTTGATGGCACTCTCGAAGATGTCAGTGGATTGCAGTAGACCGATAGCTATTGCACCTGGTATGCTAGCCACACTACCAGTTGCTTTATTTTTGTATGCATTATGAACGGGAATTTGCATAATTCACAGGAGTTTGTTTCAGAAGCGGTCAGCCATTTGCTGATGGCAGGTTTGATAGACGTATTTAAGGCTACCTGAACAGTAGCATGGTGTAAGAAGTGCTTTTTGTGAGTCGCTTTCGCAGTGGCATATTGGAAATATGTATATGTGTACTACTTCTTGAAGCTTGATTACTGCTGGAGCTAAATCTGACAACGTTGGTGTCCGGTGCCGGTACTCCTGTCCACATTTTTGATATCCGATGATTTCCCAACATCGCATTTTCTTGGATTTCTCTGAAAAAAATTTCACGAAAATACTTTTACATTTAGGTACCTATTTACTTTTTTTAAGGGTGATTCTTTTTCAACAAATTTTGATACTCGTTTTAAGAGAATCAGTAATTGCTGATTCCAAAAAAGTACCAACCATCACTGTACGGCTTACAGTTGGTCAGTTTTCAGTTTTCTTCATGATGGCAAAAATTAAGAAAATTGAAAAAGCTTTTGGGGTGTATCTAGCCAATGGCAAATCGTACAGAGATGAATGATACCTTTTTGGAATCAGCAGTTAATGCTGTTAAAATAAGCATTAAAATATTTTACTCAAGAGTTTTAATGAGAAAAAGCACTCTTAAAATACGCATACAAGTTCCAATATGCGAGTTCCAAAAGTAAATTTTTTTTAATGGTGGTTCTTTTTTAACAAATTTTGATACTCGTTTTGAAAGCATCAATTGCTGATTCAGTTCCATCCAGTCTACGATTGCTTTGCCTTCACTGCTGATTTTTGTGTCTAACCAAAGGTGATGTCTCGCATTGAAATCACCGCCAATGATGCCATAGGTACTTTGCTTCAGGATTCCGTTGAGGATGAGCAGGTCACTTTGTATGTTTCTTGCAGAGGATGAGCACTTGAAGTAAGTACTGATGACTGTAAGGGTCTCACCTCTTCCCAGGGTCATCGTGATGGCAGTGGCTTCGCTAGTCTGTAGTCCGGGGACGATGACTTCTGTTGTATTGGGGGAGAATTTGTCTTTTATGAAGACTGCTGTTCCAACGCGGTCCTCGTTTTTGTCTTGCCGGCACGTTTTGAATCCTTTGATGTTGATGTTGTTTCGTTTAGTGACGTTTGTCTCGCTGATGAGGGCAATATCTGGGGTGTTGTTCTTCATGAATAGATTGACGTCCTCTTATCTAGGCTGTATAATGAATTAACATTATACGTCAGGATGCGGAGTTTCTTCAATGGCATATTTCGAAGACGAAGGCGGCCAAGACCGCGGATTTGTCTTTATCACTAAGTTGGTTGTAGTTGGATGGGACGGCATTCCGGGCTTTATCCATGATGGAGATGAGGTTGGACCCGAGGAGTCGCTGGACTTCACTGTTGAGGTTCATGGAGGGGAAGTTGCTGAAGTTTTGGATGGTTTTACAGGCGCTGTCTTCACAGGGATGGTTTTGGCTGGGGTTCTTGGCTGCTGTTGATGCTGCGTTTTCGTTAATGATGGTCTGGGTGTTGAATTCTGTCTGGCCATTGCTGCGTAGCTAACAGCTGGACGGGTTACCACACAGGCTGACTTAGCGGCGAACTGTTTGTACGCCATCTTCTCTGCAATCACTTTGTTCCTCTCTGTTAAGCGTTAATGATGGTCTGGGTGTTGAATTCTGTCTGGCCATTGCTGCGTAGCTAACAGCTGGACGGGTTACCACACAGGCTGACTTAGCGGCGAACTGTTTGTACGCCTTCTTCTCTGCAATCACTTTATTCCTCTCTGTTAAGTGGGCCTTTAGAGTGGGGCAGCCCTTGAAGCTCGCCAGATGTCCTTTCTGGCAGTTGGCACACCATACGTCAAGTCCTGTGTTCTCCTTTCGCTTGCATTGTCCGGGCTCGTGGTCTTCTTTGCACTTGACGCACACGTATTGGCGGCCACAGTTGGTGGCTACGTGTCCGAAGCGCTGGCAGTTTCGGCACTGGACGATGTCGTTGGATTTTAGTCGCTCCCAATGAACCCTCTGGTTCATTAATAGGGTCTTTGAGCACACCTCGTTGATATCACACGTCTTTGAAACTTCAACGACAAAGTTGTTGTAATGCTTTGTCTTGGCCTTCTTGGATTTGAAGTGCGTCACTGTGATTATTGGGAGTCCCTCGATGCGGAGCTCATCTTCGACTTCTATGGCTGAGCAGGTAAAATGGATACCTTTCAGTAGAAGGAGGTTCTTCCTGTCTTCCCTTGGCGTGAACGAGTTGAACTGTATCTTCATGGTTTTGAGGTACTTCTTGATGGCTTCGAATGATGTTCTGTCCTGGGCGTTGATGATGGTGGTCTTCGTGCTCCTGTTTTTGAATGTCACCGATATGTTGCTCGCTTTGCAGTGTCTCCTTATTTCGGCGATACTTCCGGAGAAACAAAATATCGGGGGCATTCCAGGTCCCTTGCTTGGGTTGACGGCAGCTGTGGCATTGGTTGTCTTCAGGGTCTGAGTAGGAGCAGGATTAGAGGCTGCTACTGCTTTGATGGCGACTGATGATGTTGATGCTGTTGCGGCTTGGCTGGCGTTTGTTTCTTTGTCTGGGTTGGAGGGATCTTCGTTGGCTCTTCGTCCAATTGGGGACGCTTGGTTGTGATGCCTTTTTGTAAAGATTTTCCGGTTTTACGTGGTCTCTTCTGACCAGGTAAAGGTGAATCACTGAAGTCGTCTTCTGAGCTCACAATCGATGTCTGGCTGGGTGGAAGCGCTTCGCTTATGATCTCCTTTTCTTTAGCGCTCACTTCCGAGCCCTCTTCTGCTTCTTCGTCACTAGATGAATCACTGTTAGAAGAATCTTCTATCTCCATACTGTCATCTTCTTCGGTGTCTTCTTCGATGTCTTCTTCATTTACTTTGTTTGGAATGACAACAAACTTGCTAATTGTCTCGCTGAGCCTCAGTCCATAATCGGGACCTAGGTGGGTGACTATCCTGGTCAGTAATGCTTCAAACGAAGCAAATGCTGCCTCCGGATTAAATGGCTCACCCATTTCCGGCTTTAATTTCACTTTTATTAGCACGGATTAGCTAAGCACAACACTATTTTAATAAAAACTATTGTTACACGCACTAATCCACATTAATCACTTTGTTTTTGTTTGTTTCGGGATTATCCCTTTCCTTGCTGTCGGTAATAAATCCAGGTAGCCCGCAGGTATACCTGAGTTTTAACCTTTTTTAGTTTAGGGGTAGATTTTAATTTAATTAAATTTTTCCGCTATCCGTGTGTACGTTGTCACTGCACTGCACAGAATGAATGTGATGAACTGATTTTATTCCGGAATTACTACTGCTTAAATACAACTTTTGGTCGGCAAATTGTTACATTCGTTCTTGTTGATTCTCATGATTTAGTGTAACCAAAACTAAATGTATTTTAATATGGAAAGTTGTATGACGATGATGCCGAAGTATGATTTCGGTGATAATCACAGTGAATACGTGGAAAATGAATGCTGCAATTGTGTGCCAATAAGCCTAGAACGTTGCAGAAATAATTATAAGCAAAAAAAATTCTCTTAATGTATAAAAATGATGGTAAAGAGATGTAATTTTTTCATTAACTTTGATTAAGAAACTTTAATCCAAGAAAAGAATTCTGTGCAAGAAGATTGTAATAAAAACTACCAAACGATAAAAAGAAACTTTGCATACACCCAAACTCGCACCTATCCCAATTCCTATAATGTGACAAGCAGGGGGGTTGCAGGGGGGCAGCATGCCCCCCCGATACATACCTCAACTTGACACAAGAAAAGACTTTTGTACAATAAAACTAATAAAAACTCCGAAATGATAAAAAGAAGCATTGCATACACCAAAGCTCGCACCTACCCATATTCCTATAGTGTGCCAAGCAGGGGGGTTGCAGGAGGGCAGCATGCCCCCCCATGCATACCTCATGAGTACCACGCGAGGTACTTTTGGTTAAGAAAGACTTTTTTACAAGAAAACTGTTGTAATAGGCGCCTGCCTGGCGACTTGACATACCCTGAGCGGAGCAACGGAGTTGCGTGAGCGCACTGATCTCTATAATACACTGGATAGTGTATTCCCTACAAAGTATAACAGTTTTTTTTGACTCCAATTGAAGATGACATTTGGGAAGGCAGCTTCACTTTTTGACATCTTCCGAGTACAAAAAAAATCATTTTGACGTAAGAATTTTATCTGTGGAAACAAAATAAAACTGATAGCTGAGATTTTCAAGCTCCTTATTAGAATAAATTAAGCCATTTAAAATAGAAAGTTTTATTATATTTTTATGAAATGTAAAAAGTGTATTGATGACATTAACTCCTGTTTAAATAAATAATAACAGTATGTTTCTTTTTTTCTTATTTTTAAGCAAATAAAAAGCACACAAATTGAAATACGTTGGTTCTTAATTCATGGTAGCCGCTGTTTCTGTTGACGGTGCTGTTGCTGTTCTAATCTCTTTCTCGCTTCACACTTATCGGACCGCAGCCATCTTCGATGGTGCCTAGAGAAACGGAGCTTGCTTCTGGAATTTGTAACACCACTACCAGGATGAAACAGTGCATGTCTTTGTTTCTTTTTTGATGGCACTCTCGAAGATGTCAGTGGATTGCAGTAGACCGATAGCTATTGCACCTGGTATGCTAGCCACACTACCAGTTGCTTTATTTTTGTATGCATTATGAACGGGAATTTGCATAATTCACAGGAGTTTGTTTCAGAAGCGGTCAGCCATTTGCTGATGGCAGGTTTGATAGACGTATTTAAGGCTACCTGAACAGTAGCATGGTGTAAGAAGTGCTTTTTGTGAGTCGCTTTCGCAGTGGCATATTGGAAATATGTATATGTGTACTACTTCTTGAAGCTTGATTACTGCTGGAGCTAAATCTGACAACGTTGGTGTCCGGTGCCGGTACTCCTGTCCACATTTTTGATATCCGATGATTTCCCAACATCGCATTTTCTTGGATTTCTCTGAAAAAAATTTCACGAAAATACTTTTACATTTAGGTACCTATTTACTTTTTTTAAGGGTGATTCTTTTTCAACAAATTTTGATACTCGTTTTAAGAGAATCAGTAATTGCTGATTCCAAAAAAGTACCAACCATCACTGTACGGCTTACAGTTGGTCAGTTTTCTTCATGATGGCAAAAATTAAGAAAATTGAAAAAGCTTTTGGGGTGTATCTAGCCAATGGCAAATCGTACAGAGATGAATGATACCTTTTTGGAATCAGCAGTTAATGCTGTTAAAATAAGCATTAAAATATTTTACTCAAGAGTTTTAATGAGAAAAAGCACTCTTAAAATACGCATACAAGTTCCAATATGCGAGTTCCAAAAGTAAATTTTTTTTAATGGTGGTTCTTTTTTAACAAATTTTGATACTCGTTTTGAAAGCATCAATTGCTGATTCAGTTCCATCCAGTCTACGATTGCTTTGCCTTCACTGCTGATTTTTGTGTCTAACCAAAGGTGATGTCTCGCATTGAAATCACCGCCAATGATGCCATAGGTACTTTGCTTCAGGATTCCGTTGAGGATGAGCAGGTCACTTTGTATGTTTCTTGCAGAGGATGAGCACTTGAAGTAAGTACTGATGACTGTAAGGGTCTCACCTCTTCCCAGGGTCATCGTGATGGCAGTGGCTTCGCTAGTCTGTAGTCCGGGGACGATGACTTCTGTTGTATTGGGGGAGAATTTGTCTTTTATGAAGACTGCTGTTCCAACGCGGTCCTCGTTTTTGTCTTGCCGGTACGTTTTGAATCCTTTGATGTTGATGTTGTTTCGTTTAGTGACGTTTGTCTCGCTGATGAGGGCAATATCTGGGGTGTTGTTCTTCATGAATAGATTGACGTCCTCTTATCTAGGCTGTATAATGAATTAACATTATACGTCAGGATGCGGAGTTTCTTCAATGGCATATTTCGAAGACGAAGGCGGCCAAGACCGCGGATTTGTCTTTATCACTAAGTTGGTTGTAGTTGGATGGGACGGCATTCCGGGCTTTATCCATGATGGAGATGAGGTTGGACCCGAGGAGTCGCTGGACTTCACTGTTGAGATTCATGGAGGGGAAGTTGCTGAAGTTTTGGATGGTTTGACAGGCGCTGTCTTCACAGGGATGGTTTTGGCTGGGGTTCTTGGCTGCTGTTGATGCTGCGTTTTCGTTAATGATGGTCTGGGTGTTGAATTCTGTCTGGCCATTGCTGCGTAGCTAACAGCTGGACGGGTTACCACACAGGCTGACTTAGCGGCGAACTGTTTGTACGCCATCTTCTCTGCAATCACTTTGTTCCTCTCTGTTAAGCGTTAATGATGGTCTGGGTGTTGAATTCTGTCTGGCCATTGCTGCGTAGCTAACAGCTGGACGGGTTACCACACAGGCTGACTTAGCGGCGAACTGTTTGTACGCCTTCTTCTCTGCAATCACTTTGTTCCTCTCTGTTAAGCGGGCCTTTAGAGTGGGGCAGCCCTTGAAGCTCGCCAGATGTCCTTTCTGGCAGTTGGCACACCATACGTCAAGTCCTGTGTTCTCCTTTCGCTTGCATTGTCTGGGCTCGTGGTCTTCTTTGCACTTGACGCACACGTATTGGCGGCCACAGTTGGTGGCTACGTGTCCGAAGCGCTGGCAGTTTCGGCACTGGACGATGTCGTTGGATTTTAGTCGCTCCCAATGAACCCTCTGGTTCATTAATAGGGTCTTTGAGCACACCTCGTTGATATCACACGTCTTTGAAACTTCAACGACAAAGTTGTTGTAATGCTTTGTCTTGGCCTTCTTGGATTTGAAGTGCGTCACTGTGATTATTGGGAGTCCCTCGATGCGGAGCTCATCTTCGACTTCTATGGCTGAGCAGGTAAAATGGATACCTTTCAGTAGAAGGAGGTTCTTCCTGTCTTCCCTTGGCGTGAACGAGTTGAACTGTATCTTCATGGTTTTGAGGTACTTCTTGATGGCTTCGAATGATGTTCTGTCCTGGGCGTTGATGATGGTGGTCTTCGTGCTCCTGTTTTTGAATGTCACCGATATGTTGCTCGCTTTGCAGTGTCTCCTTATTTCGGCGATACTTCCGGAGAAACAAAATATCGGGGGCATTCCAGGTCCCTTGCTTGGGTTGACGGCAGCTGTGGCATTGGTTGTCTTCAGGGTCTGAGTAGGAGCAGGATTAGAGGCTGCTACTGCTTTGATGGCGACTGATGATGTTGATGCTGTTGCGGCTTGGCTGGCGTTTGTTTCTTTGTCTGGGTTGGAGGGATCTTCGTTGGCTCTTCGTCCAATTGGGGACGCTTGGTTGTGATGCCTTTTTGTAAAGATTTTCCGGTTTTACGTGGTCTCTTCTGACCAGGTAAAGGTGAATCACTGAAGTCGTCTTCTGAGCTCACAATCGATGTCTGGCTGGGTGGAAGCGCTTCGCTTATGATCTCCTTTTCTTTAGCGCTCACTTCCGAGCCCTCTTCTGCTTCTTCGTCACTAGATGAATCACTGTTAGAAGAATCTTCTATCTCCATACTGTCATCTTCTTCGGTGTCTTCTTCGATGTCTTCTTCATTTACTTTGTTTGGAATGACAACAAACTTGCTAATTGTCTCGCTAAGCCTCGGTCCATAATCGGAACCTAGGTGGGTGACTATCCTGGTCAGTAATGCTTCAAACGAAGCAAATGCTGCCTCCGGATTAAATGGCTCACCCATTTCCGGCTTTAATTTCACTTTTATTAGCACGGATTAGCTAAGCACAACACTATTTTAATAAAAACTATTGTTACGCGCACTAATCCACATTAATCACTTTGTTTTTGTTTGTTTCGGGATTATCCCTTTCCTTGCTGTCGGTAATAAATCCAGGTAGCCCGCAGGTATACCTGAGTTTTAACCTTTTTTAGTTTAGGGGTAGATTTTAATTAAATTAAATTTCTTCCGCTATCCGTGTGTACGTTATCACTGCACTGCACAGAATGAATGTGATGAACTGATTTTATTCCGGAATTACTACTGCTTAAATACAACTTTTGGTCGGCAAATTGTTACATTCGTTCTTGTTGATTCTCATGATTTAGTGTAACCAAAACTAAATGTATTTTAATATGGAAAGTTGTATGACGATGATGCCGAAGTATGATTTCGGTGATAATCACAGTGAATACGTGGAAAATGAATGCTGCAATTGTGTGCCAATAAGCCTAGAACGTTGCAGAAATAATTATAAGCAAAAAAAATTCTCTTAATGTATAAAAATGATGGTAAAGAGATGTAATTTTTTCATTAACTTTGATTAAGAAACTTTAATCCAAGAAAAGAATTCTGTGCAAGAAGATTGTAATAAAAACTACCAAACGATAAAAAGAAACTTTGCATACACCCAAACTCGCACCTATCCCAATTCCTATAATGTGACAAGCAGGGGGGTTGCAGGGGGGCAGCATGCCCCCCCGATACATACCTCAACTTGACACAAGAAAAGACTTTTGTACAATAAAACTAATAAAAACTCCGAAATGATAAAAAGAAGCATTGCATACACCAAAGCTCGCACCTACCCATATTCCTATAGTGTGCCAAGCAGGGGGGTTGCAGGAGGGCAGCATGCCCCCCCATGCATACCTCATGAGTACCACGCGAGGTACTTTTGGTTAAGAAAGACTTTTTTACAAGAAAACTGTTGTAATAGGCGCCTGCCTGGCGACTTGACATACCCTAAGCGGAGCAACGGAGTTGCGTGAGCGCACTGATCTCTATAATACACTGGATAGTGTATTCCCTACAAAGTATAACAGTTTTTTTTGACTCCAATTGAAGATGACATTTGGGAAGGCAGCTTCACTTTTTGACATCTTCCGAGTACAAAAAAAATCATTTTGACGTAAGAATTTTATCTGTGGAAACAAAATAAAACTGATAGCTGAGATTTTCAAGCTCCTTATTAGAATAAATTAAGCCATTTAAAATAGAAAGTTTTATTATATTTTTATGAAATGTAAAAAGTGTATTGATGACATTAACTCCTGTTTAAATAAATAATAACAGTATGTTTCTTTTTTTCTTATTTTTAAGCAAATAAAAAGCACACAAATTGAAATACGTTGGTTCTTAATTCATGGTAGCCGCTGTTTCTGTTGACGGTGCTGTTGCTGTTCTAATCTCTTTCTCGCTTCACACTTATCGGACCGCAGCCATCTTCGATGGTGCCTAGAGAAACGGAGCTTGCTTCTGGAATTTGTAACACCACTACCAGGATGAAACAGTGCATGTCTTTGTTTCTTTTTTGATGGCACTCTCGAAGATGTCAGTGGATTGCAGTAGACCGATAGCTATTGCACCTGGTATGCTAGCCACACTACCAGTTGCTTTATTTTTGTATGCATTATGAACGGGAATTTGCATAATTCACAGGAGTTTGTTTCAGAAGCGGTCAGCCATTTGCTGATGGCAGGTTTGATAGACGTATTTAAGGCTACCTGAACAGTAGCATGGTGTAAGAAGTGCTTTTTGTGAGTCGCTTTCGCAGTGGCATATTGGAAATATGTATATGTGTACTACTTCTTGAAGCTTGATTACTGCTGGAGCTAAATCTGACAACGTTGGTGTCCGGTGCCGGTACTCCTGTCCACATTTTTGATATCCGATGATTTCCCAACATCGCATTTTCTTGGATTTCTCTGAAAAAAATTTCACGAAAATACTTTTACATTTAGGTACCTATTTACTTTTTTTAAGGGTGATTCTTTTTCAACAAATTTTGATACTCGTTTTAAGAGAATCAGTAATTGCTGATTCCAAAAAAGTACCAACCATCACTGTACGGCTTACAGTTGGTCAGTTTTCAGTTTTCTTCATGATGGCAAAAATTAAGAAAATTGAAAAAGCTTTTGGGGTGTATCTAGCCAATGGCAAATCGTACAGAGATGAATGATACCTTTTTGGAATCAGCAGTTAATGCTGTTAAAATAAGCATTAAAATATTTTACTCAAGAGTTTTAATGAGAAAAAGCACTCTTAAAATACGCATACAAGTTCCAATATGCGAGTTCCAAAAGTAAATTTTTTTTAATGGTGGTTCTTTTTTAACAAATTTTGATACTCGTTTTGAAAGCATCAATTGCTGATTCAGTTCCATCCAGTCTACGATTGCTTTGCCTTCACTGCTGATTTTTGTGTCTAACCAAAGGTGATGTCTCGCATTGAAATCACCGCCAATGATGCCATAGGTACTTTGCTTCAGGATTCCGTTGAGGATGAGCAGGTCACTTTGTATGTTTCTTGCAGAGGATGAGCACTTGAAGTAAGTACTGATGACTGTAAGGGTCTCACCTCTTCCCAGGGTCATCGTGATGGCAGTGGCTTCGCTAGTCTGTAGTCCGGGGACGATGACTTCTGTTGTATTGGGGGAGAATTTGTCTTTTATGAAGACTGCTGTTCCAACGCGGTCCTCGTTTTTGTCTTGCCGGCACGTTTTGAATCCTTTGATGTTGATGTTGTTTCGTTTAGTGACGTTTGTCTCGCTGATGAGGGCAATATCTGGGGTGTTGTTCTTCATGAATAGATTGACGTCCTCTTATCTAGGCTGTATAATGAATTAACATTATACGTCAGGATGCGGAGTTTCTTCAATGGCATATTTCGAAGACGAAGGCGGCCAAGACCGCGGATTTGTCTTTATCACTAAGTTGGTTGTAGTTGGATGGGACGGCATTCCGGGCTTTATCCATGATGGAGATGAGGTTGGACCCGAGGAGTCGCTGGACTTCACTGTTGAGGTTCATGGAGGGGAAGTTGCTGAAGTTTTGGATGGTTTTACAGGCGCTGTCTTCACAGGGATGGTTTTGGCTGGGGTTCTTGGCTGCTGTTGATGCTGCGTTTTCGTTAATGATGGTCTGGGTGTTGAATTCTGTCTGGCCATTGCTGCGTAGCTAACAGCTGGACGGGTTACCACACAGGCTGACTTAGCGGCGAACTGTTTGTACGCCATCTTCTCTGCAATCACTTTGTTCCTCTCTGTTAAGCGTTAATGATGGTCTGGGTGTTGAATTCTGTCTGGCCATTGCTGCGTAGCTAACAGCTGGACGGGTTACCACACAGGCTGACTTAGCGGCGAACTGTTTGTACGCCTTCTTCTCTGCAATCACTTTATTCCTCTCTGTTAAGTGGGCCTTTAGAGTGGGGCAGCCCTTGAAGCTCGCCAGATGTCCTTTCTGGCAGTTGGCACACCATACGTCAAGTCCTGTGTTCTCCTTTCGCTTGCATTGTCCGGGCTCGTGGTCTTCTTTGCACTTGACGCACACGTATTGGCGGCCACAGTTGGTGGCTACGTGTCCGAAGCGCTGGCAGTTTCGGCACTGGACGATGTCGTTGGATTTTAGTCGCTCCCAATGAACCCTCTGGTTCATTAATAGGGTCTTTGAGCACACCTCGTTGATATCACACGTCTTTGAAACTTCAACGACAAAGTTGTTGTAATGCTTTGTCTTGGCCTTCTTGGATTTGAAGTGCGTCACTGTGATTATTGGGAGTCCCTCGATGCGGAGCTCATCTTCGACTTCTATGGCTGAGCAGGTAAAATGGATACCTTTCAGTAGAAGGAGGTTCTTCCTGTCTTCCCTTGGCGTGAACGAGTTGAACTGTATCTTCATGGTTTTGAGGTACTTCTTGATGGCTTCGAATGATGTTCTGTCCTGGGCGTTGATGATGGTGGTCTTCGTGCTCCTGTTTTTGAATGTCACCGATATGTTGCTCGCTTTGCAGTGTCTCCTTATTTCGGCGATACTTCCGGAGAAACAAAATATCGGGGGCATTCCAGGTCCCTTGCTTGGGTTGACGGCAGCTGTGGCATTGGTTGTCTTCAGGGTCTGAGTAGGAGCAGGATTAGAGGCTGCTACTGCTTTGATGGCGACTGATGATGTTGATGCTGTTGCGGCTTGGCTGGCGTTTGTTTCTTTGTCTGGGTTGGAGGGATCTTCGTTGGCTCTTCGTCCAATTGGGGACGCTTGGTTGTGATGCCTTTTTGTAAAGATTTTCCGGTTTTACGTGGTCTCTTCTGACCAGGTAAAGGTGAATCACTGAAGTCGTCTTCTGAGCTCACAATCGATGTCTGGCTGGGTGGAAGCGCTTCGCTTATGATCTCCTTTTCTTTAGCGCTCACTTCCGAGCCCTCTTCTGCTTCTTCGTCACTAGATGAATCACTGTTAGAAGAATCTTCTATCTCCATACTGTCATCTTCTTCGGTGTCTTCTTCGATGTCTTCTTCATTTACTTTGTTTGGAATGACAACAAACTTGCTAATTGTCTCGCTGAGCCTCAGTCCATAATCGGGACCTAGGTGGGTGACTATCCTGGTCAGTAATGCTTCAAACGAAGCAAATGCTGCCTCCGGATTAAATGGCTCACCCATTTCCGGCTTTAATTTCACTTTTATTAGCACGGATTAGCTAAGCACAACACTATTTTAATAAAAACTATTGTTACACGCACTAATCCACATTAATCACTTTGTTTTTGTTTGTTTCGGGATTATCCCTTTCCTTGCTGTCGGTAATAAATCCAGGTAGCCCGCAGGTATACCTGAGTTTTAACCTTTTTTAGTTTAGGGGTAGATTTTAATTTAATTAAATTTTTCCGCTATCCGTGTGTACGTTGTCACTGCACTGCACAGAATGAATGTGATGAACTGATTTTATTCCGGAATTACTACTGCTTAAATACAACTTTTGGTCGGCAAATTGTTACATTCGTTCTTGTTGATTCTCATGATTTAGTGTAACCAAAACTAAATGTATTTTAATATGGAAAGTTGTATGACGATGATGCCGAAGTATGATTTCGGTGATAATCACAGTGAATACGTGGAAAATGAATGCTGCAATTGTGTGCCAATAAGCCTAGAACGTTGCAGAAATAATTATAAGCAAAAAAAATTCTCTTAATGTATAAAAATGATGGTAAAGAGATGTAATTTTTTCATTAACTTTGATTAAGAAACTTTAATCCAAGAAAAGAATTCTGTGCAAGAAGATTGTAATAAAAACTACCAAACGATAAAAAGAAACTTTGCATACACCCAAACTCGCACCTATCCCAATTCCTATAATGTGACAAGCAGGGGGGTTGCAGGGGGGCAGCATGCCCCCCCGATACATACCTCAACTTGACACAAGAAAAGACTTTTGTACAATAAAACTAATAAAAACTCCGAAATGATAAAAAGAAGCATTGCATACACCAAAGCTCGCACCTACCCATATTCCTATAGTGTGCCAAGCAGGGGGGTTGCAGGAGGGCAGCATGCCCCCCCATGCATACCTCATGAGTACCACGCGAGGTACTTTTGGTTAAGAAAGACTTTTTTACAAGAAAACTGTTGTAATAGGCGCCTGCCTGGCGACTTGACATACCCTGAGCGGAGCAACGGAGTTGCGTGAGCGCACTGATCTCTATAATACACTGGATAGTGTATTCCCTACAAAGTATAACAGTTTTTTTTGACTCCAATTGAAGATGACATTTGGGAAGGCAGCTTCACTTTTTGACATCTTCCGAGTACAAAAAAAATCATTTTGACGTAAGAATTTTATCTGTGGAAACAAAATAAAACTGATAGCTGAGATTTTCAAGCTCCTTATTAGAATAAATTAAGCCATTTAAAATAGAAAGTTTTATTATATTTTTATGAAATGTAAAAAGTGTATTGATGACATTAACTCCTGTTTAAATAAATAATAACAGTATGTTTCTTTTTTTCTTATTTTTAAGCAAATAAAAAGCACACAAATTGAAATACGTTGGTTCTTAATTCATGGTAGCCGCTGTTTCTGTTGACGGTGCTGTTGCTGTTCTAATCTCTTTCTCGCTTCACACTTATCGGACCGCAGCCATCTTCGATGGTGCCTAGAGAAACGGAGCTTGCTTCTGGAATTTGTAACACCACTACCAGGATGAAACAGTGCATGTCTTTGTTTCTTTTTTGATGGCACTCTCGAAGATGTCAGTGGATTGCAGTAGACCGATAGCTATTGCACCTGGTATGCTAGCCACACTACCAGTTGCTTTATTTTTGTATGCATTATGAACGGGAATTTGCATAATTCACAGGAGTTTGTTTCAGAAGCGGTCAGCCATTTGCTGATGGCAGGTTTGATAGACGTATTTAAGGCTACCTGAACAGTAGCATGGTGTAAGAAGTGCTTTTTGTGAGTCGCTTTCGCAGTGGCATATTGGAAATATGTATATGTGTACTACTTCTTGAAGCTTGATTACTGCTGGAGCTAAATCTGACAACGTTGGTGTCCGGTGCCGGTACTCCTGTCCACATTTTTGATATCCGATGATTTCCCAACATCGCATTTTCTTGGATTTCTCTGAAAAAAATTTCACGAAAATACTTTTACATTTAGGTACCTATTTACTTTTTTTAAGGGTGATTCTTTTTCAACAAATTTTGATACTCGTTTTAAGAGAATCAGTAATTGCTGATTCCAAAAAAGTACCAACCATCACTGTACGGCTTACAGTTGGTCAGTTTTCTTCATGATGGCAAAAATTAAGAAAATTGAAAAAGCTTTTGGGGTGTATCTAGCCAATGGCAAATCGTACAGAGATGAATGATACCTTTTTGGAATCAGCAGTTAATGCTGTTAAAATAAGCATTAAAATATTTTACTCAAGAGTTTTAATGAGAAAAAGCACTCTTAAAATACGCATACAAGTTCCAATATGCGAGTTCCAAAAGTAAATTTTTTTTAATGGTGGTTCTTTTTTAACAAATTTTGATACTCGTTTTGAAAGCATCAATTGCTGATTCAGTTCCATCCAG